>OZ022235.1:2347083-2782083 GCA_963978835.1 Tenthredo scrophulariae
CGGTATATACGGTTACGTTTATCTTTGGATTGAAATTTAAGTTTAGAAAAATTTAATTTAATAAGGTATTTAGAGATTTCATTAAGAATATATAAACACTGCAGATTGTTGTTTTAACGATAATTATTATTTATTTTCACACTCGATTAAATTAGTACAATTAATGATTTAAATGTGACGTATGGTGGAAACACTGAATCGAGAATTTTTTTTTTTTTTTTTCTATAATTGGTTTTTTTTTTTCTTTTCTCTCTAAAATTTTGTACGACGAGTCTCTGTGAACCGCGTGCGACGTTCAAACTACACACTGTTCGGATCAAGCGCTACCAAAGTACGGATAATTGTCTCCCGCCCAAGACGCGCGCAACCCGAGAGACCACGCGCTCGCGTAAAAGGCATGCGCGATAGGTGATGGAACCCCTAAGCTCGAATTAAAAATTGGCTGATACTAAATTTAGAGGATTTAGAAAAGAAATAATTTTTTTTATATATTTTTCAAATCAGGAAGAAAACAAAAAAAAAACAAAAATGGATCGATCTCTATAAATTTTGAAAAGAGAGTCTTATATTTCTGAAAATAAATAATGAAAAAAATTCTTGTCACTTTCCGGTAGTGAAATAAAAAAACTATATATTTTTTTTTATTTTTTCTTCGTGAAACAAAGATAATTTTATCGCATATTGTTTTCATCAAATATTACGAATTTCGTAGCCGCGGATCACTTCGCGGAAACTTTTTCACAAATTTTCTTTTTCTCGCGACTCATATTTCCCTTAAAGAAATTCACACCGGATTTGAAGAAATAAAACGAAGCAAAATAAAATAAAATAAAATAAAAAATAGATTTTGGACGGTGCTTGGTAACACCTTTGAAGTTCGTCTAACTCAAGTGCGCTTCGTACAATAAAACGATGTTTGACGTATAAGCACTTTCGCGAATCCGTCTATTGTTGGAAAAAAATTATAAAAAAAAAAAAACTGTTAAAATAGTGCCTTACTAATTTTTCTTTTTTTCCTAAATAATTGAATATCAAATATTCGCGATAGATTATATAAGTTACTCGCGAAATATACATAATATAGTTTAAAGAAAAACAGAAAAAAAAAAAAGATAAATGGTATCTTGTTCCCAGGCCCTTAACCGACCGAAATAAAGAGAGAGCTAGTAGAAAAAAAAGAAGAGCAAAAAAAAACTGAAAGGTGAAGAAAAATGTAGCTTTCATAGCACAGAGGGGGATATAATTCTTGAGTGAAAATCTTTGAGTCTTGGAATTTTGCCGTAGTAAAAAGGTATATAACGCGAAAAACGAGAAAGAGAAAGATAGGGGGGGTATACGGGGTGGCGGACAATCCGTACGAAAAGGATATTAAGGGGAAATTGCGCGTCCCCTTACTCTTCTTTACCCCGGTTACGCTCTCTAGGATATTCTATATAGGTGTATATGTATATATATATATGTATGTATATGTACCTGGTTTTGATATCCGTTGTGGGCTCGGTTCCATTTCCCTTTACCTACCTGCAGCGGAGGAGGTGAAGAAAATTATGAACCGTCCCCAAGCTCGGTGTAACCCTAAAACCGTAAAACCATTTTGGCGCAAAGATCTAGGTAAATTTCTAACGCGGGGTTGGAAAAAAAAATTCAAAAAAAGAGTTCGGCTATGTGTTACTGTATAGATAGTATACATAGACCTATATAGTTACGTATAGGCAGTCGTGTTTCGAGCGAGAAAATTTAAACGTCGAGTGTAGCCCTCCCCTCAACTCTGTATAGCCTCGTGATTATAGGACCTGTAGAGATAAGAGTAAGGAGGAAGAGGAAAGATCCTCGGGGAACCCTGACTCAACGTTCTTATCTCTTCCAGTAATATTCGCTTTATGCGTTAGGCGACCTTTCGTCGGAAAATCAACCCTGCAGCATTGACCTCCTCCCGGATATATATGATGATTTATTCTCGTGTCTTTGTTAATTCTTCAATAATTTTAATGAGAACTAAATCTCCGCATTATTATTCGGTCGGGTTGAGGCGAACTTCGGCCGGGTCAAAGAGTTCCGAATTCCAATTTTCAGAAACGTTCAAGTTTAGAAAATATAACAGACAACTAAAAACTCCGAAAGTCCAGACCCCTGCGAAATTTGATAGAATTTTCAGAAATTTTCTTTCCAAAAATTAACGCTGAATAAATACATGCGCGAATTTGAAATTTAGGAGGCGTCGGCCTCTTCGAACCTTCCATGTTCTTCGTTTTGAACTTTTTTTTCAAATCGTCCGTGTAGACTATCGGAAAAATACCTTCGCTGAAATCTGTGAGTCGTTAAGATTGAAATTCTGAATTTTCACATTCCGGAGTTAATAAATTCGGAACTCCAACCAAGTCCCGTACCATTGAGTGGTTAGCTTGAATCGATATGAATTAGAAAAAAATATATATAAAAATCGTAATGAAATGAAAATATGATAATAAAAATAATAATCATAATAATAATAATTCACTCGTTTTATATTAATTCTAATATTAATTGTAAATCGATTTTCATTATTCGACTATGCAGTCTCGTTATTCGAATAGAAATGCCTGCGCGAAGGCATACGATACGATAGCGATGAGTGGATTACTCCGCGGAAGGTAGTAGGTATACCTATAAGAGCGTGATGAATGCCATTAAAATTCGTATCGCAAACTCAACTCTCGACAAGGATAGAGGTAGGTCGGTATACGATAGTGTGTCTCACGTACCACCCAACGAACGTACATAGTACGTACTCGAAAATTGATAAGAGCTAAATCAAAGTGGAAAAAACGATAAAATACCTGTCGAATATTGAATATATCCGCACACCAGTTTCCAATAATTAATTGTCGGGAATAAAGCGATTGGCAAATGCGTTTTAAAAAAAAAAAAAAACGAAATCGAAAAAGCGAGGAAATAAAAGCGAAAGACGACCCTGATAAAGACCAAAGATCAAATATTACGTATTTTACATAATTATTTCTTTTTATCTCGCGACTATTTTCAAGGCTGCGATTGCGCGCCTACGCGAAATAATATTTACGATTAGCTGTCAGCGACCAAGTTGTATGTATGTAATTTTTTCCTATAGTATAGTAGAGTGGTAGGTACTAGGAGGATGTACCACGTACTATATAACAAGTATAGTTTTTATATTATAAATAATAATAAAATAATAAAAAAGTGTGGAAATTGTGTTTTGTGTGAATATAATAATATAGGTATATATGGATGTATGTACGTGTGTGCGAAAGTGTGTTGGGGGAATAGGTCAAACCGGTCAAGAACATCAAGATTCACAAAAGGCCCAAGAGACTTGAAGCCTCTGGTTTGTCGAGGAGAGAAGTAGGCGACACAAAACCCATTATACATAGAACAGAGAGAGAGAGATGGAGAAAGAGAGAGAGAAAAAGAGAGAGAGAGAGAGAGAGACAGGTTTGAATAAACCGCAACGTCCAACCGTTATAATTGGTTCAGTCAATATAGAGCTGTCATTACGAACAGACACAACGACGACAATATATTGAGACGTCGTCGTTGACGTGCGGTGAAAAACTTATAAATATCATTATAATAGTGAAAATATATATTAATAAAGTGAGAAAGATTTTATCATACAAACGATGATGATATACAGTGAGGTTATTAATTTAACATTTTCAATCATATTTCTAATAGGATTTTTATCTACGTTATTTGGATCAACAGCAATTACTCAAGCTTTGATGATCGAGCCTAATCACGGTGAGAAAATCATGAAAAATTCTATGCAAGATAGTATTAAACTGTTATTATTATAATACATCGATTTATTTCTCTTTCAAGCTGCGTACATATTTTACTTGTTCAACATTTTTATTAACTTATGTTATTAAAGACGTATATAAACATCCGCGGATGAATTATTATATACAGTATTATACCAGGAAATAAACGGTCGGTTTTACAGAGACCGCACAAAGGAAATGAGCGTTTACCCGAACAGTATAGTTCTTATCGTTTTTTTTTCTTTTTTCTTCTTCTTTTCTTTTTCTATATTCTTTTTACACAAACGGGATGAATTTTATTCCATACTGATGTTTAGTGACATGAGGAAAAACGAGGAAAAAAAAAAATTCCAAACCATTGAACGTTTAGTCTTATGGATGATTTCAGCTGCAGGAAACTCTAGGCTCGTGGTTATAACGAAATATTTTTACCGTTACTAATTCTAGACTTTGGCTATCGGCCATGAAATTAACTCGCGGTTTCATTCATCGTGTATAGGAGATGAAATGAAAAGGAGATAAGAAAAGAAAAAGAATTGACATTTTTTATCGATACACGTGTATGCCTATACTTCAGTTTTTCTTTTTCTTTTGCTATTTTTATATATATTCGTTTTTACTATAAACATACTTTTTTCCGATTTATATTCTAATAGACAAACCTTGCGTCGTTGGTGATGCCTGGGCGGAAGAATGCATGAGTTGTATTTGCCTCGAGGGAAGAATAGCGAATTGTAAACCGTCGTTTTGTGCAACAAGATTGAAGCGGGATTTGGACGATTGTAAAGAGGGAGAAGTTACGAAAATCGACTGTAACACATGCCAGTGTAAAAAGAACGTTAGAGTTTGTACTAAAAACGATTGTGGGAATAAGGAGGACCAGCGACATAAATATCGGAAATCAAAGAAGAGGGAAAAGAGGGTGAAACTAACGAGGGGAAAGGTGTGAAAGAAAATTCTATCGCTCTATGGGTATCACACCAATGAAAAATTGAAGATCTTTATCTACGAGACTAAACCGGAGAAAAATCTAATTCGAATTCATTATGAATCCATATCGAAGACCAAAGGAATCGTGTACTGATTTTATTTTCAAATTCATTTGAAACTTATCAAATATATGATAGATCTATTATGTTCAACTTTAATATAGTATAAATGCAAAGGTGTTAGTTTTTCTTTTACTTTTTAGTTTTACCACATTTTATTTCAGTTTTTATTTCTCATTTTTCTTTTTATTGGCGTAACCGCAAAGGTGAGTAAATGTTATACTCTATCAAAAAGTAAGTTGGTTCATTTTACCATTACGAAACACGCTGTGTTTGAGCGGGAAGCCGCGTGAATATCTCTTTCCGTCGTTTGAATAAATTTTTCTTACCAACTTACTTTTTTGCTTTCTTTTTTTCTTTCTATATTTTCGTATTTTTTCTTTCCGCTTCACCACGTGACGTTTAATTTGACTTTGGCTAAAGTCCAAACTGAGCAGTTGCAGCCCATTGTCAAAGTTTGAACAAGAGTAGGTAGGTAGGTATATAACCCTTATATTGCTTGGCTTCGTACTCACACGAACCGGTACTCACCTACCTGCCAGCAAGTACGTAACCGGCGAGGCAAAACCCCGTTATGAGAAAACTGAGGTAACTTAAACTACATGTAAAAAGTCCAAACTCTGTCCTTTAATTTTGAAAACGACTGTCGTTAATTATCACGTGATTTTTTAAATCAGGAAAAACCCACGTCAATATTTCCATTTTTCAGTCCATAAACGAGCCGGAATTCAACCGGATGCATATACGAACTGCGGTATATAGGTAAGCCGTGTAATATAGCCGAACTTTCAAATCGTTAATTTCGTAATTATTCCTACGATAGACGTAAATAATTGTGTAAGCTGCGGGGCTATGATGATACTAATGACTAACCATTCCGTTATAGTATATGTACGGAATATTTTATATCATATATTAGTACATATATGATAATCTCAATATTCATACTATTTTTTACGCAAGTTTTCAGATTTTTCATGTCGGAATTGGAGTTTCTATTTTTTCTTATCGGTCATAGCTGTCTCAAATATTAATGAACCTCCATTTTTTTTTTTTTTTTTTTCACTAATATTTGAGAACGTTATGTGATCGATCGAAAAAATAAGAACTCCAATTCCGACATGGAAAAGCTTAAAAACTTGTGAAAAAAAAATGGTATAAATATTGAGATCCCATAATCGTGTGGCGCTTGAAAATCATATTTTGAATCATAGGATTAGTGTGAATTCTTTCAGATTTAAAAAATAGCGTTCTCGGAATTGGTTTTCCGTTTTTTTATTTTATTTTTTTTATTTTTAATCTAAAAAATTCCGAGACCCTTGCGGGTTAGTTACAACACCGTACTATAAAATGATCAAAATTGAAATGGGTGAGGGGAATGGGCTGCTAATTTGACGTCGAAAACCCCATATATGTACATATATGGCCTAAAACTCGACGTTTTTTGTAATATAAAAATTTATTTATATACCTAAATAGTCGTAGCATATACCTACTATGGTATTAGCTCGAGTTAAAAGATATGGGTTTCACTTTCGGCGACAGAAGCCCAGGCGGGTAGATACGTACCAGCTATATAATAATCTATCCTACCTAAAACGCGAACCGAGTTCTCTGTACCCACCTTATAAACTAAGGGATTAAATATTCACCCCGTAATTATCGCAGAGACTATTATGCTCTTAGCCATAGCGCAGGGTTTTACCTAAATACTGTACCGTACACCCATACTATGTACGAATATGTAATTATTACATACTATAGCTAAACTAACAGAAGGTAGTTGAAAAATAGTCAAATTTTCGCATACTAGGTACATGGAAAAAAAAAACAAAAATTAAAAAATTCTCATCGATTATATTTCACATAAAAATTTATCGTTGTACATAAATTACGAAAAATTTCTGGATGTGTTATGAGATGAACGGAACACGTGTAGGGCTTTTGAGGGGGAAAAAAATCACATTTTTGTCAATCCAAAGATTGAATTTCCTTAAAGATGAAATTTCGTCAGCGGTAAGATACAGTTGTGAAAAATGACCACATAGGTATAGATATTACGATCAAATCGTTAAATTTATGGTACAGACGGTGTGATAAGACCAGCGGTTCTTATCAAACAATAGATAACATAACTATAATAGAAAATTATGGATGAAGATATATGGGTGATAAATAATCTAATGCATTTTTATCGTTTTCGTATACATACCTATACTCGAATAAATTTTTTCTTCCTTTAATCTTCATCTCAAAGCCTCTGGCACATGTCTATAGTGGATATATTTTTATTTCATCTAAACCTGACAATTATTTTTACTCTTAGGTGTTTTTTTTTTTTCTTATTTAATTATTAAATTTTTTTCGTTTCTCTTTATTTCTTCAATGCACATATATGAGGCAGAGATCAAGGGACAAGGGTTTCTGCGTCGCCAGCACGCGCTCAAATTCAATAATTCATGGTCGCTTTTCGGTATTTGATCCTCGTCCCTCGGTCCTCGGTCCTCGGTCATCGCGGTCCTTGATCCTTCCCCATGATGATGCGAGATTATCTATACCCACATTCGAGATTGTTATCGTCACGACACGCACCGCGAAACACTGACCCAATTCTACGGAACGTAAGTAATTGGAGTACTTTTCAAAATTGGCACTGGAATTATTAAGCTTTGTATGTACTACTATGTACATACCTACTTAGTTGCGTGAGTATATGCGCAGCCTTTCATACATTTATTGTTACATTAACTTATCTCACGATTTTTTTAATCACGAAATATGATTATTTTTTTTTCATCGTTTCTCTTTATTAATTATCGATCTTTACTCCCTGCAATCAATAGCTATACGCCATAAAATATATTGTATATATTATATAGCAGTTGAGACATACCTACAAATAATTTACTGCAAACTCCCGTGATAAAAGTGAAACGAAAATTTGTCTTTTTTTTTCTTCTTTATATAAAAACGCAGACGGTTTATATTAAATAATAAAAACGAATCGTCTCCAGTCTACGCGAGCCTACGAGCGATATTAATTTTGCATATTACTATATCTTGGATTCCTCCTGATATCACATTAGTTAAATATGCGACATTCAGGCCGACTTTCTCACGCATATAACGCAGCTTAGAAATTTTCTTTATATCTCAATATAGGTATATCGTAGTATACTATAAACTCTCGAAAATTTCTCTCTTTGTCTATAAACGTAGTTGAGTACTACATATATAGATTTAAGTGGATCACGTCTTCATATCGATCGGAATTATAATCATGTGCATGAAATAAAATGGTGAGTTAAGTTTTTGGGTAAAATAACTCTAGGCTAAATTCATTCATCCATTTTTTATAATTATTATTATTATTATTGATAATGATAATATTCTATACTTGAAAATAAAAAATAATCTTACATTTTGTGGAGAATATGCTGAAATAATTGTGACAGAAGGAAGCCTGGTACTCGTTTGGCTCTGTACTCGCCGCGATCCTGCAACCCTGAAGCCGAAAGTGAGTTGTCAGTACTACACGTATATGTATGTAACCCACTCGAGTCGCAATTAGCGGAATACTAACGCTAATAATAATTAATACTGTACGCGGTGTTGAAAAATAACAAGGAGAATTTTCATCCACTACCATTCTGAAAGCAAAGCCAGCTTGAGTCAAAAAGCCCCACTTGACATCGTGAGGAGATTCGTCAGACAGAGAGAAAGAGAGGGAGAGAGGAAGGTAGAGAAAAAAATTCTCGCTTTTTAATGCGACGCGGATTCTCTATCGATCCGCTTTGAATCTAATTAGTTTTTTCAAAGATCAAACGACCAATTTATTCATCGCTGATATTTCTGCGAGAATTGATTATATATAGGTATTAGGCCGGTCCTTAATTCGGTCATATTCGAATTTCAATGCTCCGAAGAGCTAGAACGTTTCCAAATATATACAAAGAAATGTAGTCAAACCCCTAGGTTCCTATTTCACTTCTAAGTACTGCCCCAAAGCCTTCGAGCTTTCCCGTTTGAATAACACACGATTTTTAGTACTTCGGTATTATTTCGCGCACTTCTTACCTATAGTAGCAGGTATCCGTAAAAAATTAACAGATTTTTAACGACGAGATTTTATTCATCGCAATTTGGAGATGAGAAATTTTTTTTGTGCCCACTGCAGCTTCGAAAATTATATCGTTGAAGATTTGGCGAATTTTCATGGAATTCCTACTACTACAGGTAAGGAGTGTACCAAGTTTGAGATTTTTCGGAGGTATACTGCAATAGGAAAAAAAAGTCTGTGTCAAAAATGAAAATTTTTAAACAAAAATTCATAATGTCTGGATTTGTGGTTCAACCTGTTTTTTTTTTTTTTAGCTTTTTTCGAAAGAAAAATTTAAAAGAATAGAAGCGAAGATCAATACACCATGGACTGGTGCTTCAATATTTCTAACGATAGCCAAGGATTTTTGGAAATTTTTTCAGATTTTTCGATCACGGCTGTCGACGCGACGTGTTGAAAAAAAAACTTTAAAAGCTCTGAAAAAAATTCTGATTGCTATTTGAAGTCAGAAGAATGCTACATAAAATCGCGGACCAGATCTAAGAGGTCGAGGGTCAGGATCAGGTCGATTTGGCCCCGTATATTACTCATACATAGTATATGTGGAGCGAATCAGCAGCTCATCAAATTTATATCTTATATATCTCAATGCTATATGTAGTAAGTATACGAGATAAATCTATACGACATACATACGTAAGAAATCAAGAGACTCTGAGAGATCGAATGGAGAAAATAGTAGGGAGGGAGAAACGAGACTCTCAATTGTTCCCCTGCGTTGCAGCGTGCAGCATCTAGTGAGCTTTCGAACTTCTCGAAAACTGAACGTAGAAAAATATCCTGAAAATTATTCTTCGTATGTCTCCCAATTTTTTAGATATCTGCCTCAGACTAAATCCTGTAGAATATCATATTTTCTACATTTTACGTATTTGATATATAAATGTATTTGATCATGATTACGTATTTAATCATGAACTTCGTATAATAATTAACAATCTACCATGACTCTACTCTTCAGAAAAATTATTAAGTTTTATAAAATAATTCCGTGAACTTATTATTCGATTTATTTCGATCCCCTGAATCAAATATTGATGCATAAAATTATAACCGATTGCGCCTTACTTCATGCAACCCGCGGATCGTTTTACGATGTTTCTAATTCTGTAGTTTTATACCCCATGGCTCCACCGGCGTTCACTGACCTACCACAACGCTGTCCATCACTTCATACAATGATGAAAGTAACGCAGTGATATTATGAAGTTCAGTGACAGGCTGCATGCTCTCTGAGCGATAAGTCGAATGAGGAAGAGAGAAAAAGAGACATTTATTATGCGCTCTGGGATAGTATCCCCTCAAGCGCAGGACCAAAAGAATACATAGCATTGTGATATAAAATGAAGAAATAGTGATTACCAATCGGTTGAAAATAGTTTAAGAGAGAGAGAGAGAGAGAGAGAGAGAAGTTCAGTGACCTTCGTGACGTCAACGAGTTAACATGTGCCAAATAATTATTAGTTCAATAAGTCCTTCCCAGACAACACAGAAATAAAAGTTGTCTTAAAATCGTCATATGGACGCCAGATGCGTCACTTTTGGGTGTCTAAGTGTCGTCCTAAGTCTTAAAGTTGAATACGCAAGCCGAAAATATGGTGAGTCGCCTCTTGAATTGTACTAAATAAATATCTATGATAACGATTTCGTTGATATTTATTATTTATCTAGAACATCTTGTATAATTTTTCTTTACTTGATTCTTCAATCGAACCACATGCCTATAGCATCGTAAATTTCGATTCAGGCCGATTAGAACTCATTACATAAAATGATTGATAATCTTCCTTCAGACTTTTGTGCAAACCTAATGAAGTATATTCGTTCAGATCTATCCAACGTCTTATTTTCAATCATGAATTTATTCAGGTTTGACAGTGTGGTAGGGAAAAAATGTAACGGAATTATGCATTTTCAATCAATATTTTCTCCTATCATTCTTACTATTGTGATTTTTATTTCGCACACACCTGTGGCAATATAGGTTCAAAGGAACTACAATAGGATATGGAACAAATAGAAAATTATTTTATTACATTTGAAACTGATAATTTGATATACTCTAAACTCTGAAACGAAGATACGATATGAGTCCGATATCAGAAAACGTAATCAGTTGCGCCTGGGTATAGGCGGCTTGTAGAGCATCTACGTTGCCGTTGTAACTCATCGTGCAGGCAGGGAATAAATCAGCTGATTATTCGTATCGCAGGCCATCGATTCATAAAATTGGGCTCGGGAATGTTACCGGAAATCTAAATCAAACTAAATTAAAACTAAAATAACTCCTGTATTCGGGCAGGTATTACTTTGAACGTTATAATATGAATAATAAATTAAAATAAGCGGTTGCGCCTGTGATTAATTTCGACATACGTATTTATTTTGGACAAACAATTAAAAATTGAACATCACTTCAAGTACATATTTGATATTGCTTGTATAGATGCTTCAACCATAAATGTTAATAATGAACTAGATTCATGAGTAATGAATTGCTTCGTCTTTTCCTATGTGATTCCCATGGAATCGCTCGCTTAAATTGGCAATGGCAATTATTGGTAAAGTCGGGAAAACCATTACAAAGTAGAAACAGGTAAAGAATTTAAATATTACATACAATACGTATGGTACAGAACTTATTATTGTATCCATTATTATTATTATCATCGATACTGTGCTGGTGGCGCGTTTCCCTGAGTTTATATCATAAGTGATTCGAGTCATATGCGATGGTGTATGTTACGCTGAACATTTTGTTTCGAATTTGCACAAATATTAATTCTAGTACGCTTCATTTTCTCCTCTTTTCTCTACGGTAGTCTACCAGCCATGCAATTATTATCAAAAGAATGTCAAGTCGCCGACTCTATTTCGGCAAAAAGTATATAAATATAAATAAGCTGGCCGATGCTAGAATAAGCTCGAGGGGTAAATGCACGCCTTATCACACGCAACCCGCGGGTCACTTCATTATCACGCTATTTCTAGCTCCATAGTTTCTCACCCGCTGCGCTACCAGCGCGAACTGACCTACGATAACGGCGTCCTTGCCTCTCCCTCCCCGCCATGCACCACTCAAGGACGGACAAGGCCGTCAAGGGTGGGGTGCAGAAACAAATCGGTCTGCCCGGGTTCAGTGGCCCTCGCGGCGTCGATGAAGGAACAGCGACGAGTCGTGAAGAGAAGCTCCTGCGACAGACAGAAACTTGCGCGGAAAATTCACCAACGTGCGAGAAAATATTGGACAATTGGTACGCCGCATCGATACTCGTTCGAGGAGATTTACTGTTCGTAGAGGCCGACATCAACGAGAGCACGTGGGATATGAGTGAGTTTAAAATATTCCAATCCCTATTTTACCATAACCATGAACAATTGTGAATCTCCAATGGTTGTTTGAAAATAGTATCCGATACTTTTCGGACATGTTTTACATGTCGCGTGTTTCAATCAACAGAGTGAGTAACAAGGTGTGAGGCTTGGAAATATGGTCAAGAACATGGAGGCGTACATGACGCGCCTTGTTACATGCAACCCGCGGATCATTTTATTATTATTGTCTATCATACATCTCCTAGTTCCACAGTTCCTCACCCGATGGCGCCGCCAGCGTAAACCCACGTGACACACGGTGCCCCTCCTGCCCCGCTCAAGGACGTGCAAGGCCGACAAGGGTGGGGGGCCGAGTTGAACCCGTCTAACCGGTTGAGTAAACCGGTCTAACCTGTTTAGCAAACCGGTCTGACTGGTCTAACAGCTTTCGCTTTCACATTCCAGTCGCCTTCGTGGCGTCAACGAGTGAACATGTGTTGCGTGTGGCGGGAGACTTAAATTAAATGAAACGTGCGAGAAAATGGTTGACGATTGGTAGGTAAGCTGGGTTGTTACGCGTTCGAGGAGATTTACAGTTCGAAGAGGCTGACATCAACGAAAGCACGTCGGACATGAGTGAGTTTGGAATATTCCAATCACCGTTTTATCATAACCCTAAATAATTGGGGACTTTTAATGCTTCTTCGTAACAAAAAGAATCTTACTGATTCGTTTCATAATGGGAATAGTATTCGATATTCTTTGGACATATTTTACATGTCGCGTATTTCAATCAGCAAAGTTAGTAACAAGCGGACTTCGCTTATAATCGGGGAAATTGTTCATTTTCAAGTATATTCTATCCGTACCAGCGAATAACCGTGTGGAAATCGGAAATTCTTACGAACATAACCTCTCAGACCTGTTTTGAATACAAATATAATAGGCGAGGGGGTTTCATTTGATAACCTCGCAATATTATTATCCCATTATATCAACAATCATATAATTCCAAGTTCCTTCTACTCTAGTATCGTTTGCCCTATATGAGCATATTCTGCGACTCCGAGGGTAAACCAGTTTGTCGTGTTGTTTTGATTTTACAAATGTTTTCCGGTAGAATACTCGTTCCCCGATTCATTCTTTTATTCGATTCTTTGACAGTATAACCGATCTACAGAGATCCGAATAAGCATCGCAGATACTTGATCCTGCACGCCACTTGGTCGGAGATAGACGCCAGCCAAAACTGTCCAGTTAGTCCTGGATTAATAGTTGACCCACACAATGGTAAGCTCCATCTTATATCAGCCAACGATCCTGTGTAACTACAAATGTATATCCATAACAACCAATGCTGCATTTATCTAGCGATACTCGGACAGTATCTATTTCTGAATGTGACAATGTTTGTTCTAATCGCAATCATATCCCCACATTTAAGAATCGGAGAGGGGAAATTAGATCTGGATAGCTCACGAGCCTGGTTACCAGTACCACAGGCCTTTTGAACTGTTCGGAAACAATATGCCAGCAGTCTCGGGGATCACAGGGACCAAGCTGGTAATTGACCTTCCATTGAAGCGAGCATGGCCAGAGGCAAGGAGGATATTGGCGTCAAGGTAATTATTCATTATTATTGATAAAATTCCAGCCAGCACAGGCTGCGCTGTATTAATCATTATTCAAATCAAATGGCCGCTTATTCGTTACACATCTCAAATGAAAGACATTTTCAAATCCATACAGCTTCTCCACCAAGCAAATCTAATGCTCACCCTGTAGCTTTGGCTGGCTACAGATGCCTCTGGTTTACCTTTGTGTTCACTGTACACCTGATACTTGATGGTGACTTGGTTCTACTCAGCTGCGAGGGAAACTGTACTGGCGCGATAATAATATACCTGAAGGTAACATATCAATGTAATTCGTGTACTCAAGAAAATATCTTTACTTCATTCCAATAGACTTACCTCGTAGTAGATAAATATTTAAATAATGAGGATTGAAATTCAAAGGCTTGAAAATAAATACAAGTGTAGCTTACTATAGAATTGATTAGGATTCACATTTATTTTCCAAACATCAAACATAATTCAATATTAAAGATAAATTACTTTCTAGTCTCAGCTACCGGTCGTAACAATTAAAAGATTGAAAAATCTATTCATGCACGCAACATCAATACTAACACATTGAAGTTCTTGATTCTGTTGAAAATGGTTCAAAGTTTATATCACATTTAAAAATGGTTTGAAAAGGCTTACAAAATTATTCATAAGTAATATATTATAATCAATTTTATGAAAATTAGCAACAGTATTAACGACAATGACTCGGATACACGATCACAATTGAAGATTTTTCCGTTGTTAGTTAAGAACGTTTCCTTGAACAACGCATCGAGTTAATTCATCCAATGTACCGTATGTTTATCTAGTTTTCATTTTCACAGGGGTTGTTCATCGGGGGAAACGAAGTCCTAAGTATCTTCAAAATTCATCAGAACATGATTCACACCAGGGAATGGAGCAGTTGAGGCATCGGGAAAATGACCGCAAGACAACTCCGCACTGCGGGGTGTTAATAAAGTAGCATAAGCATTTAGATTTAGACTGTGGTGTATCGAGTCCGTAATTACAGTTACTTTGGAATCAGTTTTGGTAAAATCTCACATCACGTCTAATAATCAAATCTGTTTGAAACGTTATACAGAAAATAAGCTGAGCTAGTTGTCAATAATTCTCAGTCAGCAGCCTTTTAAACATAGTACATGTGTGATAAATAATGAAAACTAATTTTAGTATTATCTGCGATTAGTGACAATCACAATCTTTATTTATATTGTCTCTGCTCTTCGCTTCATGTGAGATTAGAATCATCGTCCCGCTTGAGACATGTCAGATACTACTTTTAATTTTCAACAATAACTTTCAAATCATTTTACAAATTGCTGTACAGATTATTCCAAATCAATTGCAGAAGCTATAAGCGGTAACACATAAACTCGTGATTAAACAGCACGCTATACCTGACTAGTTCATACGGTAATTTTATAATCGTACGAGGACAAAACTTGTAATATTACGGAAGAGATGAGTATTTGTAATAATTTATCATGTGATATCGATGATATAATTCAATAGTTTAAACATTTATGAATATCTCGGCCGATAATGTTTTTCATCGGCTTAATAAACTCGTTATATTTGGAAGAGAAGAGTAGTAGAGATTGAAATAGTTGGATTAGCCATCACTGTATGAAATATTCGCAATATCTATGCAGGTAACATAACATCATACATGCATATACGATGTACGTTCGTGAAGTATACTTGACTCCTTTGTAAAATTGTCCTTAATAAATAGAGAGCGGGGAATTCAGAGATCCATGAATTGGAAAGTCTCATTAGTATCTTTTAAGAACAACTAGTATGTTTGTAGAGTAATGAATTATGAATTATTTTATTGTTCTTGCAGGGAAATTACGTTGCTGAACTATTATTGTTAACGAAAACCATAGTGAAATTAATGTTCTCTATGCGTATGGTGGTCTGAAAAATGAATATAAACAGTTCGCTGTTTTCAACGAGACCAATATAAAAATTATCTGCTTCGAACATTGTACTTCGCATTCTGTAAATTATACCTTCGTACGTATATACATGTATTATCGTCACAACGATTAGTTTAGAGTATAATAATGGTTTTAGTACAGCCTAATTATAATTCTCGTTAATTGCCGACCATGAAAAGTGTCAAATATGTTGTTTTCAGTGACATACGTAATATATTAAACGTATTACGATCGCGTCTACCATTTTTCCAAATAAGTATTCATGTATTCGGATATTTCATCCAATAGGAGTGTATTATGGTAGTAAATTGACGCATTCTTGAAATCACATCTCTTGAGATTGTGAATAATCAATCGTTTAATCATTTTCCAAGGTCTTTTCGTTGCCTATAAGTAAAAAATCATGAAAATCTGATGCTTTTATAATTTTGAAATCATGAAGTTGTCGCACGGGGTGACCGCAACGAACTATTTTTGCCGCAAACATTGATGCGCCTGACAATATGTAATCTTTAGTTACGGATCGCAGTTATGACACACGGGTTGCATACATTGAGCTATGCCGACGTTATCGGCATAGCAGGTTATCGGCACAGCACGTTATCGACACAGCACGTTATCGACACAGCACGTTATCGGCACACGACGTTACCGACACAAAATAGTTCGACTATCCGACCGCAAGATGGCGGAGCACTGACCCAGGATAATAGCACCTGTCGCGGAGTCAGTGACCTCAGTGGGCCTCGTGGCATCAATGAGTACGCATGGGGTGTGTTAGCGAGACCCGTAGAAATATTTCGAACGCAATAATATTATACGAGTCGTCCTTTTCTATAGAATTAATTATATTAAGTAAGATCTCATTGTAATACGGATGTATTTAGTTTATTTTGTGATAACTCTCATACACGAAGAGAAGTTTATGGTAAATATTCTCATACTCATACAGTAATTGTCCCATATACTTTCAATGCTTACCATAAACTTCTCTCCGTGTACCAGGAAACAAATAAAGACACTCGGAAAATGTATACTTGATATTTATTTTTGAGAATCAATTACAACTTACAAATCCTGCATAATTTTGACTATGAATGCGATTGTATCAATGCTGCGGAAATAAATTTTCAGATATATGAATAATCAATTGCTTTGTTATATTTTCCACTTCCCCCGGACAGATGATGCCTTATTTTCAGAGTAAATTCTCCGGCAGTTGAGACTTTCTTTTCGGACCCGCACTTCTGGCAGTTGAGACTTTCGTTTTGGACCCCGCACTTCTGGCAGTTGAGACTTTTCGGACTCGTATTTCTGGCAGTTGAGACTTTTTCGAGGGTCATATGTCTGGCAGTTGACACCTCAAACTTAACTCCTAAAAATAAGGTGTCAACCGCCAGGCATATGACCCTCGAAAAAAGTCTCAACTGCCAGAAAATGGAGTCATTTTTCTGGCAGTTGAGACTTTTCCCGGAGCGATTTTTCTGGCAGTTGAGACTTTTTTCGAGGGCCATGTGTCTGGCAGTTGACACCTTATTTTTAGGAGTTAATTTTGAGGTGTCAACTGCCAGGCATATGACCCTCGAAAAAACTCTCAACTGCCAGAAAATGGAGTGATTTTTCTGGCAGTTGAGACTTTTTATCGACATCAGCATGCATACGCTGCTTTATACATTCGCTGCTTCATGCAGTCGCTATATAGCTTATCTATACTAGCATTTTTAAGAGTTTAAGTAATTCCAAGTCAAAAATTGCTCCTGGTATCAGGAGAACATAAAACCCGAGGAGGTGTTCTGAAATTTTTGGAATGCCTATCGACACATGCATGCATACGCTGCTTCATGCAGTCGCTAGATAGCTTATCTATACTAGCATTTTTAAGAGTTTAAGTAATTTCAAGTCAAAAATTGCTCCTGGTATCAGGAGAACATAAAACCCGAGGAGGTGTTCTGAAATTTTTGGAATGCCTATCGACACATGCATGCATACGCTGCTTCATGCAGTCGCTATATAGCTTATCTATACTAGCATTTTTAAGAGTTTAAGTAATTTCAAGTCAAAAATTGCTCCTGGTATCAGGAGAACATAAAACCCGAGGAGGTGTTCTGAAATTTTTGGAATGCCTATCGACACATGCATGCATACGCTGCTTCATGCAGTCGCTATATAGCTTATCTATACTAGCATTTTTAAGAGTTTAAGTAATTTCAAGTCAAAAATTGCTCCTGGTATCAGGAGAACATAAAACCCGAGGAGGTGTTCTGAAATTTTTGGAATGCCTATCGACACATGCATGCATACGCTGCTTCATGCAGTCGCTATATAGCTTATCTATACTAGCATTTTTAAGAGTTTAAGTAATTTCAAGTCAAAAATTGCTCCTGGTATCAGGAGAACATAAAACCCGAGGAGGTGTTCTGAAATTTTTGGAATGCCTATCGACACATGCATGCATACGCTGCTTCATGCAGTCGCTATATAGCTTATCTATACTAGCATTTTTAAGAGTTTAAGTAATTTCAAGTCAAAAATTGCTCCTGGTATCAGAAGAACATAAAACCCGAGGAGGTGTTCTGAAATTTTTGGAATGCCTATCGACACATGCATGCATACGCTGCTTCATGCAGTCGCTATATAGCTTATCTATACTAGCATTTTTAAGAGTTTAAGTAATTTCAAGTCAAAAATTGCTCCTGGTATCAGGAGAACATAAAACCCGAGGAGGTGTTCTGAAATTTTTGGAATGCCTATCGACACATGCATGCATACGCTGCTTCATGCAGTCGCTATATAGCATACCTAACTATCATTTTAAGAAAATGGAGTGATTTTCTGGCAGTTGAGACTTTTTCAGGGTGATATTTCTGGCAGTTGAGACTCTCTCTTCGGACTCGTATTTCTGGCAGTTGAGACTTTTTTCGGGGGTCATATGTCTGGCAGTTGACACCTCAAAATTAACTCCTAAAAATAAGGTGTCAACTGCCAGGCCCACGACCCTCGAAAAAAAGTTTCAACTGCCAGAAAAAGCGCTTCGAAAAAAGTCTCAACTGCCAGAAAACGGAGTGATTTTTCTGGCAGTTGAGACTTTATTTCGAGGGTCGTGGGTCTGGCAGTTGACACCTTATTTTTAGGAGTTAAGTTTGAGGTGTCAACTGCCAGAATATGACCCCCGAAAAAAGTCTCAACTGCCAGAAATACGAGTCCGAAAAAAGTCTCAACTGCCAGACAAATCACTTCATCCTCTGGCAGTTGAGACTTTTTTCTAGGGCCATATGTCTGGCAGTTGACACCTTATTCTTAGGAGTTAATTTTGAGGCGTCAACTGCCAGACACACGACCCCCGAAAAAGTCTCAACAGCCAGAAAAAGGAGTGATTTCCTGGCAGTTGAGACTTTTTATCGACATCGGCATGCATACGCTCCTTCATGCAGTCGCTATATAGCTTATCTATACTAGCATTTTTAGGGAGGGGAAAGTGGAAAATAACAAAGCAATTGATTATTCATATATATAAAAATTTATTTCCGCAGCATTCATACAATCGCATTCATAGTCAAAATTATGCAGGATTTGTAAATTGTAATTGATTCTCAAAAATAAATATCAAGTATACATTTTTCGAGTGTCTTTATTTGTTTCTTGGTACACGGAGAGAAGTTTATGGTAAATATTGGAAGTATATGACACAATCACTGTATGAGTATGAGAATATTTACCATAAACTTCTCTCCGTGTATGAGAGTCATCACAAAATACACTAAATACATTCGTATTACAATGAGATCTTACTTAATATAATTAATTCTATAAAAAAGGAAGACTCGTATAATAATATTGCGTTCGAAATATTTCTACGGGTCTCGCTAACACACCCCATGCGTACTCATTGATGCCACGAGGCCCACTGAGGTCACTGACTCCGCGACAGGTGCTATTATCCTGGGCAGTGCTCCGCCATCTCTTGGTCGGATAGTCGAACTATTTTGTGTCGGTAACGTCGTGTGCCGATAACGTGCTGTGTCAATAACGTGCTATGTCGATAACGTGCTGTGCCGATAACCTGCTATGCCGATAACGTCGGCATAGCTCAATGTATGCAACCCGTGTGTCATAACTGCAATCCGTAACTAAAGATTACATATCGTCAGGCGCATCAATATTTGCGGCAAAAATAGTTCGTTGCGGTCACCCCGTGCGACAACTTTATGATTTAAAAATTATAAAAGCATCAGATTTTCATGATTTTTTACTTATAGGCAACGAAGAGACCTCGGAAAATAATTAAACGATTGATCATTCACAATCTCAAGAGATGTGATTTCAAGAATGCGTCAATTTACTACCATGATACACTCCTATTGGATGAAATATCCCAACACATGAATACTTATTAAAAAAAATTGTAGACGCGATCGTAATACGATTAATGTATTACGTATATCACTGAAAACAACATATTTGACACTTTTTATGGTCGGCAATTGGCTAGAACTATAATTAGGCTGTATTAAAACTATTATTATACTCTAAACTAATCGTTGCAACGATAATACATACATGTACGTACAAAGGTATATTTCACAGAATCTCAATACAATGTTCAAAGCAGATAATTTTCATATTTATATAATTTTATATATTGTAGTAAAACAATTCGTTGATTTACCCGTACGTGTTGGCAAAAAGATACTCATGGCGCTCTCCAAGTCATGGATCTCTACATTCGCCATTCTATTTATTGCAAAAAAAAATGTGTATAGAAAGAAAGTTGTGTCCCGAATAAACGCATTTTTCGTCAACGGGAAAGAATATTTTGGTTTTCCGGCGATTTTGACCGGAGTGAAATATTATTTCACGTGTATCTGTCATGAGCACTGATCTTTGTATTTTAAAACGAATAGTGGAAAAAGGGCTACGTCACGCAATTCTATTAGCATTTTCGAACACGTACGTCCCAAAACATGTTCGTTTCACGCAAAAATAGTAATTCCTTCTCGATGAGAAGTAAAACCCCTTGGTCTCTGTATATTTTCTTTGGCACTTTATTAGTGTAACATTTTACGAAAGTGTATATACAGAATACAGATCCTTATAATAATAATATGGCGTATTAATAACGATATGACATTGTTCAAGGAAACAGATAAAAATGCCTGCATGGAAATGATATGTTACACAACAGACTCTAACTTGCCTATTACATAAATTTAAATTTTAACTTACAGCTAAGCGTAGATCTCTCTGCATAATACCTATATGCCTATGAATATTACCTATATGTTGAAATGATAATATAGTATAGGTTCTCTTATGATTAAATTTACTATTCAATAATAATAATAATAAACTGACATTTCGTAATTATTTTCAACCAGACCAAAATTAGAACTTATACCATTTGATAACAATATTCTATTAATGTCTATTCATACGACGCCTTGAATTAATTTAATTAATTATTGTTTATTTTTGGGTTTACGATAGTTTTTGAATAAACGAGAATACACAGAACTCAGTTGTTGGCATTAGAATCACCTTTTCGTTGGTTTCAACCTTAAGGCATTAGTCACGCTATATGCTACGAGAAAATAAATTGAGCACGTGAATAGTTATATAATAATAATAATAACATAATAATAATGATAATGATATAATAAATATTAATAACATATAATCCTAAACTTTTATAGCCCACGTAGGTTTTTTTTTTTTTCTAATACGAACATTGATGGGGATTAAGTTGTAGATTCTAATATATTATTTTTAATAGAATGAGTAAACAAATTTAGAACTAATAATTGCCAATAATTGAATTTAAATCAGTCGATAAAACGAAAAATCATATGATACTCCAAGTGATAAGATCAAAATAACTTTGATGATACTTTTTCATCAGGGTATTTTTTCATCTGCATTGATACGTAAATAGAATTAAAAATCTATGAAAATAATATCAAACTAAAAGAGACGTAGTCAACTCTACGACTATATATATATATGTATATATATATATGTATATATATATATGTAATATACTGGAATTCATTTCATGTAATAGAGATAAAAGATCTAATACCATATTATATTCTTATACTATGAAATTCGTATTTGTATCAATCAGTTACTAATTAAGAGCAGAGGTAAGTATAGCGACCTCGTTAATCGTATTATAAAAATATATTTATACACTTTTGATAAACTTTATCTTGCATAGAAGAAGAAGAAGAAGAAAAACAAAAAAATAAAGATAATAAAAATACTATGAAATAAAATAAAATTACGAAAATTCATCTCTATTGAATGCGAAACAAATATAATACCAACTATTGCACCTTTGTTGTATTAATTTCATTGGTAGTTCCCAAAATTGGAACGAAAGCTTATTTTTTCATGCTTATATTCACTTAATAAGCATCATCAAACTTTATGGATTAATTGAAGTTCAAAATCGCTACAAGATTTAATTCTCAAATGACCATTTTAGTCAGAAAGATAAAATATTCAATACGTAATCATTTTCCAATTACGTATACGATTTTATTTACCTATGCATATATCTATTACGTCATAAAAACAAAACAAAAAACTTGGCAACGATCAGTTAAGCACCAAAACGAAACAATTAATTAATTAACATAAAAATAATAACATTATATGTAAACTTTTTCACCTGAGAATTAGTAATACTTTTTTTTATATTTACGGTAACGTTCCTCTTCGGTTTGCCTATGCAATTGATTAATCAGATCGTTTGGAACGTACCAAAGATTATTAATGTTATTTAAAAGGGCTTCTGTAACCTGGCAGCAGACAGCAGCCATATTAACTTGAGCTGTTAGGTCGGATTGATCCCTCGGATAGATACACCGTGGTGGGAATAAAGATGGAGCGACAATCATGGCCACATTGTGAATAGACATTTTGTTCGAGCTCTGATTATCGACGACTAGTTTAAAAAAACTGAGCAATGCCTTAAGCGTGCATCGATGTTCCACTGGTAGCAAAAGTACGAGAAGATTCAATGAATACGATAGCTCAGACGCATTTTTAACACCTGTAATAAGAAGAGAAATAGCGATAAAGATAATTCATATACTATTACAATGAATGGGGAAGAAAAAATCTCACCATGACTCTGATAGTAAGCGTCTATGAGTTCAACAGTTAGAATTGGCTGCGGCAAGTCTCTGAGCAATTTTTTTAACACAGCTGATAGATCGTGGCAAGGTGTTCGACGAAATAATTTATCAACTTCCTTAGATTTCGAATAGAAATCCGTCTCTAATTCCATGCAGAGTGTTTCTACCTGTAAATAAAGACAATAGTTACTTTCGGATTCAGATTTCCAATAAGAAGTATGTATTTTCTATTCTTCGATGAGTTTATCACCTTCTGCTTATGCCCTCCAACGCGCAGTATGCCTTCTTCTTTGACCCCTCGTTTCGATAGCTCGTGTAACAATTTTTGAAATACTAATGGAACATTGCTCTCATCAGCGGTGAGTTGACTGTCCCTTAGTAGCAGGGTGGATAAGGATACTCCGAATAAATTCCCTGCTGTAAATATGATAATATCTCATCGAACTAGTCAACCGAATTAAATTGAAATTTCATTCCCTTTCAATTCGATCCCACACACCTTTATTTCTGCGTTTATTTGGCTTTCGTTTTGTCAACGGCACGTTATACTTGTCAAAAACAGCAGTCAACTCAAGCCACAGGAGAGATCTGAGTCTGCCAAGCTCACGCTGAGATAATAACTCTACTCCATACTTAGGATACCCCTCATCTATACCCAGAACTTCCGAGCTCCATGCCTAGAAGTATTTATCGTCTAATAGTTTGGATTGATTGAGTTGAAGATTTTCTCACTATCTCTTTCTCACATCACTACACAGTCAATTATGAATACCCGGTCAGAGTATTGAAGTTAAAAACTCAAAATTCATGTACGAAAAAGTCACCTGTGACTTGGTTTCATTAGTTCGGCACATTTCTTCGAAGCTTAGATGCCCGTGAGATGCTGTACGGTTTAGAGGATGTGTGATTAAATTTTCGTCTCCAGATCTTGTTAAGCCATACAAACTACTGTGACTCCTAGTCACCGTAGCATGACCTCCAGAACTTCTCCTAGTTTTAAAAATCAATAATGTTCAGATTTGTGCGGATAGCTTCTAACTAGGTCAACTCTAAATTTAAATTTCGCCATTTCCTGGCCTTTTTCTGGCTTTAGAACAGAGCTATAACTAAAATCTTGTCCACGACTCTCCATGAAATAGTTTTAAATCTCAAACACCTCAGCGTAGCATGGTCCTTGGATGCTGAAAGCTTTCCTGCAGGCGCGACGTCTAAGTGGGCAGTATTGGCCACTTCACTTGGATCGCTGCCACTTCTCCTTTGAATTGATGGTCTTGAAAGATGAATAGTTCCAAGCCGTTGATAGGCTGTTAATTCGATACCCTCTGTAACGATTAATTACGTTTATAAATTTATATTTTCAAGCAGAACAGTGAAGGTACTAAGAGATACTTGAAATTATTCAATGCTTCAAGCTTTCAGATCCATGAAGTATCTTTATTATCTCATAATCCTCGTAAGTCACTTGACCACGGAACAATCGTGGAAGACGATGTACCTGAATTTCCAGCAACGTCTCCTTTCAGTGACCAGTTACCTCCTCTCCTAAATATTTCTGGTATTGTAACAGGAGTCGGATTCAGGATAGGCGTAGGATTAGAAATAGTTATAGGAGCGCTTGGGAGTCTTCTGACTGCTTCTTTCCCTTCGATAGATGGACGGTGAAAAATGGAAACAAAACTTGGAACGTTTTCACTGAAAAATTAAACGAAATAATAAAAAAAACTGAAAAAAACCAGAGAAATACCTATATGAATTGAGGATTATTTATACAATTAGGTACTCCGATACTACGATCTCTACAAATCAACTTACTTTCCTTGATGAGCATCAATGACTGTAACTCTAGGCGGCGAAGGCGGCAATACACTCTCTAAAGTTTCCCCAGGGACTGAATCCAACGAATCAGGTGTTGCGCTTCGGGATCTGGTGCCGGTGCTTGAAGCCTGATAAATACAATTGAATTTAGAATGATTGGGTAACAGGTAGTCGAAGAGTTAAGACTGACTTCTTTTCAACCAAATTATGTAACGTGATAATCGGACCTCAACGTCTTTGAAAACGTCTCTGATATCTGGCTTCCGAACTTTCTGTTTCTGATTAAACCTCTGTTTAACTGTATGATTCAGAGATCTAACACGACGTCGTACTGCATCTGCCTGAGCACGCGATAGAGGACGCAAAACAGCCCCAAGTTCTTCCGGCTGAATTTCTCTACCTGCTTTCCATGGCTCAGTCAATTCCCCAAGTCCAGCTGCCCGCAGCCATTCAGCTTCCTCTTCACCTTCTGCATGAATTTAGTAGACAAATGTTGTCAATATGACATAGGTTCGAGATAAAATGAACTGAGAATAGGAACACTTGTGATTCATTTCAGCGTTCGGTGAATTTAAATTGAGATCAGGTCTTCCCTGACCAAGAAATACCATATTCTACTTTTTATGACCTCGGTGATATAAAAGAAATGGAATGAATCATAGTCACCGTCGTAGCTCCTAGGGCCGTATTCCTCGTCCAAATAATCATCGAGTAGTTTAGTTTCCTCTATCATTTTTTTATACTCGTCCCAATACTCCTGCATGCTGTTACCACCGCCGCCAAAAGTGGCCCCATGTTGTCCTCTGTCCATATTGTGTATGGTAAAGGTTTTAGCTATTTCTTGTGTAATGGTAAAAAGGGAGTCCAGTGAACATCAATGAGGAGATTCTTGTATAAACGTCGATCAGTTCTGTTTTTCTCAGAGTTGAATTTCTCCTATTTATAATACCTGAATGAGGAAAAGGAGAGAATGAGCAATATCGCATTGTGCCAAAAGCTCGTATCAGTATGTCCATACTTCTTATCTTTGTGATAGATTGAATCTCTCGATAGATCCCCTAGTCAAGATAACAGACTAGTACGTAAATATAGTATACATGGGGCATTGCATACAGAATCGACCTGGGTCTGACCCTAAGCCTCTCGGATTTGTGTTTTTCAATTTTTCCAAAAATTGTCTTATTTATTTATGCATAATTCTGAAAATCTGGAAGAAATTTTGAAAAATTTTCTGTAAACTATAAAAAAAATTTCAACCTTTTTTTTGGACTATTACGAAAAAAAAAAATTAAAAAAAGGGGCGGGGCGATTCGATACGGAATACCCCATATATAGAGATCGTGAATTTTAAAACGATGTTTGATTCGTTAATAAAAAAAGTCGCTGAAAGTAACGGGGATAAAAAGTAAGGGTTTCGTTATTTTGAAAGCAGAGATAGTCAGTATGTCAATTTAATAAGTGGTAATTAAAAATCAAACTGTACTAAACATAACCTCACTATGTTTGACAGATTGACGTGCGTTGATACAATGGAATTACCAAGATTAACGAAACCCTCTTTTATTACGTTATAAAATATACTGGAGTTATTTATCAGTGTAAAAGGTTATAAGCGGATATTAATAATAAGATTAATAGAATGAAATAATAGGAGAGTAAGTGTAAATGCGAGAAGTTAGGTTGTTTGCATAACGAATATGTATTACGCATAATATGTAAGTGTGTTACCATAGGTCTAAGAATAAGGCACACCCATGTGTAGTAAATAGAATAAATTCCGTGTATATTTTTTAATGATAATGAACTAAATTTGAGGATATTGAATAAGATGATTTATTATCTGTATGATTGAATCGTTCGATATACACTAGTGTTGGAATAAAGTATTTATAACGGATACCGTACGTTATAAGGAATGAAAGTAACGGCGCTATTGTATTGTGTACAAAGGTTATGTTTTCTCGAATTAATACCGTATAACATGATATAAATGAAGTTCAATCTAATATACGTGTTGTATTATTCATATAATATAGTGTGTAATAAATAAAATGATTTGTACATGCCGTTCGATGATTCGCGTCTGTATAATACTGAATTCTCTCTCTTTCTCTACTTCTCACTTTCTTTATTTTTCTTTCTATTTCTACTTTTCGCTCTATCTCTCCCTCCCTCTGCCTCTCTCGATCACTCTCTCTCTCTCTTTCTCTCTATCTCCTTTTCAAATACTTTGTTGACATCGAGCCACCTGTTGATTATCACCAATGCATTCCTGCACGTATGTATAATAACTAATGTATACACTATTGCATACGTATATGTTAAGTTGTTACCTACATACAAGCGTAGGCTTTTAAATGGCACCTGCCTCAGGCAACTGCGCGTGTACGCGTTAAAGAATTCACGACTAAGCATCGCCATCTTGTATGTTTCTTTTGGTGACGCGATGCGATGCGGTGGCCTAGCTCGGTGAGTATTTAACGTGGCCTCTATGGCCTCGGAAAATAGGCGCGCTTGCATTTTTAAACAACCGCCTACGCCCCGCGGCAAAATTTCAAATTTCGTTACTCATTCACACAGCAAACTTCAGGCGTCGAAAACATCTAAATATATGGTTAAATATTGTCAAATTAATCCTGAAGGAATTTTACTCTATTTTCATAGTATTTCGGGAAATTATAGTAAGTTGGTTTACAATGAAATTTTCATACAATTTTAGCAGACGATTAATTGCTTATATCGTGTCATAGATCGTTTTTACACTTCATAGACATGTGCAATCAGTGATTTGAAATCACGGAATAATGTTCAACGGTAAAAAGTCGCCGATTTACGTTCGGAAATTACGTATACAAAAGGCATTTCTTTTAGGACTGACTGGTGTCATTGGATACGGAATTATTTCAGGATATTTAAATTTTCATAATCAGGTACTATGTGATAAATTATTACATTATACAGTACGATTTTTAAACATGATTAAAATAATGTTCCTTCGTCAATGAGTGAGAATTGTTATTCTGGAAATAACAAGTATGAATAAACGGAGGCGAAGTCTCAGCCGATTTAAGCGACACCCTCTCCGGACCCCGGAGAAAACTCAGCCTTATAATACTATACAAATGTTTATTTCATTCGATTTTCAAGGTGGCCCGATACACGCAATCAGTAATATATCGAGAGTCACAAGAAGCGACTAAAGATTACACAGCAAAATTAATGAAAAGTAATCAACAGTTATTCTCTAGTGATTATACTATCGCGGATAAAAAATTAGATAAATAAAGAAAAAATGGGATAATCAGAGGCGTAATTTCTTTCTGTAATCAATTCTCTATACATGATAATAATTAAACTGAATTAAAACATGAAACAAAATGCACAGTATGTATATCATGTTATGGCGCCCTATGTTAGGCAACCCAAAGTACATACGCGTGTTAACGACGATAGAGAAAAAGAATACACGCGGAATCGCAAATGAAACTAATGACGATTATCTGATACGAAAATGATCATTTCAGATAGACTATTAATTGTAATTTTGTTTACGGAATTGGTTGAAATAAATCCTGATTGAAAATAATTAGCATTTAAAAAGTTGTTATCGAATAACTCACCCGAATGACAGCTTCTGATTTCAACGCCGCCATCTTGATTGACGACCGTATATGTCTACATGGTGTAGAAAACTGCCACAGATGTCATTACAGTTTACACCGTGTGGAGTCCGTGGCGGCATCAGTCGTATAAAATCTGTACTAGAATTAGAAAAACTAGGTTATGTACATACTACATACATGGAACAACAAAAAAAGATACACAATACTGCGTTGGTTATAAAATTGATAACAACAACGACAATAGCGCGAATAAAATAAAGGATAGATAAATAAACAATGGGAAAGACGAAAATAGGAAAAAGTGCAGCTCTGTGTACAGCGATCGCATTCTTATTAATTATAATCGCATTCACCACGCCCAATTGGCTTGAAACTGACGGGGAATTGAAGGAATCAAAATTCGTGAAGATTGGTAATTACGAAAAAATAATGAACAAAAGAAGAATGTTTCATTGAATAATTGAAACAATAAATAGAATTTTATCAATGAAATATTACCAAATATTTTCCCTAGGATTATGGCAGGTCTGTTTCCAAGGAATCCAGGACACGCATCAGCGATTTTTCGACGATGTTAAATTGTACGGTTGCTGGTGGGTCTTTGAAGAAGGATATTACAGAATCCACGAGATAAAATTACCCCACTTTTTCGTAGCAACACAATTTTTTTTCACATTATCAATGACGTTGCTATTAATAGGTGGCTCATTGGCCACCTTGTTCACCTGTTGTTCGCGCCACCATGACAAATATCAATTACTATTGTGGACAACAGGTGCAAATCTAATGTTAGCCGGTATTTGCGGTAGTATAGCAGTGATTATATTTGCTTCACAAGGTGACGGTCATGACTGGATGCCCAATTGGGAGCACAATGAAATAGGCTGGTCTTTCACTCTCGCCGTTGTCGGATGCGTTGCCATTCACTTTTCCGCTATATTGTTTTTCGTCGAGGCTAGAAGGCACAAAAATAATGTACAAAGAACTTTCGATGATATGCGTAGAGCCCATACAACCATTTAGAAATTAATGATATTGAGAGATGATCTTTTGTCGCAAGCAATATATATTTTTTTATCCATTTTTTATTAATTGTTAAATTATTAACGAAACATATCAAGTTTATATAACAAAAGGAAAAAAAAAAATAATGATAATAATAATATTATTGTCTTGTCGTTCTCGCGCTTGAATAGGTACTTTTAACTTGATGACAAATTACCGATATCGATTCGCAAGAATTAATATTATTAACGTAGTTGATGATCTGATTTTTATCGTTATTTTATATTTAAATAATATAATAACTAAAACGAGGCTTCATTTTGATTTATGTAAATAGATGATCATAATCATGAGAATTATTGTTTATTTTAAATGGAATATATAATTAACAATTGACTATTGTTTTTTTTTATCAGACTTTTGTCGACGTCCGTCCGTTAGGAATGAATAATTTTATATTTAGAAATTAGGAATTAATTTATTAATCTTTTTTTTTACGATGTATTGATAAGTAAATTTAAATTTGATATTATTAAATGAATTAATAATAAATAATATCTTGAAAATATTATCAATTTATTTATGTATTCATTTTATAATGATGATAATATTAATAATAATAGTAATAATAATATAAAATTCCAGTTACATAAATTATATGTATTTTATGTTTTACATTTTTTATTTTGCATCCAGTGAGATTGTTCTGTAATGCAAAAATGAATAATTTAATATAGTTCAATAAAGTATATTTATATTTATATTTCGGTCTTCTTTTCATTCATATAAGTATTGAATCAAATTCCAGTATGATTATTTCGGCATTGAATGAAATGAGGTTCTATTATATTTGTTTATTTTATTTTTTTCATTCTTTCTTACTTTGCTTTTACTTTCGCAAATAAATGTGATAAAAATATTATCGTTCTATGAAGACGCGTGTGTATCATATGAGACAGATCTGTCATACTTATTCACTCATAGCAGGTATCGTTAGTTATATTATTATTAATAATAATAATAATGATTATAATTATAAAATTGTATAAAATGGACGGAAAGGCAGTCTTACTTAAAATACTAATAAATTGTAAATTTAAATAGCTCAGATAAAACCGATGCGCGGAGGGCCATGGTGGCTTTGGGGATTGGAGTACATTTGCATAACAAGATTACGCGATTCTTCACGAAGTTTATAACCCATTCTTGCATCCAAGTAGAAAAAGAATGCCCCCAGGCAATGAAGTATCAATGAAGTCACTGCCATTCCGTAAGACCATGACAAATGATTGAAATTTGGATACATCAACCAATCTCTGCGCCAGCATTGACCTCCGAAAATCGCAACTGCCATGAATAACATTCCTCCTGTAATTAAAAGAAACCTTTGTTATTTTTTTTTTTTTTTCCAATCCGTTTGGAGAGGTTTGAGAAAGTCAGAAATTTCACATTTTTTTCTTCAAAGACGAAAATTTTTAATTCCTCAAGGCTTCAAGACCAAAGAAAAGAAAGTAAAAAAAAAGGATTCTCTCTTCACTCATCTCCAGCATTAGTATTTCGATATTGTTCAATATTAATATTCAGGATGAAATCATTGGAGACTTTCTGCACTATTTTAATAGGGTTTTCGTATTTTTGAGCAACGAAATTCTGTTGAAAATATTCTCAAACGAGTATTCGATTATTCTTTTGATGTATGAAAATGATACCAATTGGGACAAATACTGACCAGCAATTATGTTGCAAATGCATGCGAGACCGGAAAGGAACCATTCGTATTGTAAAACTAATCGCAGAGGCCATCTGACCAAAACGATAACGACTACAGCCTGGCTAAAAAAAGAGGTCAACAAAGAAATTGTGATGAATCCTTGGACAGCCATTAACCAAGGTGGTAGCAGCCATTCTCTGATCACATAAAAGTAATGTGAAAATACGTGATGGCAGCCGTCAAAAAGCTTGTAAAACTGGTGGTAGGGATGTTGATATTCGCTAAAACAGTATTCCCACAATCCCATGTGTTTAAAACTGCTGAATGTCTCTTGATAGGATTCGATCCAATATGGGCTGAAAACGGAAAGAAATTAGGGGCTTATATATACCTAGATCTTCATTTTTCAAATCCTTAGGAATGGATAATGGAATGATTAAGGCTAGCATAAACTCGGCTTCGAACTATCTTTTTCTTTGCTTATTTGTCTATCAAATGCAATCAATTAAGTTCTATAGTTCTCATAGACGAACCCATGATCATCTACCCTGTGAACTATGAAAATTGCATTACATTCATGGCAAGCATCTTTTTTCTTTAGAAATTTATCCAATTATTCATCGTTATTGTTATTGTAGTTACAGATATCATTTCAGCATGAATAGTCGATATTTCTTGAGCGATATTAATATCCATAGTTCAGACCGAACCGAAATGTGTACTGAATGAATATGCTGAATCTGAGCCATGTAGGTATGATAGTTTTCATGTAATCATACACACAGTGTCTGAAAAGTTGACTAGAAAGAAAAGGCGATGTGTGTTGATGGAAAATTTGTATTTATGAAAAAACACGCTACAGATGCGCAAATATTAAGAAAATGATTGAGAAAATCATTGAAAATATAAAAAATCAAGATTTCATTTGTTCGTTAGGTCAATTAAGGATGAGAATAGCTAAGAAAAAGAATAAATAAATATAATGAAAGTCTTAAAATGTCAGAATTGTAAATAGAAAAGGGGTGTGTTTTTGTTTCGTTTAATAAAAGTGGGGTTAAGATTACCTGACAAATGCCATCAACAACATAATTCCACCGACGTAGGTAAGGATAGCACCGAACACTACAGCGTCTGTAAAAAGAAAAAAAAAGAAATAAAGTGAATCGTAACGATTTGGTTAACAACGTTGTAAATTTAATTTAGAAGATGTCATCGAATGGCGAACTAATTTGCTTAGGTTGGTCTTAGTTCATTCTTTGAATAATACTCACTCGAGGCTTTGTGATAATTCATCCTGAAACACTATCTCCTCTCTTTTATCGAACGAAAAACTAACTGGGCTCAGGTTAATCGGTTAATAAACTTATAAAACAACCTAAATATCGAATTGTTTATGTCAATGGCATTAGCGACCAGTCGCCACGCCTTGTACAGTCATAGACTACGCGGAAACTAGTAGAGACGGACACGGAGACGAGAATCGAGTCGGTCATGACGCCAACCTCGGTCGGTAACTAAAATCGCTAAATGACGAGAATCGAGTCGGTCATGACGCCAACCTCGGTCGGTAAGTAAAATCGCTAAATGACGATTTCCTTTGGCTAACTATTCATCGGATTGGAATGCAGCTTAGCAGGGGGGCCCCCCATGCGAAGTTTATAGTTGTTTTAATTTTTAATTTGAATACCTGTTATGATAAAACTGTGAAAGGAAGGAAGGCTGCTGGGCTTACTGGGAGTGAACCAACGTGGCAAATCGACTATATTGAGACGTGATAAAGGAGAGAGAATTGTTCTTAAAAGATTTTGTTAACATATATTATAGTGGCGCGTGTATCCAAAACTGTAGTATAAGATTTGAGGATATGTATAACGTGTGTATAATAAATAAAATATTATATATATAAGTCTTTGGTGAAGCAGCGAACTTATATATACGGAGCGATTCTGTGGAAAGTAACGCGCCTGCAAGGTAATCAAACGGAAAACGCCTGCATTGAGCAGCCTGCATTGACAGCGCGTTTCCCGCTTGCCTACCTTGCAGGCGCGTTACTTCCCACAGAATCGCTCTGTATATACCTATATATAAATACTCTGTATGTACGTGAAGAAATCTTGTTTTCAGATTAGTAATAAATAAATAAAATATATAATATAAATAAATACATAAAATAAATCATATTACAGCCATGTATATACATGTCTATATTCATTATTTGTAAAAGAGTTTGACGTTTTGAACTGTTTTCCAAATGTATCCGCGTCTATACTGGCAGTCGATCGTTTGAGCAGTTGGAGAAGTTGTTTTTTTTAATATATATATATATTTTTTTATTTATTTATTTTGTTTTTATATACATATATACGTAGTTAACGTGATGTGTGTAAATATTTGTTGCATTACCTGCATCGTCTGTACTCACTTTCATCCTTGATTTTCCTTCCATCTCTACTCCGAGTTCTCCAGGTCATGGGATTCAAACAAATTAGTGGCACCAGAGCCTAGGGTAAGTACGGACGCATCCTAATCACTGATACACGCACGTGTATGTAGATACGATAAACCGCGAAAGTGCATGGAAAATAATAGTTTGTCAATTAAACACTTGTTATACCATACGTTATTGATTATCCGAAAAACTTTTACATACATAAAAGAAATCTTTCAATCATATTTCTTTTTCTCTTTTCATTTCAACGAAGTTTGAAAAAATAGAGTTTGTAAAATTAACAAACAATATAGTATACAGGTATATACAAATTATGCAGCTATTGCAGTTGGTGAAGTGTTAAGGAAAACTGTGTTGAAAACCCTACTGAAAATTTCCACGTGGATTCATCTGGTCGTTCGAAATTCCTATGGAATTGGCTGGAAATCCAGCAGGTTTCAGACGGAATTCATAGGATTCTGCTAGGAATCCACTAGATTTTAGATGGAATCCATAGGAATTTTGAACGACCAGATGAATCCATCTGGAATTTTTCTGTAGGAAAGGTGGAACAAGGTTTTCTTTGAATTCCTATTTTTGAAGACTGTTCAAGTCGGTAAAGTTTTGTGATTAAATAATTAACGTCTATTCAACAATGAACACATTAAACGTATTTCTCCACACTATGAGGTAATTTATTAGCCCTCGTATATTAGATTTAGATGAAGATGTAGTCCCGCGTACCATGGGTGTCTGTGGTGATGATGTTTGTCAAGTACCTGCGAAGACCGTTCACTTTTAACACGGGGAAATCCACAGTAGTGTTGAATTTTTTGCAAATTTCAGGCTTCGCGCGAATAATAAGAATCAGTAATACGTATATCTTATTTTCGCGTAATGCATTAGGTAGATACATATACGTGCATGCATATAGATTATGTCAATGAACCGTTCAACATTCAACAGTATTATATATCGAGATGAACATCAAAGGTCGGAAGTACAGTGCTCCTGTGGCGCTTGAACGACTTGGTGAAAACCTTGACAGTGACGAGGATACCGATCGTAAGTACCAATTAATATTTTCAACCGTTTAGTTTTTATATTCATCGACGAATGGCTGACGAGTCGGCTGGATTCTTAGTTTCAATCTGAATCCGTTATTCGTGAAATTTTTTTTTTTCATCCAAAATCTTTGAACGACGTGCAGGAACTGGAAATAAATAATTTTCGGAATAAGAGTTTCACTGATTCTAGAAATAATATCCACCTGTGACCCCAGAACAGTTACAGTCTTGAGAGGTATGACTTTTCCTGATGTGTTTTGAATGAAACATTAAAATGGAAAAATGAGACGATTCGATGCGTGTGAAAAATACTTGAATATGTACGATAATTCTGGTTACTCAATAACGAGAACTTGTTACGTTTAAGAGCAAAAAGAACAGAACATAAAAAGTAAGGAAATTAAAAGCAATAAAACCCGTGCTAAGAAAACGAATAGACTATAGATAAATACTTAGAGCTATGCGAACTGTCGTCTAACTAACTATTAACATAAAAAGAACATTAATTCATCCGCGCGATGTCTCATATGTAACCGAACAGCAATAATAATAAACTAATAGTGTAAACAATATTAATTTATGATGCTGGAAACCGAGCATATTATATATGTATGGAAAATTTTGAGAAGATAGTACGAGTTCACCATCGTTCGGATGACGGAAAAGAATAAAGGAAAAAAAAAAAAAAAAATGTAATCGAGATGGGGCTGGCCGCGGCCTAATCGTGAGCAATTAATTATCTCATTAATTGAGGTCATGGGCGAACGAGTTAGGCTATTACTCCGTAAACATGTTTCGAGAATAAACAGTACACTGTCCATTGTAATGCCATAATGGCTACTTTTTGAATTTTCTCCAAGTAATGTGTTACACTGTTTTATTACTTGACAGTTCAATGCGGGGGAATCCAAGATGCAGATTTTGAAACTGCTGTAACAGCAACCGGATATGGAAAATTCAATCACCTCCTATTATTGGGCCTATTCCTGCCTTGCTGGGCAAGTATCTTCGACGTATCTAACATATCGATGATCTTACCATCCGCAGAATGTGACCTTGGTTTATCTCTGTTCCACAAAGGAGTATTGAACGCCATCGTATACGCTGGTAATTGATTCGTCGTTTAACATAAATTGCATTTTTTATATACTACTCACATACGTTTCAAATGTAATTGTTCATTCAGCTGATCGGACGATACTGAGTTCGAATATCTTAATATTCATTGGTAAATCCATTCGTAATTCGATACCAATAACTCTCAGACGATTGGGCAACTGTATTTGCTTTTCGATACATTCCGTTTCACCTTTGCGAAATTCGTTTAAATATGCGTATACACACATATAATATACACATGTGTATATCGTTACGTGTTAACAGCTGTCAACCAAATAATTTGTTCTCGGTTAAGGTTCGCCGACTTGACCTACGGTTCGATTATCTATCGCTAGAAATCACGGCCTAATGCAAGGTCTATAGGTATTTGAAGATGAAGGCGAAATTCGGTATTCAGGAAATGAGTCATTTCGAAATTTTCACGAACCGGTTAAAAACGCCAAATTCATGAAAATTTGTGACCGAATATTGTAAATATCGTTAACCTGCTTCGATCTAATGATCATTCGACTCCAGGCACAATCAGTACTGCAATGCTATGGGGTTTTGTCTCCGATGTTTACGGGAGAAGGAAGCTATTAATCTTCGGATTTCTGGCGGACTCGATATGCAACATATTGAGCGGAAGTTCACAGAATTTTTGGGTTCTTCTATTCTTCAAGTTCACAAGCGGTTGCATGTAGGTTCATCCCTATGCAAAAAACTAGAAATAAAAATCTCATGCTCTGCGATCAAAGTACGTAACTTCTACTTTCCTTTTGGTTATTACAGCATGAATGGGCCTTACGCTATAATGATGTGTTATTGTGCGGAATTTCAAGGCGGCAAACATCGAGGCAGAGTTATGCTTTTCTTGGGACTTTTTTCAACGATTGGAAATATCGCCGTACCAGGTATATAAGTATATAAAATAATAAACATTATTTATTATTTATGATAATTTATGGCTATACATATCATATTTCGTCACGGAATAATTTACAGTCTTGTCACGCGTATACACTCGTGCTTGTGACTGCAATGTACTTGTTATGTAATACAAAAGACGCGAATAATTATTCCCAGTTTTTACATACTTTTCTCTATTAGTCAGAGATAAGTCGTTGATTGATTCAACACGTGCAGCAGCAGGTTTTAAGATAACTAAAATTCGTAATGATTCTTTTTGAATCTTGATACCGTCATGTATTTCGTCTTTTTTATGTTAAAACAAATTTGATAATCATTGACGTTTCGCTCGTTGTCTTTTCCCTTTGTTTTTTCTTTTCTCTTTTTTCCTATTTCTTAGTTCTCGCATGGAGTATCATTCCCCAGACGTGGAAGATATCGTTGTTCAATGGTCAGTTCGTCTACAACTCATGGCGTCTCTATCTAACTTTATGCGGCCTACCAACCCTGGTCGGTTTCATAGCTATAATATTTTTTCCCGAAAGTCCGAAGTTCCTAATGTCACAAGGCCGCAACGACGAGGCGATAAAAGTATTTCGAAAAATGTATACAATGAACACGGGGAAATCGGCTGACCAATATCCGGTTTGTAAAACGTTTATCGATAATTTTATGATTTTCTTTACAGAAAATCAAACGTTAAAAAAATATGTCAAATCTTTCTAGTCTTGAATAATTTTATCAAGAACAGGTCGTATCCCTCGAGGATGAGACCAAAGCTTATGGGTCAGAGAAGAACGTGCCTTCCATCGCGAACTTAGATTCTGCAGAAAAAAGACCAAGCTGCACAAGTGTTTTCAAGGGAATATGCGAGGGGCTAAAGCAGATGAAGCCCCTTTTTTTCATGCCACATTTACGCCGATTACTGCTTGTAGTCACTATACAATTTGGAGGAATGTTAGCGTAAGTATATAGACATCTTTAATATATCCGGAAGTTCCGCGTGGCGACATGCTGGTCTAAAATTCTAATACGTTTTTTTTTTTTTTTAGATTGAACACAATCCGCCTCTGGCTACCTCAGCTGTTTACTATTTTAGAAAATTTCAATCGTTCTGGATTCGGCGACGATTTAGAATCGCCGACCTTTTGCCAAATCCTCGATATCGTCATGGCGCAAACTGGGAACACAACAACGAGTTCTGAGACACGGGATTGCGAAAATGTGAGTATTAATTAACCGATGATTGTACTGTATTCGCTCAGATATTTGGCTCATAGATCTTGTCAATAATTAGAACGAAACTGTTTCAGATGATAGTCGACAAATCCGTCTACATCAACATCATGATTATCTGCATCGTTTCAGTCTTGGGCTTTTTGCTGATGAGCGTCCTCATCAATATACTTGGAAAGAAGAACATTTTATGTGAGTATCGACGGCAAAAGTTTTTGAACATGATCATCTGATCGAATGCTAAATCATGTTCTTCTTCCAGATATCTGCTACGGAGTTTCTCTGGTATGCGTAGCGGCTCTTAACTGGTCCGCAAACACAATCCTCACATTATTTCTCTCGTGTTTATTCGTGGCTTTAACAAACATATCGGTAAACTCGCTGATAGCAATAACCGTAGATCTCTTTCCCACCTCGTTAAGGTATGTTGAAAATCTGAGGTCGATCACACATCGCATAAACAATCACCAATCTGTTTCTTATTTTCAGAACAATGTCCGTCAGTTTGATCATGATGATTGGACGGTCCGGATCTCTGACCGGAAATCTTCTATTCTCTGTCCTACTGATGCACGGTTGTGTTGCACCGTTAATGGCAATAGCTGGACTTCTTTTAGGTAATAATTGCGAGCGATTTATCAGTCGGAATATCATCTTGTATTTGTTGCTGTGCTTTTTTCAGGCTGCGTTGTGCTGGTCATATTCATACCGAAAGCGACCGGAGGACTGAAGTGAATGAGCTTCGCGATACTCGAAAGAGGAACTTTTGGGGATAATCTCAATGGCCATGTACTACTTTCGTTTATAAATAAAAATTTGTGTAATGATAGGATTAATATACTCGTTTGATATACTGTTCAGCGAACATCGTTGCACCCTTAATTCTGTTTTTTGGGATATTCAATAAATTCACATCGAAGGTTTTTCGGATAGGATTGAAAGGACAGGTGTCTTGCAATTTCACACTCTTTGAAACGGTGCCAAAAATATAAAATGCTAGTCCCGATTTTCTGTCTCGAATACGAATTGGTGTAATGGAACAATTTAAAGTATTACCCAGCCCTGGGTATAGACACCTACTGGACAGAGGAAGAAGGGCCTTGAGTTTCACTTTCGACACATCCTGGAGAGCCTTCCATTCCAGCCTTCACCCACATGCCCGACTTCCCCCCGTCGAACGGTCAGTGCGTTATCTGTTCCTCTGATCTTTTAGCTCCGCGATTAGCCTCTCAAACGTCGTTACCGTTCCTGACAATGGGCGGATTCTCAATTGTCCATCGTCTTAGCCCGTGTCCGTTGTCGCAAAGGGAATTGAGGAGTATAGTCGTAATAATCGATCTACATCCTCTTGTATATTACCAAACGCTCAGATTACATACACCTACGTATGGCATTGCATGATAGTTCGACTTGCGAGACGTAGACGAGTACGGATCCAGAATCATTCCGTAGCGTTGTTAGAATTTTTTTTACAACTAATAATTTAACGGACGTAGAAGCGAATGATCGTGATTTCACGGTAGATATTTACATACACCGTTGAAGAAGACGAGATGAAGGAAGGCTATGGGATAATAGTGGTATGGTCTCACATCGAAAGTTCACTGTTTCATTTATCGAAGATATTGGTATTTTTGAATGGCAGCTGTCATTTTTCGTTTACTTATTTGTTCATTTTATTTTCGGATCGAACGTCTGGGTTCACTGAAATATAGAAGATAAATGATTGTAATGACTTCCTGTCTAGTATTTGACGATTCAAGATACCAGATCCTAAACCACTAGTCATTTTGCACTGGTTCAATGATCGTTTCGGCTCTTGGATATTCCATTAACAGACAGCCGCGATGCAACGGCAATAAAATAAATTGGCTTCGCCAAACGTCTCTATTAAGGCAAGGCATACCCCCGGGTCAGGTTCTTCGAAGGACGATCGAAACTCTGTACAATATAGTCTACACCAGGATCTGGTCGTAACTTCATCTCACGCTCGAAATTCTTTCAGATTTTTTGATGTTTATAATTCCGAAGATTATGCTCCGAGCATATTAACGCAGTTTAAACGCGTGCAGCTTTCAGCTCCTCTTCTCATCGAGGGATGACGTTAATGAAGTACTTGAACTTTGCGGAATTGATAATTTTAGTAGTTAGGCACTTATCTGCTTGACTTGGTCCTGGCATCCGCGTCGTAAATCAGGAATAGTAAAAAGACCGGGTTATTATGCAGTGTGGTCTTGTGGAAGATCGGCGCACCATACCCGATCTCAACAAATTCCCGTGCATGATTCTTCATTATTAACATTGTTTCAAAACGATCCTCATTCCGTTAAGTTTAATGGATCTTCTGAGGTAAACAGCCGTTAAACGTTATAATAAATCGTTCAAATAGCTCGAAAGTGGGTAGGCATTCAAAACTGATCTATATAGATGTATATAGTACATATAAGCGTTCATCCAACATCTGCAGAGAACCGCAATCCAGTCTGGTTATTGCACTTCGGGATCTGCACATATGTTGTTACAGTACCGAGTTAATGTACTGGTACGAATGCAAGAGGCTTCTGTCTCCCGTACTTCCGTAAGTCGTTAGTCGTGAAAGTGATCAATGTAAATCCTAGGCCATCGCCATAAACTGTCACTTGGACATTTTCACACCATACGAATTACGTCAGGTTTAACTACACGCTCGCTTTTATGACCGTGCAGTTCTGTCCCCGCGTTTCAAGTCCGCTTTCAGACTCCTGTGGCGCAGTTTAGAGTAATTGGGATTTAGATCATTTTCGATTTACGGTATGAAAGATGTCATTTCACGAAAAATTGTAAAGAAATCCATTAGATGAACATTAAGTTAGCGGCTTAATAACTGAAAAGCCAGAAGCACCGTGAGCGGTGAGATACCCGAGCGACGAAGTCGCGCACCGTGACGCGAATCATTTACATTCGGTCGTAGCTGCCTCCTTCTCCATCTGCTGTTGCTTATGCCTATCTGCACCAGCACTAGGTTCTACTCATTTTATTTTCTCATTTTCATCCTTTTTTCTACTCCTGGCGAATCCCACGCCCGTGGAGTAACTTCGCTGCAGAGCTATAGGTATAACCAAGTTTCGGAGTACCATCTGCTGCACTATACCAACCACTACCTTCAACCGTTATATCAAAGTCACCGATACATTTTTAGGATTCGCTTAATTTGATCCGCTGTGTGTGCGGTGGACCAGGAACCAGCACCACCTGGCCTCCAGCTATTCCATACCAGATAATAGAAAAGAAATTGACAATTTCTACGATAATCTGCAGTCTATGTATGAAACGGAAAGAATCCATTGACCGGCTACCAAAATAGGTAATTTTCGAACAAGTCATGGTATCCATTCCGTTCTTTATACTTCATCGCGGATACCTACTGGTTGTGTACTTGTTTCATGCATAAATATGTGTTGTACATATATCTATACCGCTATAGGACCGCTAGATTGCCGATGGCGCGTAGCGTGTGAACTACGGTACCACAGTTCCCACTGTTCTTACCTATTTTCTTCTTATATCCTTATTCCCCCGCTGTTATCCACTGTGGAGAGAACTCCTTCATCGTTTCTTTACTTCCTCGTCTTCCTCGTTCCGAAGTTGCGTGATTGCGTGTACGCGATTTTCTCCGACCTATAGAACTAGGTACAACTATAGGTAGACGTACCACGGTTTAGTAAAAGAAAAAAAAACCCAAGCTAAAAAAACTTGTCTCCCGGTTAGAAACGAACTTGGATTATTCGTACATACCGTTGTCTAAAACTCCCCACACTCACGCGATGCATGCGGCTCTTAGTCCGCAAGTGACAGCATAAACAACGAAATTATTCGCATATGGATTGCAACAAGTTTGCCACCTAGGTACAACTCATCGATAGAAGATTAAAACCGGCGAAATATTTATATCGGAAGACGTTCAGTATTTCTGTGATCAATCGATTGGCTATACGTAAACGCGAGAGGAAAACATCTGTTTAATCTGTTATAAAAAGTGTCTGACAATCGAAGGAAACGCTTGAAGTCTGAGGACAAAGGGACTCGTTGACCACTTTGTATCTACGATTTTTCTTCCCGATAAGAAGAGTCTCGTTGCTGAAATCCTCATTTCATACATGATATGTCATGTTCCGGTTGTATAATACCGAGAGGAACTAATTAACGCTGGTGGTCGTCTGATCCATGACCCCTTTTCGCATTCGGTGACTGACTTTGCCAGTAAAAGAACCTTAATAATCCACAACCTTGAAGTTCACGCTCTCTTTATAATGCGTGATCTATAACAGCGTTGGTAATTGAACTATTGCTGCAATGTCAGCACCGGCCATGATCATGGTGCTGAATATTGCACTGATATCATGAGTTTGTCTGCATTTATCTATCTATCTGCATGGTCTGACCGCGTATCACGCCTTAATAAAGCGAGTACTGTAAGCGGTAATGGAAGCGGGAGTTGTCTCTCTGTTACTTATTGTGCTTCTGAAAGGCAGGCGTGTCCAACGTGATGGTTCGTGGGAAGCAACGGGCCCGCTAGAGCACTCCATTGTTGAATATATCTATGTATAATAGTGTTTTACAAGTAGATGATAGACATATAGTCTGTCTCTAAAATCTCAATCTCCATACATATATATATATATACAGATAAGAATGGCGTTAAAAAAGTTAACAATAAAAATGTATATCAAACTGCTTCGTTTTGTACAATTTCTTCGAATGAATAAGGTTGCCGATTCTTACTTAGACCATACAGGGCAAAGCAGTAGCAATTATTTTTCAAACACGGAACGATAATAGGTGAATTTCCAACCGGTGGGTAATTAAAAAAGAGAGAGATAGACCGACGTAATAAGTCTGAGGATTTTTCTTTTTTCTCTTCTACTGTAAGAGGCCATCTGATAATTCGGTTAATAATTTTCGAGTATGAGTTTTTGATACGTTCTTAACCGAGGAAGGTGCAACGCGTAATAAGCGTACCTTCTCGGTTCCTAGAAATGGCTGATTATTCTTCAGAAGGAATCATCATCATCAGTGGCAGGGTGGTCCTACAACAGCTGATCTTTCACCGAAGTATATCTTGACGTAATCGTAATTGTTGTACCTATTAACGAGGGAACGGCGCACCACCATCACCACCATTGAACCTTAATTTTATAACGAAAAATATAACACGTTCACTCACCAGGTACAAAATCCAGGGAACATCTCGACGTCTAAGAGACGAGATAATTCCCTTTACTGATGACGTATCAAATTTCATCCTCTTTATAGACTATAATATAGGATAGCCTTCTTCATATAAACTAATTATAGTACACCCATCAGGAAATGGTCAATTTGATCGCAAACCACGTTAAACCTTGCCTTTTTGTCTACATCCAAGAATGATGGAAACAAAAAATAAGTACCATATAGGAACGAGTAACAGTCAATGGGTTTATATAGTCTTGGAATACGGTGTGCTAACGATATGAACTAAACCCGCGTTAACTTATAGGTATGATGAAAAATCGACTTATTTTTATCGTGGTTAACGTTTGAAAATAAGTATGGCCCAGTTACCCTCTGTAGGACAAACGTTCTGGTGATGGGACATATTTTTGCCACATCATTTCGTTGACGGAAGATGCGTGTAATTGAGATGCGATGGATAGCGGTCCCAAGACCGTTACCACCTTCTCTTTATACAACCATTTTTGCACTAGAATTTGTTCATTCTTGCGTCACTAATCTTTATCTACAACTCATATATACCCCTCATTACCTAATTATCCGAAAATATCATTTACCCATGAATCTTGACGAACTTTTACTCCGGGATTCTGCAAACCCCTGGCGACACTGCTGGCGCACCGGTCAGATAGAGTAAAAATATGAAAACCGCAACAGCACCGAGACCCATCAGCATGTCCACGTTACTGTGGATTGATGAACATGGAGTTTCTTAGAATCTTAGTTTCGGTGTCTCGAATCATTCTCATTTTTATACGAATTTCTTGAACCAACTAACCGTTTTGGATTGAGCACAACAGCGCAGAGACCGTCTAGGAGTTGTTGATCAACCCAGAAGACAGACTCGGCGATATAGATTCCGAGGAGAATCAAGTAGAAGCAAATCATGCGGTTGACTACCAGGGCTTTTTGTGAATAATTCCCATCTGTCTCAAGAGAAATAAAATGTGCATGTTAATTGGAGCTGTTGAAGCCCTAGATTTCTTCTTTTTTCTTTCAATCATTATCATTATTATTCAACAGGGATTAGTTTAGGGGAAATTTTAGCCCGTCATCACTTGTAGTCATCCATAAATGCCTCAAGTATTTCACGGCAGCTCCAACCTCCGCACATGACGCGGTCCACTGGTTCTTCAATAACGCCATACCCGACTCGGCTATCTCGCGGATAGATCCGCGGAACTCCAAAGCCATGTCTGGAATTGAATAATTTTGTTTTATTATCATTTTTATTGAATATAACTGCGCGGCCGACATTAACCCGATTTTACAGCATCCTCAGGTCCTCCGCTCCAGCTTTTGTTCAGGTTTTTATTCAAAGCTCCGGCCGGGAAGTGGAATCTTTGGAATTGTCTGTCTCTCCAATACCTCCCGCTGAATCTACGCGGTCCCTGACTATTTTCAGGCTCTGTTCCTTTTGCCAAATTTATCGGTTGTTGGCCATTCGGAAACTGGACTGGTCTCACAGAGGAGCCACACTTTTCCGGACAGCAACTGCGCGATACGATAATATCATTATGGACTCTTTTATATGAAAAATGAAATAAAATTCGCTTAGCAAACCGACCAACGTACGCTGGACAATTTCGACTAGGAGTTTTGTATGATGACATTGTTCGGCGCACTGACCACGGCTGTATGATCTTTTTTCATTTTCCGATACGTATTTTCGTATTGATAACTGTTTAATTGATACAGAAAATTTATGAAAATAAAAACTTTGACAGCGTGATCAAGTGAAAGGCGTTATCCGTGAAGTAAGACGAATGAATAATCGAAACTCGCGCGATTATGGAATCATGAATTCCGTCGGACAATGTTCATTGTTAAAGTGCAGCTCAGTATTTTGATTTTGATTTTTCTATTTTTATCATTTTTATTTTCATTTATTTTATTTTTTTTTTCGTTTTATTCTTTGTCTACTTGCTACTGTTGCAGACAGTAGCGACTACCTAGCATTGACCACAGAGTGCTGGAGCGTGAGACGACGGCCGACCAAAGACGGGAGTAACTACTTCGCTGCGCGACCCGCGCAATCCGTCAAAGAGGGATCTTAAACGACGCTATGACCCTGGCCGAGGGGAAGTTCGATCAGATCAATGAACGATCCTCCGTAAGATGACCTCGACGTTAATGTTCTTTGTGCAAACAACGCTCCTGCTATACACAGACACAGACCAGATCCGCTTTAAAGAATTTCTGCTGTCGGTCCGCGGTACAGCAAATGACAAGGCGACCGTGTCGCAGCTGGTTTTAAATGATTACAAATTTTTTTTTTCATTTTTTTATGTATTGTTTTATAAAAATTTAAAATAGATTTGAGTTAGAAAACTCGTAGCGTGACGCTATTTCTTGGGAAACGGATGTGGTGGACTGAAGAGTCACGTTCACTACAAATTCAGGCACAACCTTCCGTTCCTATTTTCATTTTTTCAACGGATTAGATTTGTAAAGGGATCGAACACTCGGATTCGAGATGAACACTAAACCACATTTGAATATTAACACATGAAACCTGAGTGTTAACACTCAAAGCTTGAGAGTTAACGGACAAAAGTTCAGAGTTAACACATTGAACTTGAGGGTTGAAGCCGAAAGCTTCAGAGTTAACACAACACTTGAGGATTAACACACGAAACTTGACAGTTAATACTAAGAACATGAGAGTTAGCATATGAAACTTGAGAGTAAAGTCTTAATTAAAGGTGCAGAGAGTAATTAACTCTTAAGTCTCCAGATGACTGTTTGTCCTGAATTTGAATTGAGTGTTCTTTCGGGTGTTACCTGAGGGTTAGTTAAGTTTTTTTTTTTTTCTTCTAAGGGTAGCTTATGATATAAGGAAATAATGATAATAAAATGGACTGGGAATAACGTATGAGGTTTTTATTTCTCTAAAATCTATGATAGTTACGTTGCGGGAATTTAAATTGTCTGATGATTCAACAAACTAACCAACTCTAATTGTAAGGTATAATCAGAATGGTAGTGCGGTGTAGCCTTGAGGTAGGCCATTTCCCGAGGAAATTGATAATTTATTCGTTGCAAAACTGTACTCGACCTTACACGCAATTACAAAAGGTGGAAACTGACCTTCGGTTAAGTTTGAATATGCATGAAGACCGCGAAGAACCTCGAGGCGAAGGCTTCCCCAGTGCGTATCACGATAGGGTGTAAAAGAGATTCACCTTTGTTGCTTTTTTTTCTTTTCTTTATCACGAATGAACACAAACAGATAATCAAAAATCGAAAACCTAAGGATTGAAGTATGCACACGACTGTTACTCACATACCTTACACCTTTACCTTATTATTCACAAAAGTCTGTGAACCAGGAACTATATAAGAAACCAGGCCACTATAAGAAACAAGATTGGTAACTCATTACGAAGGATTTAAGGAGTAGGCTAAAACGGCTCCCTGGGTTATATGGTAGCAATTAGGTGTCTGTCGCTACGAACTAACTGGTGTACATAATTAGCTAACTGTATAGAAGAAAATGAGATAATATTACGCCGTTTCGCGTTCTGAAGTTTAAAATTTAACATAATGGTTAAGTTCGCATGCGGCCATATGACAATGGGCTCCTAATCCCCACAGTTTTTAAGTGTCAAAGAATTTCCATGACTGAATGTATAGGTGTGTAGGTATACTCGCATCTCGGATGAACAGTTACACTATTAAATAACCAAAATTTGATAGATAAAATATTGTAGACTAATAGCTTCTAATTTTTCAGTGTTTCTAAGTAACGCTAACAACCTTCTACGTTATTACCAGTTACGATTTACGAAGGAATGCGTGTGCAGGCACTAACGGTATCACCAATGCATCGATTATCGTAACTGAAACTTTCAAATGAAGAGATATGTTTGCGAGTACATAATATAGCAGAGATGATGTTCAATATGAGAATAAAATTTGTATAAAATAATTATTTCCATCAATTTCGTGATATTTAATATCAGTTAGGTGTTAATACGGATTAGAAATTCTTCACGCGTGAATCTCGTTAGCCAAACGGTGTTTGTATAAATTTATACGTGTAGTCAGGTATGTAGTATCTACGTGTTACTATACAAAGGTGATGCGTATCTACTTGACCTTGCGAAAAAAGAATAGAAATAAGAAGAGAACGAGAAGAGAAAAGAGTGGCTAGGTATACCACGTACGCGTTTAATAGATCCACATTTACCTTTTTCCCCTAGCTACGTAGGGTATATATATATATATATATATATATATATATATATATGTATATATAGGTATGTACTAGACTAACGTGTAACCAGTTTCGCGTAACGGAATAATACAGAGCTAAGTGAGAGAATAAAACCGCATTTTAAAAAATCGCACATCTGCACGTTTTTCGAGGTACCGTAAACGATAACCCGCAGCAAAGCTGTTCCGCAATGCGGTGGTGCGGTCATAAAATCAGAGAATCTCATTCCCCAATTTTCAAATATCGTCAAATGATTAGGAAACAAATTATTATTAATAGGATGAGCAGAGGAAAAAAAAAAGAGTCAATCACTCGCGTGGAAAGTGACATCGTTTATGGACAATCTTCAGCTCTGGATATTTCAACAAGGGAGAATATGATCACTGCAGTTCCGGGTTCGATTCCCAGGCAATAAAGAATACTGCTTTACTACTACGACCGATCAAGATGGGCTGAGTAACAAGTAAACACGAAGTTGCATCGGGTTCGCTTTCCTAATGCAATAAATAATACCCATATTGTTCCGATCATTTCACGAGCAGAGATTAATCATGCTATACTATGTATAGTGGCATGAAGTAGCCATGGAAATATATATATATATTATATATAAAATACGTAGTACCCATCATCTCGTCGTTTTTGCACCTCAGCCCGGTGAAAATCGTAAAGAAGAAATGATTCGCGGTACTAGATGCAAAAAGTTTCTCAAGAAAATCAGCTATAGCTAGGCATACGATGCGAAGCCGCATGCAATGCTTTTTGTAGCTGCTGAATGAGAGCGGCGAAATACGTCCTCGGATCGCATCAGATCAGAAAAAAATGAAGATATGAGGATCAGGTTTCGTAGATCATGTGTAATAATGAGTAACTAATCAAGATGTACTCAAGCTGGATACTTTTAACGGCTCTTGCACTATAATGTTGTTCATAATACTCGCAGCAATTTCTCGCACTGATTCGCCTACCGCTGATGTTCGGACGAACGAAACGGTTGTATATACCTAGGTATGTATACAAGTAGAGATAACATGGACGGATGGTTTCTTTTTCAATGGCTACAACTAATGGTAGCCAAGTCCGATTCTAATCACAGATCCTCTTTTAACTTCTTCGGATGAGATATCTCTCAATCGTAAATAACGTGCTGTAATATATAATGGATGAGTTTGTTACAGATCAATTGACATTTCATGATGATCTTAAGCCAGCTCTATTCATTCTATGTTACATACAGGTATATGCATACGTATACCTAGAAGGTAATCAATTTGTTATGCAATTAACACCGCGTTCATCGATGCGCGGAACCGGGATGCGGTTACTGGAGTAAACAGAGGTCATATTTCTTGACCTTGTTAACCACGTGAGGAGAAGCTCCTGAAATAAATTGCAGTGCAATTATAGTAATCGTTCAGCAGTGCGTGGCTCATTAGCTGGAAGAGGTATTCGAAGGGGTGAAGAAAAATGGATTTTCTTGAAACGCGTGGTTTTTGGAGAAAATTCAAATCCTGTGTGACATCTGGCGAGATTCTGCGCGTATCTTCGATGAACGAAATAATTGATAAGAATTTTCTGAAATTTGGGGGAGTTTGTGAAAGCATTTATTGATTAAACGGACCGATAATTGCAAGCTTTGAAGATGCACTGCTCCAGAATGTGGTAGTTTGATAGGTCGGCAGTTTGCTGAGGAAGGTGGTGATTGGCCAGAGTGGCGATTCCCCACCTTGGTAAATTCACTTTTTACCCGGGATATTACAAAAGTGAGAGAATCTCGTAGACCGTGTCACTACACCGTTGTACCTCTCTCGGCGAGCATCCTCCCCGAGATCGGAGAGATTTCCCCCAGAGCGAATAGTTGATAACAATCGTTCTATCACGTAATAAGAATACATTAACATTCCGTTCAGAATTTCAATGAATTAAACGAAACTGTAGAGAAGAGGATCAGTGTGTACACCCGAGTCGAGCCAAAGTGCGTTGGAAAGTGATAAAAAGATAATAAGATAAAAAGAAACGGACTTGTTAAGTTGTGTTGAAAAACTTTCGATATCGTACGCGCTAAAGCTCACATATCACGCACTACAGACTTTTGACGATGGCTCAAGGCAGCAGGATCTTCCTCTTCCAATCGTAAGTTATAATATCAAATGATGGGATATACATCATATCCGTTTTTATTAAACAACCTTATTAATCATACTTGAGGAACATTACTTTTACGACCTCTTCTATATACATGTAATATCGGAGCGATTGAAGGCAACTAATTGCATCCGTGTATATATATATATATAGGTAGGTACTTGTTTGTACAACGAGAGACCACCTCTCAATATATTCCACTATAATTTTCTCATACGGTATAGAAAAGTAAGGAAATAAGTGAGGAGGAAAGGATAAAGAAAAAAAAAAAGAAAAACTTTGTAGTTTTACGATAGGCGATCAGCTACTTCGATAGTATACCATCAGGCTTAATAAAACGGGACGGAAACCACATTGCGTAGGGACAGATATCCGTCAGAGATAGATCATCGTTCTCCAGGACGCGTAGATGGTGCGGGCGCTATTCGAGTGTGGTCAGTTTACAGCTATACCAACATATTATTCCTCACGCTCGTTTTCCTGACCTACCACAAGCGGAAATCTATAGGAGTTTGAATTTTTCGAAAGTAATTTTCTTGCATTATAATCTTGTCTACGCGATATGACTAGTTGAAAAAAGTACATCAGGACTCGGCTGCGGGTGCCGGAGGCTGAAACATTTCAATCCTTGAAGAAGAAGCCAGTAGTCAAAGGTGCAAAAAGTCGACCACGCTGCTACCGCAGAGCATTGAATAGCTCTTTCTAAGCAGATATTTCCTCGGCCTTAAGCTCCGCCTATTGCTTCCACGTCCGGGATAACAATTTGCGTCAAATTAGTGCACGCTCAGAGTCCCGGTACGTGTGCAAAGTGTCATTACGAAGCAGAAACGGATAAACGAGGTACACGTACCTATAAATCTGTACGTAGGCCGTTGCGACGTACAGTTGTTATATTTTTCCTTTTTTTTTTCGCTCTTTCTCATTCAGACTTTGGCACTTTTTAGAACGAATCGAAAATAATCCACTGTACAAGAAGGATGCAATGGCAAAAAGTTACCTCGTGCTGTGAGTCAAGCGTGGTGCGACTAGAGTGTTTATGGGCTGATGATGGAGGCATGCGGCCAGTTTATGCGAATTATTTGAACCGAGGTATACGATAAAAAGTAGCCAGTAAATTAGCTATGTTTATGCATAAAAGTAGGGTAATTGTGACAGTTCTTTCTCACTTACTTTATCCGGCTAATATCGCATTCCAAACATCGTGTCTTACGTTATCCTCGGCACAGGATGAAGGATTACAAGACTGTAGTACAGCCAGTGCCTAACTGTCACCATTAGCTAACCAAAAAGTCAATAAACTATAAGAAAGAGGAACTCGACCTGGCCATGGTCATCGGAGACCGATGAACCGTAGCTAAAATTAATTGAATCCCGCGAGATACTGGTGAGAAGTCTGTTCTACACACACTGTTCGAGAATTTTTTAACGGATAATTAAACAGTCTCTGCATCGGTTATCCGCCTTTTATTATTATAATAATAAAATTGATTTAGAAAATGGTATTATTCTAAAAAGCAACCGTCCTCGCTTACGGGATATAAATATTTTGTCGATTTGCCTGTGGGAAATTCTGAAGAAACTTGATCGTTTGCTCAGGTATACAACGAGAAATGTCACGGTGAATTTTTCGCGGGACCGATTAGAGTCTTGAATCATCTTGATGATCTTCAGGGCCTGAAGGCCAAGGCTTGTGAATAAAAAAACTGAATAGTGACTTGCCCTCGAGATGGGATCCCGCGCGCCACTCTGAGGTTTATACTATGAAATAAGAAGTGGAATACGGAAAAAGCCGATTATCCCGGACCCATAAAACCGGCAATCCACTGGGATAACTCAGCCCTTGTAGGTACTGCTCCTAGTCCAAACGCTTCCGCCCATGACTCCTGCCGCAAGTTACCCCATCGAGATGTGAAACCCAACTCGATGATTGCGGACGATCGCCGTTTGCGATCCGGGAAGGTGCCGGGCTAGGGCGTCCATAAAACGAACGAATAACCGGCCATCAAACACCGGCATTACCTCGCCTTCGCTTTTACCTTATTCGCAACCTTATTTGACCTCGTGCTACAGCTTAATCCCAATTTGGGAATTCACTATTCTTCCACGTTTCACCAGCCGTCGAAAAGTATAAAATTCGTTCGGGGTAGACAAGAGGGTGCCATTCTTCCCTTCCGACGTGCCATTTCGTGAAAAAAAAATTATGCGGTGAAATTGAACATTTTTGAAACTCAATTAGGAGGTTGTTCATCTTTTGGGTGCTTTTTCATGCAACTGAATTAGATGGACCACATCTCCGAAGTCGAAGGGTAGATTCAAATGGACTTTCGCATTTTTTATTGAAATTTCGGAACCTTTGAAATTTAGTATAAAGTGCGATAATCCGAAAATGTCTAACGTCCGATTGAGATTTCACACATAATAGTCATTCACAAAACCAAGGAAAGCCATGGACATCATTTTTCCATGATCCCATGCCCTCCAGTTTTGTTTCCAATTTAAGAAAAATTGATGCTGAATTCGTTTGCGGGGGCGATTAGCCCGCGGTTTAATCATCTCGTACCTTAAACGGTTTCAATTTGTCCATTGACCTTATCATCAAGTGAACCAGGCGCCGGACTTGGTGCCTTCTGTATCTCGCCCGAGTCGTCACTCTCGTTTGTTTTATGGTCAGTCCAACCTCTCGACCGCCTCTCACTTTCCGTATTTGCGTGAGATGTACATGTATAATTTCAATTAACGCGAGTAGGGTAAATGCACGGTCCTGATCTCCGTCTCCACGCTCCTCTTCATATCCATGTTTGTTTCCATCATCAGCGATCCGTGTCGTTAACTCATATAGAATAAGCTGAGGAGTAATCCTTGTATGAAAAAGGTCCTTGCGGCTGATGGGCAATGTTCGAAGCCTACGATATCCTCCAGTTGCTTATTATCGTAGTTACTACAGTTCCGATAACCATCGGGACTGCAGTCTCCATAAGCTAGTGCATTAGCTAAGGCAGATGTTTCGCTTAACTGTAATACCGAACCCAGATGACTAGGAACTGGCTCTCTGGCGTGGAAACAAAGTGTATGAACCAGCCTCCGTTCTACTCGGATAACTTTTTTACACTATATACCTACACTTACCCTTTTAGTTCCGTTCTTTTTCAAACAGTCCGAGATCTGTCGCTTTATACACCCGCTTCTATTATTCAAATGGAAAATTCCTCGCCATAAGTAATACCCTATGGATATGAACTATTCAATACGAATCGTTACGGTTTACCCAACTCAAAAGTTATTGATGGAAATCAGAAAGAGTGCGGAAAGGTATTGCTTTAAGAAATTTCACCTTCGAATCGGTCGTCGAAACTTCGATATTCGGTGAATTTTCATTCTTAGATACGATCATTTTTCGGGGACACTTCGATGAAATAAAGTGCATCCAGAGTTCCTGGCAACAAACTGATCTTTCTCGAGATTTGCTCGGTCCTCCTCCGAAATGAAATCGTTTTAGAATATTTACTAGAAATTTAGGGTTTTTCGGGTCCATTCTGAGGTTTCTGTATCGGCATATCTATGGGAATAAAATGGATGAAGTAAGAAGTGTGGAATCCATAAAGTCACGGTGTTATCTAGACCATGGAAATGGAGTAGTTGCTCGATTTGACGGTTTGTCGGTGGTTAGAGGTAGTTAGATAGGGATGGTTAACGTCAATCGTGTGATCGCTTTGTTCTGAAGATTTGCAGCAGTAACAGCGTTCATACTTTTCCCAGAAATGTGTATAACCGGTATATAGCAGCATATTCCCACCGGTAACAAATACCGAATTGTTCTCACCGTAAGATTTATACCCACACTTCTACTCATTCTTTCCTCCAATATATCTGAACATTCTCAGCGTAACTTTGCCGCCGATATATACCAGCTAAAGTCTGTCTCTCGATAGTATATTTCCAGCATCAGTTCTGCGCTTGTTTCACAAGTAAAATCGCCTATCGCTTCGGACTCCTCGAAAGGATTTCCGTGTCGGTTTCTCAGCTAAAAAATTGCGCTAACATATACTGCGGCTGTACTTCGATCGGTCGATAGAATCCCGATCCAAGATTTTTGAGAGAACATTTTTGAACCGAGGAGATCGACTGAGGAGAAGAAAAAGGAAAAAAAAAAGAACCGATTCTTCTCGGAACAGATTCGATAAAATCCTGTGATAATGACTGAAAATCATCCGTGTGATCCCTGGTCAATATTTCTTAACACAATTTGCACCCAATGGAAGTAATTAAACTAGTAAATCATGCTTCCTGAATGGGGGAAATGATTGGCTCTTCGTGCACTGACCTTTCTGACTTTTTCATTGTACAACGTGGCCACTCGACGCGAGGTTCAACTAACTTGATGAGCACGACTCCTGACTCCCACTGTTGACAAGATTAAATTATTTCATTATTACTTGGTAAGAAACAGCTCTGAGGCAAGCTATTGTGATACTTGATGTATAAAACACCTATACACAGTTGACAAAATAGTTTTCAACATGTATTTTGTCGCATCTACGAAAGGCGCGCAGGTAATCTCTCACCGGCAATGCGACATCGAGAGATGTTATGGAGTGAAAAAGCTTCAGAATAGAGATGAGAAAAATGGGGGTAAAAAAACTTTCGGTGGTAAAAAATGAGGCAAGAAGTATAGGAAACGTGACATTAGGAGCAATTATTAAACAGTTCCCGGTCACCGTAACTTCGGGGAGTCAATTACCACCAGCTATTTTGCCCAAGCGAGTGGTTCAGCAGCTGATTTCCTAAACCAAAACCCAGAATATAATGACCATGATAAAAAAAGAAAAAAAAAAAAGAAATAAATCGGCATGAGTTTAGCGACTTAAACTATAATAATTGTAAGAAGGACTAGACGTCAAGGAGGACGTAGGTTACATGCTGTGAGCCTACGGAATAGCGGACCGTTCCACCGACGCGCCCATAGTAACCGTCGCATGTATAGTCTCGTTATACTAATTACTAAACACGAGAGAATGTATATCAAGCAGTAAAGAATAATGAAAAAAAAAAAAAAAATTTATGAAAAGATGACCTGGCGGTAACTTTTTTTTTTCCATCAAATGACCATAATACGTAAATATGTACATACCATGAAGAAATTGAACCACTTGCGGCTAGGCTAGGCCATTATAATCATTTATTCACCTGTGCTAAGTGCAGTAGCAGGTTGGCTAAGAATATAATTTTCAATACTGGTCATTCAGCATGTTGCCTAGGCTTATCGAATAGTGTAATAAATTCTTTGCTTTTGCTATATGTATATTCCTAATCGATGACGCGCGAACGGTTCTAGTTTTATTAGTCTAACGGATACCTATGCAATAATTTACTACTCGATTCACGTTACTGCACTTTATCGCATTCAAGCATTTGAATTTTAAATCATTCCGCACATCTACATCCTGGCTCTATCTATCATCCGGGATATGTTAATTAGAGTTTATCTATGTGCATTGGGGTGGTCCGTGATTTCATCATTTCGGATCTCGATGCTCCCGCGGGCCAGGATCACGTCTCCAAATATGTATAAAACATTTAGTGAAAACCCCAGGTTCCAAGCCTTCGAATTTTCTCATTTTAGTAAAACACAATTTCCGACATTTCGCAGTTAATTTTTTTTAACATAGCTCCAAAAAATCTGAAACCTGGTACACTTCTTACCCGTAATAGTGGGAACTTTATGAAAATTCGACAGATTTTCAAGGATATAATTTTCGAAGCTATACAATGCATCAAGAAAAAGTTATCATCTCCAAATTGTGATGAATAAAATTTTGTCGTTAAAAAATCTGCTAATTTTCTACCTCGGGGTTTGATTACATTTCCTTGTGTATATTTGGAAACGTTTTAACCCTTGGAGGCATTGAAATTCGAATATGACCGAATTAAGGACCACCCTAATGTGCATGGTCACCTGCAGAGCGGTTAAAAAACGTCAGAATCTTCAATAGAGGGATTTCCTGCAGCTAGAGTGGAAACAGCCGCTTAGATTATTGATTTACTAGTCTGTAATTGCGGTAGAAAAATATTACTCACGATCTGTCGATATAAATGAATAAAATAAAAATAGTAAAAAAATGTGAAAATGACAATAGCAACTGCTTCTAATCTGACAAGCGTCGATTAATCGGGGGTTAAGTTTGCCTCGAAGAGGTGGTAGGCATGAGAATCCAACTTGCGAATCGTTTCGGTTGATTAAACTATGGGAAATTGATTAATCGAAGTTTCATAAGATAACGGACGAACCAGACGAAGAAGAATGGGACGTAATTAACAGTTCGTCGACTACTTGGAATTGCGTTGAACTGGGCCTAACCCGTTTTGATAAGGTCTCTCAGAATTGATGAAAAAAAAATAATAATAATAAAAATAAAAAATAAGAGGAAAAAGGAAAAACGGTACCTACAAGACTAATAATTTTTCTTCAACTGCGCGGATCCCCTATAATTTTCCTTCGCAGATTACCTACTCGGCAGGTGTATCAGTTAAGATGTATATATATATATTTTCATGTTTCCCCGAACGGTTTCCTACAGTAAAATACTCGTAGTTAGATATACGCCGTCTGCTGCTGCAGGGTGCATCAATATTTTAACGACGTTGTTTTCGAGAATTAGAAATAATTGCAGTTATACCTATAAAGCATAGATATGGTATAGGCATTACCGAGATATCTAATCCAGAATTTTTCCCATGAGCTGTAAAATATAACCGCATAAGTTCCGCTAAAGGTGATTAAAATAAAACTATAAACTATATAGAGATTATTGAAAACGGTACAAGACGTGGGTAGCAGGACTGTACACTATTTAGAACCACCTCACAAGTATTTCTAAGGTGCTTTTATACCTGGAGCAGAGAAGTAATAAACGAGATAAAGTCCTCTACGACAGTAACAGGTGCATAATCGATCATATATGCTTATCATCACCGTTAGAATCGCGCTAGCAAGTGCACCAACTTTTCAGTAATGTCCCTAGTTCTGTCGTCTGCTAGATTCACAATAAACATAACCTATTCCTGCCACGGTCTGCCGCCATTTGTATTTGACAAAAATCGAATACAAATAGCGAACAGAGTCTAGGGATATTCGTGGCAAGTCTGAAATTGGCGGCCCTCGTAATATTCGAATGAATCAGCGCCTGCGCGTTTGGAACCAACTCTTTCCACGTAACCTCACGGTATACGACATACGTGTGATTCTAGTTCAGTTTTCCGGCTTGTTAATAACTGATTTAAAACTGATAAAAGGGATAGGTACGCGTTAGAAACCGGCGTTAAGACAGTAAAAGTTCAGTTATACCTAACATTGGTTGAATGAAAATAGAATAATAAGTATATTATTCTCACGGGGTTATAGGAATGAATATAACAGCAGGTAGACAAGACATAACGTTATGAAATTGCCGTAGTACTGGCTGCGAATATTTGCATGCAATTATAATTAAGATTTGCTTTAACTCTACCAGATTAGATTCATAGCCATTTTCCGGACTTATGCGGCTCGAGCTGTAGAAACGTGAAGGACAAATTCCCGTTGCCGCGAGTCGAGCTTTGCACAGGCCAATTGCATATTATGCCATAAACTTAATACTGAAGTAGCTCTGGCATTATGAGACGGGTGGGTAATCCTGCGTTGGAAATAGTTAGACCTAAAACCAGGCCGAAGGATGGATAATACAGTCTGTAATGCAAGAACTAGGATATTGGCATACCCGCGAAAGATCTTGTAATAGTAATTATTCAGTTTCTTATGGTGTTATTCATTCGTCAGCAAAGTGGGCCAATCTCGTATCTCAGCTAAAAGATCAACTCTCGAAATAGTGGGTTTAGTTTAAAAGTTAAGGAGACTGGTTGAATTAACAAAATTATGTAACGGTATTGTCCGCGGCTAAATGATTCACATGCCTTTTAATACTACCGTTGTCTAGCCCGGGCCAAAGGGCAATACAGTGTTACCTCGGATTTCGTGTAATTAGACTCAAAGAATGAAAAAGGAAGAAAAAATTATGAACAGCTAGGTACCAGACAAAAGGAGAGCAAAAATTACAGAATTTCTTCGCACTGATGTCAAAACCATATCTTCGAATGATGCAGGGATAGGTAGAGTACCTATACAACGCGAACTATAAGGAATGAAAAAAGCGGTTTTATCCGTTAACCGGAAACTTCGAACGACGAGATGGGAAAATCCGTTTGGTATTTGATCTGAATAAATTTTGCATTCGCGAAGGTAATCCGGTATGCGTATATATCGAGGATAAAATTAATGGATGAACGAACTTTTTCCATTATTATTCGTACGGGTATATCGTATTACCATTGAAGCACCAAAGCACGCGAAGGTCGCTTATCGAGATTAGAGTATTCCGCCTGTACCTAGATACCCGTATAATATACTTGGCTATAGGAAGCCGTTTCTCTGATGCCTTGAGGGTGCAGCAACAGGAAACCCGTTTCACCCGGTTGCGGTTCCTCATTCGAGGAGCGAGATATTAATTAGATTAGTACTACCAGCTATGCGAGACGTCCTGTGACCTGCATCATTACAATTTTTTCTTTTATATTATTCAACCAAGGTAGGTTTAGGTGCCTGCAGTATAAATAAGAGAAAAACGGAAATGGAAAATCTTCTCATCTCTTACGCGACTTTCGCAGTCATACATAGGTACACGCATACTATAATTCTGAATACGTGTAACGTAACTGCGGCGGAATATGGATGAAAAAAACACATACCGGGTAGATTTTTACACCGTGAATCAGACCACATTACTAAACATACAGCTAGATACGCCTTTTATACAAGTTACGTGTCTAACGGTCTCTGAACCACACTTACTCCAACGCCATGCTGTAAGAGCAAGGACGACCGAGGTCGGTGGACGGTTACGAAGTTGAGCATAAGGTATATCTTCACGGGAAAATTCATAGGGAATAATGAGGTGAAGATATTCCATCGAGGATTATCGGGAATTTATTTATTTTCATATAACGATAATTGATAGTCGATATGACTGGTGATACCTGCTCCCAAGATCATTTCACAGCTTCTATATCTATACTGTATAACGTACTGTGTCCATAACCGCGTGTAATCACTCGAGAGCCTAATTATAGATCGTCTTCAAACCGCCGCAGGAAATGCGATTATTAATAACGGGCCCGTATGCAGTCGGGGGATATAGAAACAAGGTGCAAATAGGACCTAATCGGGTCTGACCATCATCGACTCCGACAGGTTTTTAACAATTTTCATTATTTTCTGTTTCAGACTCACCATTGTCTACTTCATCGCGATATTGTCGTCGTTCGAAGTACGGGTGATTAGAACTCCGCTGACTTATACGTAGAATACACCATTCTACACCACGATGAGAGAAAGAATTTCATGCATTCATAAGATTTATTTGAAAAACTGACAACTTTCACAGCCTTCTTTTTTCTCTTCATTTGTTGTTTCTAGTTTCAATTACGAAAGCAAAGAATTTTTCCGATAAAATTCGGAATCGCTAATCTGAATGAAAAAAATCACGGCATCTTCATCCAGGGAAACCAAAGACCCTGGATAGAAATTTTCATTCGATTCAGCCTACTTTCAGAGAAAAAATAAATAAACAAATAAAACCACGGTAACATCCGCATCAAGGTGGTTTGGTTCGTAATTTGATCATTTTCGAAACATTGGAATTCGGATATGACCGAATGAAGAACCACCCTGATCGACGTATACTGAATTGCAGAAGTACATTAATTTATATTGAGTGCATTTTTCTCCTTTTTTCCACTCTGCAGACTACTAGCGTCCTCCAGGTAGATAGTCATTCCAACACTGATGCATTAAGCGATGATTCAGCGCCTGAGGATGTAACGGAGGACTACTGGGCCGGAAGTGGATCAGGTCCTGAATTGGAAGAGGGAGAATCGGTCTACAACGAAACGCGAGAGGCGTTGGCCCATGACGCGAGTGACCACGATGCCGTAAGCGAATAAATTAGACAAATATAAAAATATAAATAATTTACCTTGTTATCTCTGTCGCTGATTATTATCGAACTATTTATTCCGCCATTGCATTGTACGTCATATTCGCGGCATATATGGTACTTCGGCGAGTTTCCTGCTCCGCTCCGCTCTCCGCAGATTATCAGCAAAGTATAATATTATGCAGACTAGATACGTATCGGACTATATGTACCTGGGCAAAGGATCTAATGACTTTCGACAGACAACCCACCGCATGACCGTTATTATTACCGGATTGCACTGCACGTGGGCGGCGGGCGTCCCGACGCGACACGTCATCAATGCGGTTGTCTGACCTCTCGTGTCTGCATATGTCAGGAAGCGATTTTGATCGTTATTGAAAGGGACGGGGATTGAATAAAATTCACTGTACATAGAATCGTTAAGAAACAAGCGGTCAACGTCTAGTTATACAGACGTAGCGAGCAGCTCATCAGTTTTAATCAAAACCCGGTACAACCCCACTTCCTTCACATTCCGTGCAAACGATTCTCACATTTTTAAACTGGGATTAGATTCCATTGAATCAAGTTGCGATAATTTCTATGTAATTTTCGGGATCTTATCGGTTATTGATCAAATTTCTCTCATCTCTATCAGATTTATATTTCCAAGAATTCTCACGATGGATTCGAAATATCTCCTAGTTTTTTTTTTTTTTTTTTTTTTTTTTTATCGAAAATTTCAACAGCCCTGATGATCCGTAAAATGATTTTTAACGCGGGTCTGAAATATTCCCGTATAATTAGTCTCTCCTAGATTAACGCGAAGCTAATGTATGGTGTTGAAATTATTATCTCACATTTAAATTTCTCTCCACGGTCCAAGCGGGGCTAAAGGGACAAGTTAAGAAAAGAAGAAGAAGAAATAAGTAAAAATTACGCAACTCGAGTAGGTAAATTACGATAACAATCCATCAGTCACGCGACAGATGCGCCCCGTACTTGTATTTCCCTTATTTTTCGCATACCTAATAATTTCCTCTCTTTGCTGTCGAGCGGAGTTTATACATCGTTTCTTCTTTCGTCCATCTATTTTCTCTCCACCCGCCTTTAATCTTCTTTCGCCATAGCCCATTCGGTATTAAATCGCCCATATGCCTTATGCTCTTATTTTCATTCGAATGGCAAGGTGGTCTACGTTGGAGAAAACGGTGGTTACATTCCGCTACCATCAGTAAGATCGAGGCCCAGTTCTCCGACGCTTCAGGCTTTGCAGACCCTTCAAGGACTTCAAGGTCTACCTGGTGCAGGTGGAGGCGGAGGCACAGGACTTTTGGGAGATGATGACTGGAAACGACATCCCGAAACTTGGGACCGAGAACATCGTCGTTACCGTCCAAACACCACGCGAGTTCAACGTAAGAATATAAGTATCAAATATTACAAATATGATACAATTTAATTGCAAAAATTGGCTCTGGCAATGGTCAAGTATTTTGCCTTTCACGAACAACAGTCGTCTTCTTTGAGAGAGAGAGAGAGAGAGAGAGAGAGAATACGTTAATTCATAAACGTTCGGGAAGTAGTTGGATAAAATTTATTTTTCATCGAAATTGTTCACTTTCGGAATAGACGCGTTTTATAATTTGTTCTCGCAAGAACAGAGACACGTTTAGATATATACTATACCTGTATATATATATATATATATAGGTACACGTCGACGTCCGTGACGCGGAAAGATCGAAGGAGACGTGTATATCTTGTGTAAGTAATTTATGCCTCGTAAGTATGTATATGCGGTACATATAGGTGGGTGGATAAGGAGTTAACAACAAAGAACTTCTATACCATAAAGCCTATTAAAAGTCTTCGAACAATCGTTTTAATTGCAACACGTAGATTTTCATTACGTCTACCGCGTCAGTAACCGGAAATTGTGAAACAATATTCTCCTAATGGGTATATGTATTAATGTATAACTATCCACCAATACCTGTACACCGGTGAAAATAATTCTATATATAAATTTACGCGAATCATTAAGAAAATTCGAACAATTTGATTTTTTTTTTTTTTTTTCTATTTTTTAATTTTTATTTCCAGTTAGATTGATAAAAAATAACGAAATTTTCTGAAATAATAAAAAAAAAAAAAAACTACACAAGCTTACAATTTTGTTCATCGTTAAGTTATATGAAATATTCGAAATCGTAGTACGAAATTTTTTTATCGTAGGAGTATAAATTTCTATTTTTCTTTTTATTTATTGTTTTTTTTTTTTTTACTGCATTAATATCCCATCATATTTTACATATGTATAGGTAAGTTATAAATAGGTAATATACCTTACTATATTACTACCCTGCGTGCTGCAGTAACGGAACAGGTCTTAAACGCGATGTGTATCACTTTAACTCGGCTAACTGTTTCATCGTTCTTAAATCCCCCTTAAGCTATAATATACGATGGATTATCTATGAGCATAAAAAAATTGGCCAACAATTATTCACGTGGATATACGTAGATATTAGAGCGATTTAAAAAAATTTCAAATTTAGGATCACGCTCGATGAACATTCGTATACAAAATCGCGAACGGCTGAATCGATCAATTAATTTTCCGCACAAAATTTGTCATTTTCTTTTTTTCTTTTCTTTCATTAAAACTGAAGATGACATTGATTATTATCTACCTATGTATAATGCATTGGTTTGGCTACCGTTAGTTTGAAACGATCGTAAAACTGTACCGGAAGTCGCGGTGCTTACAGACAGATCAGTAATAATCTGACAGCAAAACACTGATCGAGTATAAATTCATTAGTGAACAATTTTTTTTTTCTCATTTTCATCTGTGATAAAGGTATTGTAACTGATGACTGTTATGGGAACCCTGCGATAGAAGTTTCCACTTCCAAAAATTTCTACGAATCTAGAAAAGCAAAAAAAATTGTTTAAGAAAATCGTGGTTTTTTGTCAAAGAAAAAAGAAAAATAATGTGAAAAGAAAAAAAAGAAGGACAGTTTCAAACTTCTCTAATAATTGTTAGAATAAAAATGGGTAAAATTATTTTTTGGTAAAGAGAAAAATATCACTGTACGTACGTGATATGCAATAACTTACTACTATTTCTCCCCCAGTACATAGACGTATAACATTGTGGTAAATTGCATATAACTATACTATAAAGAATAAGAAGACGAGAAAAAAGAAGCGTACATAAGTATAGGTGATCGAGATAAAGTGGCGGTGAGATTCTGGTATAAACTAGGCGAAAAAATATCTAGCTAAGACTTGTAATGAATAGCGGGAGATCAGTCGCTCTATGCACTCGCTGCATCAAGGGATACAGCACTGCACTGAAAGAGTGAATGATCCTTGGGAATATATCTCCGACGCTGCCACTACCTGTACTGCAGCAGCTGCGGTGAATGGCTCCAAGTCTTACTGTCTACGTAATTATTATATACATATATGTATATACTATACGTATGCATTACGTATCGATGTGTTCGGGTCCTAACGATCTACACGGGAAACAGTAATTCCAGAATATCCGTTGCGTTTAGACCCATAAATAGGTTGAGGAGTAAATCAGTTCGCATCGTTAATCGGATTTCCTCAAAATTTACCCGGAATATTCTACATTGATTTTATTTTCGTGCGAAACCGATGATATCCTATGAACCTCAATTTTGGATAAAAAAAAATGTTGTTTCTTTTTATATATAGATTTCAGATCTTTTTCTTGATACTATCGATCTTCTCCGAAATGACACATCGTTTTAGAATATTACCTACAAATTTCAAAAATTTTCACTTTTTTCGATGGTATTTGAAACAGTTTCTAACGATGTGTAGAACTGCGAGTAATCGGGTGCGTGAAAAAACTTAGCGAATAGAATATCTTTCTCAAAGTTTGTCAGCGATTTGAATAAAGAACTAAAATATGATTTCCAAATTGCGTAGGACTCAGCAGACAATCATTTTTCAAATGATTGTTCGCTTATTGAGAAAGACAGATAACGTATAGGAGCGAGAAAAAAAGGTGGAGTCAAATAGCGCAATTCACTTCCTAAGCCCAGATGCATATTATAATATATAATCAAGTACCAACTTGGCGTTACGTAACACGCCTTTTCATTGTCTTATTCCTTGAATATATTACGCGCGTAGTATCACGTTTACCGGACGATGAACACGCGTCCACTATATACCTCAGCTACTACTAGTCGCATTTTCTTTAGGTGAAACACACTGGATATAGCCTAACAGTTCCTATTTAAATTTAACACCATGGTTCCGCCGGTTTAAACAGTTTAGTATCATCAAACTAGCTGTTTTATCACGTGCTACTAGCTTCACTGCTATACCGTGCGATTATGTGAAAATTATAGGTTCCAAGCGCGCAGGCGCTAATCTATTCGAATGTTACGAGGAATGCCAATTTCAGACTTGCCACGAATATCCCTAGAGTCCGTCTGCCATTTCTTTCCGATTGTTGTAAAATACAAATGGCGGCAGACCGTGGCAGGAATAGATTATGTTTATTGTGAATCTAGCAGACGACAGAGCTAGGGATATTACTGAAAAGTTGGTGGACTTGCTAGCGGGATTCTTCCGACCAACGATATTCGAATGAATCAGCGCCTGCGCGCTTGGAACCTGTAATTTCCCCATAATCGCTCGATATGCGAAAAGATTTATTCAAACTCGATCATTAGTCTAGATTTTTTTTATATAGATAATAAAGAATGAATTTCATCTCCTGGTTTCCCATTTTTCAGACATTGAAGCCGAGTGCCAAGACGACTACATGAAAATTCGCATAGGGTTTAACGGGTCTTTCGCCGGACTTCTCTACTCGGCAGGTGAGAGCAATGAGAAAAAAAAAAAAAACTTGAGGAAAATATGAGAAGAAAAAAAATTAATATACGAATAGAACGACGAAGGATCAACTCCGTTGCCCTACTAGACTCGAAGCGAGAATTGCTCGTTTAGAATCCTGTTTCTTACGATAATCATGAATATAAACCCCCATGACCTTGCGACTCGCGTTTACATTTTAATTGGCACATAAGGCGGGTTCCAGGCTTAACTTATCTTAACAACTTGGTTTGACGATGAGTATAGGTAAACAATGTGGGTACATATAACTGCATCGGATGTATATATACCTACGTATATATAGTGGAGTATAAAACACGGTCTGGTATAACGGGTCAGTGAGGTAAATAATATATTCCAAGCTCAAGATCGGCTGCAAGCTTCCTTCTCATTCTTCTTATTATTCTTATTCCTAATGCCTTGTAATCGTTAGTTTGCAAATGAAATTCAGAGCTAATGCAGAGTAATACTGACTATATATATAGGGTACAGCTAGATGAGATAGTTTATTACAACCGCGGGAATGATGGATTTCAAAAGAAATAAATAATAATAACGTTGCCACATCTAGTCATTGTGTAATATTCCTAAACTATATTCACTCCATTACACAGTTCATTATTTTATAATTATCACAACTCGGATAAAAGTTTTGATGAAATTCCCGTAACAATAAATATATACCCTGCAGCTTAAAGGAAAGAGATTCTAAATTCCCATCATTATATTACACCTCGCAAACTTCGGACTCACACGTCACGGTGATCCTCTACGTATTACGTATAACGCTATAACTAATCCGCTAGTTTATCGCCGAGTAACGGTACAACGCGATGTAATAATATTAAGGTGAAAAATATGCAATAATGAGATTCGTATAGATGTGTGCGTGCTCCTGGTAGACGCATACGACCGTCATCGTCACCTAATTGGGTTCCAGGCGTAACTAGGGTAGCAGCTAACACAAGTGAAAAGATTTGAATTATTCGATGATTTTAAAGATCCATGCACTAATGTATGCCCCCTGATTACCCAGCCTGCATGGTCACGGATCATTGGTCTATTCACTAATATATATACGAGGTTGAAGATTTCAATCGTCTCATGCACTTAGAAAATAGGCGAGCTCTTTATAACGGGTAAAACTCATCGATATTTGAGAAAAATTATCACGTCTTTCGGAGGCTGGCTAAAACTGGGTATATTATAACCAGGCACATGTATAATCATTGGAAATCATGCTTCGATACTAAAGTCGGCTAGTTATGCCTGCATTGACTCCGGCTGTTGTAGGGCGAGCCGGAAACCACGTTTTTATAACAGCTATCCGATAATCTTTTATCCTTATATGATCTTTCTTATTAATATTTATACCGTATGCCTATACGTACACATGCACGCTTGGGAAATTGGTGTGGTCATTTTCTCCCCTCTTTTTATTCACTTTTTCGTAACAGTTGAAAAAAAGGCCTTTTAAAAATCGTTTTAAATCGGTTGCGCATCCAGCGAGTCCGTTTTCTTTATGGTTAAAATCATGGATATTTTCTGTAACGCAGAAATTACCAATCTAGGTAAATGTTATACCTGGGTTAGGTATACATATAATAAAGGGAACGGATGTGTGAAATTATTAATTTTCATTCCCCCCTCCATGCCATGGCACGAAGCTAATTAGCGATTCCGTAAGTCTGGAATAATCGCGAAACACGAATATTACACGTATGTGTTAATAATTGTGTTATACTTATATATCAATTTTCTTTGTATTTATATACCTAAATGTACCTAATAATCTAATTTTTTTTCTCCATTTTTTCTTCCTTTTTTTCATTTTTCTTTTTTCAAATTACTGCAGGCTATTCGTACGACCCAGATTGCATGTACGTCAACGGTACAGGAAGAGATTATTACGAGTTCTTTATTCAATTAAACCGATGCGGTACCTTGGGAGAAAACACGCATCACCAAGATAGCAGAAAAAATCCTACGGTACGTTCAACTATATGCCTGAGTTTTGAATATACCTGAAATCATCCGGCTTTCAAGGTGTCTACGAGTTCATTTATCGCATTTTTTTTTTTTTTTTTATAACTAAGGAATTCGAAATTCGTTTTATCTTCTCTCCTTCTTCAGATAAATATTTACAAAGATTTTGAGGAATCCATGCAGACCATGAAAGAATATGATTTATCCGGGCGATGTGGATTATCTTTAATTTCGAATGAAACGAAATTTCGAATTCGTAATGCATGATGAGTGATCGAGTTAAATTATCCTATGATTAATTAATTGACAGAAAAATTTGATGTGGAACACTGTGACGGTCCAGTACAATCCTATGATCGAGGAAGAGTTTGACGAGCATTTTAAAGTGACTTGCGAGTACGGATACGACTTTTGGAAGACTGTCACATTCCCATTTCTCGATGTCGAGTAAGTATATACCAGAAATCTCCAGAACTCAATAATTACAATTAATTTAGTGACAAAATACGAGAAAAAATTTCCCATCGATATCTGTGAATCTGTTTAATCAACTCTTTCAGAGTCGCGACAGGAAATCCAGTCGTATTTACTCTACAGCCACCGGAGTGTTACATGGAAATTAGATACGGTTACGGAACGAGCGGTACACGAGTAGCCGGACCAGTTCGTGTCGGTGATCCTCTGACCCTGATTATATACATGCGGAGCAAATACGGTACGTCATTATCAGAAATGTTGGAAAAAAAAAAAAGAAAAAGAGAAAGAAAAAAAAAAAAAAAAATTAGATCCGATATCGTTGTATGGTTGAATTATTGTTATATGAATATTCGTCAGAATTTTTTCCAAATTTTTTCTGACACTCGTTTTTCCTCCACCTCGTCAATAGACGGTTTCGACATCGTAGTCAATGACTGCTACGCCCACAACGGAGGTAACAAGAGAATCCAGTTAATCGATCAGTACGGATGTCCAGTTGACGATAAACTGATAAGTAGATTCCGTGGCTCATGGTCAGAAAGCGGATTATTTGAAACCCAAGTTTTTGCGTATATGAAAACGTTCAGATTTACCGGATCTCCGGCTCTTTACATAGAGTGTGATGTCAGAATGTGCCATGGACGGTGTCCGGTGAGTGCAGAGGCATATAATTATTACTTTTTATTTTATTTATTTATTTTTTTATGAAAAATAAGAGATAGCAGTGTATCTATATACTCGATTCTACATTTTTTCATCCGATTATGAATTTTCGACCTAAGATTAACCCCCGTTATTCAACCTCGCAGAGCCAACCCTGTCATTGGCGAAATTCTAAGACTGTATCGAAGCGATCGGTCCAGGAAGCGATAGATGGACCCTCGTCGACTCCGGCTACCAGTCTGTCAGAAAATGTGAACCTTTTCCAATCATTGAGAGTCCTACAGGAAGGTGAACCAGACGGTGATACAGCAGCCTTCAAAAATTCCACCGTGAATATAAGTGAGTGTTTCTTTTCAATGGTTTTACGAATTTTTTCGGAAACAAATTGTGTTCGTGTTACTGAGAGGTTTTACAGCCCTACGATCAATCGAAATAAGATCGCGAATTTTAGTATTTTTTTTTTTCTCCCCTCCAAAACGTGCGATCAATTTTTTGCCCACAAGTCACTGACCACTTAAAAAAATGATTAGCTGTTCGTAAACGAGTGATAATAATTATTCGAAAAATTTCTAACGATTTTCTCGAGTAATGAGAAATTGATATCAGCCTAATTATCAATTTTCACTATAATTAGACATTCATTTTCACCTTGGTTTCAATCTTTAGAATAATTATTAATCAATATAGAAGATATTAGTATAAATAACGTGTGATCCAGATTTTGAGGGTAAATTCCCCGCGAAAATCTGAGACTAAATATTGAGTTCTTTTTAATAATATCAGAATCTTTTTCCGCAGACGCATCAGATCCAGCATCGGGTGACCGCGTGTGTCTTAGATCGACGGTGGTCAGTACAATAGTTGGTCTGGGTTGTGGTCTGCTCTGTATGATGGCAGGCACATTATTAGCTATGTGTTCGCGTATGAGACGAGTTGCCCGAGACAAATTATTGTCAGATAGTATAAGTTACATGACGCATAAAGGTAGGATCAATTAATTAATCCGTATAAATTTTCAGCTGCAAATTTTCGGATCAATTTGATCCTATACACAAACATATAATATGTATAATTATTATATTATATTGAATTAAATTTGATCGTTTAGAAATTTTCAAATTTTTTCACAATATCACATATTGCGATCAAATTCCAAAACTTGTTCTCTTAATTAGTCTCTCTAGAGTCTGTGTGAAAATGCTGAGAATTCGAAGATGAAAATATGACTTGATTAATTTTTATACATATTTACGCAGTGACATTATTATCCATTTAAATAATATCGCATAATAACTTGATATAATATACATACATATATATGTATATATATTAAAATACATAGGTATATATATATGTTATCATTCGGCATATTCAGGAACGCGTTTAATTTCTATTATAGTATATCAGAATTTTATATTTCGGTTTCTGAATGTCTCTGAATAATAATAGCTTTAATCAATGATATAAGATCGTGTTTAAGAATATTTTATGAATCTACATTCTACATACATGTACATTAGAGGGGTCCTCAGAAGGGTGTTTTTATAAAATCCATTTGAATAAAAAATTTAATTTATTTATATGGCATTTAATTTAAATCAAAAATCACACGTTGCAATATAAGTTGAATGGATATACCATCAGTTTAGAGTACTTGAATTTTTTTTTTTTTTTATTCAATACAGATTCAAAAAAATAATACAAATAAAAGAAACAATTTTATTTAAAAAAAAATTTCAAAAATCCGCGGCTCGTGTTCGAGTCGCAAATAAGAGCTAAAATTTTAGGAAGGATTTGTCTTTCTCTATTTGGAACTAATTCAGAGGTGGACATTAAAAATTCAGAAATGCACCCTTTTAGGAGCCGCACTAATGAACGTATACTATATGTTTACGATAATGCCTTATTTTAGGAACGATTATTAATATTATTATTATTATTATTATTCATAAAAATAAGTTAATACATATCTCAGTACGGCTAGCGAGGATTGAGTAATATTTTAGCCATTTTAAAACCGACATATATTTAGTATCGAAGACATCGATCCTTGCTGATTCAAATCGCTTTAATATACACCTACCTATACCATGCTCTTTCCACGTAATCTCACGGTATATATATTTAAAGAAACCACACCTATATCTATACTATTGATAAATAGCTTTTATTAGAAACATGACTATTTATTATTCGCCTACAGTTTTATTGGTACATTATCGGAGTTCCTATAATCATCACAAATATTAATTTCCCCTCCTAGTTGTACCAATACTAACTAACCATAATACATAATGATCTAATATAAGTACCATTATATTTTATAGCGGCTAATTAAATCATACGATAAATATATCACCATATAAAATTATTATTAATAATTACGTGTAAATAGTATACTATAAAGATTTATAATAACGTTTATACTATGTATCCAGGTTTTAAATAAAATATGTCTGAAAACTAATACGTACAGTCTTTTTTTCTCTAAGCTCTAATCTCATTAGAAATTATTTCAGAATTGTTATTTCTCTTTCTACCTAATGTAAAGTTGGCCCGTGACTTTATCATTTTTCAATTTCTTATATACCAAACAATTGCTCCTTAATTACTCTACTCAATTAATTATAATAATTTTGAGAAATGTGAAACATATACTCTTCAGATGCGGCCCGTGGTTGTCGTAATCCGCGTAGTGTGGAATTATTTTTTTTTTCATAAAAACTGTGACTGAATAATTTTAATTGAGGGTAGAGCAATTTGGAGCAATGACGGAGCAATTATTTGGTTTATCATAAGTCGTCGAATACTCATCCGTTTCGTCGAAACATAGAGTCAAAAGTTTAGGGGATTTAAAAATAGAAAAGTCGAATTTTGTTTTTCTAATTTTTTTCAAAAACTAGTTTAAAAAATAAAAAATAAAAAAATGTAAAAAAAATTTGGGCCAAATTCACGTTGGTAAAAAACCTCGTGGGAATTCAGTGTATATCGAGAACAGAATTCCTCGATCTGTTATCGACGGGATACAAAGACGCGTGTGTATCAGGGGATTCTGCATTATACTACTACGATCGTTACCAGTTGAAAATCTCGTTAATCTTGGATTTTAGTTCGAACCGTGAGACGATAAGGTTGGTATTACATAATTGAATAATTTTGTTACGAAATGTCTCGCAAGATAGCACCACTACTCAACTGAACCAGTGGTGTCGTCCCGTATCTACTGCGGCGTCTTTACGCACTACTTTTGCCGCAAAACGCGGGTGCCGGTCTGTTTGAATACCCAGCACATCGTCGAATTTAATATTACAATGGATAAATTTTCGGTTAATTTTTTAAACGTAATTTGATTATTTTTCGTTTTATCGTTTCGATGAAACGTCTCATGAAGTCCAGCCTAAAAATGCTCGGAAAATAAATTACGAATTGTCATTCTTTGGTCAAGATTCGTTGGACATCCTATGCAACTCAGTAATTTTTTTCTCTCTCGAATTTCTGAACTTTTCATGATCTTCAAATATCTGAAATAACAGTTGGAATTAATGTTTTACCAAATTCCCTGATTTTCTGTAATCCTGTATCTCCATTTTTTTCGAACCGGTTATAGAATTACTTTAATTTCTGCAAAGCGTATATAAGCGTTCCTCCAATTTCATTTGGCAACGAAATGAATTGAGGATTTCATTCAAGGTTATTTTCTCTGTACGATATTGTTGATATTTAGGTAACGATATTTTCAAAAATTCATTCACTGATCGTGAAATGAAATTTCTGCTCATTCGGATATCAAGTTCGAGCCTGATGGAACTTGTGAGCTAACTTTGTGACTAAATGGAGGGGCGATTTTTTCTTTTCTTCTTCTATTTGCCACAAATATCACGATCTTAGTTACAAATGTTGTGACATTGTTCAAGTCATCGCGACACAAATCGAAAACCACAACGATAGCCTGAGCCCAGTAATGGACAAGAAAGTTTATCGAAAATGAAGTATTTCAAAAGTTTTCCGATCAACTTACTAGATAAGTGGTCTTGCTTCCAAAATATTGAACTCTATACTTCTGATATGGATGAAGTGCTGCATAATCTGTGGGTTGCGAACCTGACAACGATAACATTATGCCAAATGCGAAGCAAATTACTAAACTTGTGATTATAGTAAATAACTTTTTTGATAAAAAGCAGTTTCCTCGCACTAACCTTCACTAGCTTCATCCATGAATTTACCGGGTTTCAGAAATACATAAACCGATTATATTTCGTCGACTAGTTTCCAATATATGATTTAAAAAAAAATCATCAAGGGTTCCATCTACCACTTTTTTCTCCATAGCCATATTTCGGGCCATTTTACACTATAAGCTATCTCATTGGCAATACACGTGTCGCAATTTCTACATGGCCTTTAACCTCACCGTTTTACAAAAAGTTTTTCTACTCAGCTTTTGTAACTGCAATAGAGTGGTCTTTGAATTTGTATTCCTCTCGTCCTCATTATCATCATTCATCTCTCATTTTTCTCTGCCTTCTCATCCAATGATGAGCAAGACGTTATGTGATATAATTGTCTAAAGATATATGAATGACGAAAATGCGTAGAAATAATTCATCGCCAAAGTTGAACCTTCGAAATCCTTCAGCTCTTTACGTTTTCCCCATTGCAATGGTGCGAATTCCGCGGTTATCTCTCAGCAGACAATAGGGCAAGTTGAGAACTCTGCCATGTGTCGCAGCGGCGTTATATGAGACCGAAATCTCAAATATTAGCGGTAGAATAAAGGGCGAAATAGACAAGGGTCGGTCAGGGGCAAAGGGACGTGAGAGGAAAGGTGTAATATCGCGGTTTTTTCCCTCAAAGCACCACGTGCGTTGAACGACTTCTAAAACTTGCCGACCAGAGTTGATCCTCACAATTTTCTTCAGATTTTACGCAATATCACAGTACCGCTTAGATATTGCAGATATGCGTGTCTCATGATCCTCATACCAAGTAGGTACGATATTACAGGAAAGATGCTACGCAGCCACCCAAATAAATGATCATCATTTGAATCGCGGATGACAAGTAAAACGTACTTTCCCCGTGCCCTGTACCTACATGCAGAAGACGTCTCAATACTACGGCATGAAATTCCCGATAAAGTTGCCGCTTTAGTTATGGTGAATCAAGACTTTTGCACTAGCATCGGAAAGTACTATTTCGACGTATATACTATACGTGATTCCAACGATTTTTTAATGTGGAAGCCCGAGATAGGAGTGTCGATCTTTTTCGGCACAGTCTAATGAACATGTTTCGTGGAATCACGCAATCATTGTGATCGTGTAATGATTTCAGTTTGTTAATGGTAAGCTGGAACTAGTTGACCTGTAATAAGGCTCCATAATGGTATTTGAAATCTTTTATAAAGGTGTTGTGCTGTCGATCGAGAACCTCCTCGTCTCCCGATCTCCCTGTCTCTTCATCTCTTCATCTCTTCATCATCATCTCCGAAGAAGAAGAAGAAGGGGCGATGGAGAGACGAGACGGTGGTTACGATATGTGAGACGGTGTTTCCAACACACACGCTCCATTATATCTTTATGTGGCAAGTTTATATGCTGGGTATAATTACGTAATTACCTGAATACCGCGGAGAGGATATCGGACGGTGATGATAATCATGCCAACGATGATAATTTACAGTTTATCACACGTAGTCTGACAGAGACCTATATAAGTGATAATTTCTTCGCGTGTACCAAGCGCATACAGCACATGAATATTAAAATTTTCAATTTTCTTTTAAACGTTCTCTCACACGTGAGTTTCTTCCATTTTATTCCACCTTCTCTCGCACAGTCCTCAATCCTTACTTTTCTATAGGTACGAGAACCCTCTTCTTATACGTCCGCCATGCCTGATTTTCTACCAGTGATTATGACTGCGTCCTGGCTCCACCTTTTTTTCTTTCCAGGTTCTCTGAACCTCCGAGGTAACGTTCTGGGTTCGATAATATTCCTGACGTGAAAAATCAGGGAGTTTTAAAAGGTCCAAAAGTCACGTAGCCCGACGAATACCCCAACCCTGTAGTTTCGAAAGGTTCTTAACACGCAGAATAATTCAAGCCTATACAGCGTAGGTATAGGGTATAACTGTTGCTGTTGCTCAAGCTCGTCGAAAACTAGGAGCAAACGACCGCCACCACCATCATCACCATCATCATCATCATCACCGTCCCAATCCTCATCGTGTAACAAGTCTCCACGTAGGTATATCGGTAGGTGTACTTTATTCCCTACGCCTCTACGGGGCGCATTTCTTTAGCCTGCAGCTAATTAACCCAATGTAACATAAAGGTCGGGCGTAGCGATAGGTATAATTACTATCGTGTATAGGATATGAGTATAGGAGGAGAGTAAAAAAACTTTTCGAGGATAAAAATCTGAAAATGAGCCGACGGTTCATTTCACTCTTCAGTAACGACGAGTTGACGGTTCATTTTACTGTTATGTAGAAAATCACCCCTTTGTAGTATACGTGATGTTCAACATATAGTATATACGAGGACAGATATAATGCCCACGGATCTTCCGAGCGGGCAGTTACAATCCTCGAGCTCGAAGTGAGCTATTAATCTTATAGAATACTATTTGCATGTGAATTGCGAGCCTGGCGACGCGACGTGACAACGGCGTTACGCCCACCGCGTATACCTGCGTGGGTAATTGTATATTACCTCTAATATCCTACCAGGCTTTCTTCTTGAGGATTTGATTTCTACTGGATCTTTGGCAGTTTCAATACATCAAGTTGCATACATGTGGTATATACCTTATACGTGTACAGCTGGGTCCACGGTTAAGACCGTTATCTGCAATGATGATGAAGTTGTACAGTCTCCAACCGCTAGAACTTCGTTTTATCTCATTAACGACGACGCACAGATCCACGATTACCACGTTCGTTTCTATTAACGTTCATCGAGCATATACATATATACATATGTCCTAGATGCAATTAAGTATTACAAGTTTCGTAATTAGCCTATCGCCTATAATAGCGATTAGCCAACGATATAATGAGCTCTGAAAACCCCCTTGGGGTACGTATATAGGTATAGAAACATGCATACCACATGCATAATACACATAGATAGGTATGTGTATAGGGTACTCAACGATTGCCGTCCGTGCCTTGACAGAACTTGTTATATTAGTTAATTCGGTAAGGTAATGCTGCCCGTATGGTAGTTTGATTAAATATTTTTCAAAGATTGTGTGCAATTCGTATATAATTATACACTATAGTTATATCCTACGAAAGTTGTCAGCATTAAGGAAATTCTTTGGAGTTTATATATAATATATAAGTCTATCGAAAGTAAATATCACAATAAGGATGAAAACGTGGGTATATTATGGGTACCCATATAAGATATGGTAAAAAGTCTGTCTATATAGTCGGTTTGGCCGGACAAAAGGTGGCTGGGCTCTTTTGATGTCGGCAACGAAGACCATGGCCATGGCGACGATCGTATAATAACGGATCGACGCGGACCGGTCGCGGTCTGGATGAAGTGGTTTCTAATTTCACGAGGACCGGCCTGCATCCCCAGGTTTGACTGCGGACCGGGTCCCTCTTCGCCGCTCTTCACCCCTACGCTACAGCCGCGAATTGTCTTCATTTTTTACATGGCCGCGACTCAATCGCGTTGGTACTAACCTATACCTATATACCTATCCCTGGGAGTTAGTTAGTTCGTTATTTCAGCGGTGATCGTGGGATAGACGCGTGCACACACCTGCAACGGCAACGGCAACGGCATACGGTCGAATCTTTCGAAGCACTCTATTATATCATTGGTCGGCCATTTTGGACCACCCAAGCTGCCTGTCAGAGCATAAAAAATATGAATTTCTTTTTGGGCCGCCTTTTTTCGATGCGGCTTGCGGCGGCCGTTCGGACTCCTCCGCCACATCGCGTATAACCGAGAAGAAGAAGAAGAAGAAGAAGGAGAGTAGGAGGAGTGAAACAGGCAATAGAGGTACCAGGATGAGAATAAGAAGGAGGAGGATAGAGACTATACACTGCAGCGAGGAAGGAAGGAAGGTATAAAAGAAAGATGTAGTTATGTAGTTAAGTCGAGTTAGCTCGGCTCGGCCGCCATCGCCTAGCAAGAGTTTTTATTCCTTAGTTTCAGTGCAGTCGGTCGTTCGAACCTTTTACACTCCCATAAGATCCTTTGGAAGGGCCCACAAGGGTCCACGATCAGCGTGTTGGCTCGTTTGTTACGATGATCATGCCCAGGCCTTATGTACCTACGCGTGTCCGTCAGAGATTGTTGTACGTATTACGTGTACCCGATCATTATTTTCTTCCTCAGGTTAACCGCCGTTGGTATACACATATATACCTACGTTGTAATGAATTTGCATTCCTCCGAGCTGGTAATAACGGCGAGATATTGCGCAGACGGATGTATAATACCGAGCGAAGTAAAAGAATAAAGTAAATAGAAAAAAGGTAAAAGGTTCGAAGGTAAAGGTAAAGGTAGAGGGAAAAGTTAAACGCGAATGCACTGGCACCTCGCTGACGGACGAGATGAGCAACCCACCTCCGGTGATCAAGTCATTCCATTACGTGGATTGAGTGGTGTTCGCCCACGTTACCTTTTTTCATTCCTTTTTCGATTCGCTTCACATCCTCCTTCCTCCATGCACCGCCCGGCATTCAACCATTCAAGGTAGTGGGGTATATGCCTGACTCTTTGATCAACCTCGTTCCGCAAATCCTTTACCTCTTGTATACGATTATGGGATATATCGTAAATAGGCACTTTGCAGCCTAACCTGCACGAGGCTAAATACATACCATCTCAATTATTTTTATTATTAACGCAACATACTCCGTGTTATTCTTTACCATTCGCACAACATTCGAATTTCTCGTTGTTATGTAACCGTACTTAATAGGATCTAAAAACATTGAACTATACGTATACGTATACTAGAATTCGGTGATGCAGACGATTTCTCTTTCCAGAGCCTTCGAACCGGGGATCAAGATCATTGTTTATTCATCCGTCCGTTACTCGGTTATCTTCTCACTGATCAGGCATAATAATCAACCGTTGTCTACTGCGGCTACCGTGGCGGCTGATGGGTATACATAGTCTTGAGAAATTATCGTTCTTGATTCTGGCTCGAGGAGGAAGGGTTGCCTACCATTTTCCCTCAATAAGTTTCAGCTCAATTGAGAAAGATCCTAATCTCTGGAAGGATAACGTAGATTTTTTTAAAACACTGGACGCGGTACCGGGATAGGGGAAAAGGATAGGTACAAAGATGGGAAAACAAGGAGATGAACAAAGAAAGGGCCTGATAGGAAATAAGAAGATGGTTACCAGCTGCGCAGCTCGCGTCTCCATTCCGTTAATTAATCGTATCGAAAATGGCGGGGTATCTCAGTTCCTCCATTTTGTCTCGAATGCCACAGCGTCGGTTTCGTTTAAAGACAGTTTATCGTAAAATAACAGATAAGTTGCCACCTACTTAACTCCTGGTGCAGCCATCAACCAGCCACCCCGGAGCAGCTGGCTTAATATGGCGGTAGCTGAACGCGACGCGACGCGATGCGACATAACGAAAGGAAAAGATAAACCGAACCATCAGCTTTCCGGTAATTCATATGATCGTAAAAATCTTCCTGTACCTTTCGTTCGATCTTTTCGAACAGCTGCATCGACTTTTTTCCTTTTTTCTTTATGTCTCGTTTTGTCTCGATCGAACAGATTCTTGAAAAATACTATATTTGAACCGTGAATGGAAGACGCGAGAGAACATGTAGTTGAATACGAGTGCTGAGAGATATCTCAACATTAACATAAGCGGACAATTAAGTACAGATAGGTATAGAGGCATAAATGCCTCTTCAAGGATTCCTGGTCATATAGCCGCATAGCGTCGGAACGACGACGACGCTTAGGTTATAGAACCAGACGCCGAACGGACGGAAGGGCGGTAGGACATAATTTATCCCTAGGGAGAATATCGGGGAGAAGTTGAGAGGGCGGGTAGCGACAGCATTAGTGGATAAGTGGGCCCTACGTTAGGTGCGGGCGACGCGAGCTGATAATCTATCTGTGTGTTGGTACCTGGGCACCGGCGATATCCATCGCTTTACCAAAGCGTAGGTATAAGGTAGTCGAGTAGGACAACGCCGAGAACTTCGAAGCTGGAAGTTGGAAGTTGGAAGTTGGAAGTTGGAAGTTGGGAGTTGGAAGGTGGAAGTTGGAACCGAGAGCTGAGAAACGAGGGAAGATTACGATCTGTTACCAAAGCATAAACGTCCCCTTATAGTTCTATATGTATTATAAGTACATGTATTACTATTAAGTGCGCTTCCTTATAGTCATAGCACAGAATCTCTTACACAAAGGATTCACGCAGACCTCTGGCTTTGGGGAGTGAGAAATCCTGGTCTAATCCCAATCAAATACTCGTTCGAGTTTGCCGAGGGATTGTTAACAGATTACCCAACGCTCTTGTATTCGAACTGTAAATGATATGTAATTACATAACATGTATATATATGTATAGGATATATTCAGTACTAACCATTTCTCACTCATATAATTGAGGCACGTATCAAACACCGCACGTACTCCTAAATTAGCTACTATTATCCCACTGCCTTTACAGGTATATTCACATAACTTTGGCGAAGTGTATCGCCTTCACATGTGTATTACCTGTATACCGGTGAAAGTTAATTTGCTAAAAGATCGAACGATGAGATAACACAGTAGTTAGATATTCCACGCGGCAATATACCTGTTTCGAATAAAATCCACGCTGTTACATATATTACGACGATTTATAAACACGCTATTACCATACCCAACATAAGACGTGGGTTAAACGTCCACGATGTTGCGGATTCCAGTTTTCCACTTTTCCTCTTATGGGCGACTGAAAACCTCCGAACTACACGCGGTATTCAAATCGTCTGGTAAAAAGGGGCTAATGAAGCGTATGATCGTTGCGTGTTTCTTTTTCGCGGTCTGGGTGCTGTATGGGCTTTCAATCTACTCCTCGATGCAGGGTATAATAGCGGCGGGCAGGGGCACGCGGTGAAGTCGAAAAGGTGGTTTTGCGGTTTGTTGGATCGGCCGTACATACCATGGCCCCTTTTGCCCTCTGTTATACCTTACCATCACTACAAATTTGTGTAAATAATTTGTTTCATCAGTACATAGGTACGCCAGGTGCGATATCCCTCCTACGAATACCTTCTACGCCATTTACACCGGTACAGCATCGAAGGCGTCATGGCGCGAAGACACCACTGTATACAAAATAGTCGATAAATGGTGCAGGACTGTGACCGGTATACATAAATATTGTGACACGTGTGCCGTGCGCGGTGCCCGCCGTCGGAGACGACATTCATTGTTCATTTTTCGATGTATATTGTGACTTCAATGGCGTTTCAACAAATCTGGGCCTTTGTCGAGGGCAGAAGGCGCTTTTGTGCAACGGGCGTCACCCGCCAGGGATAACATCGGTCCTGACAAGGCCAGAAGTCGTGTTTCTCCTCAACGGTCCTTTGATCCTTCTTTCGGACACCATGCGCTCTGTCATACGGATACCAGAACACGCGCAACAACCACCGTTCACATTTTTCTCTGTATAAATAGTTGAGCTGGGTGAAAGTATACGGTGCCAAAAATACTCGACCATTAGATACACGTCAGAATAGTGGAGAAAATAATAAACCGCATGGTTTTGCTAACGAGAAAAGGTCCCGCGAATTTATCCACCCGATTATTAAAACTCTTTACTAACGAGGCACAAAACTTTTCCGTCACTTCAAAGATACGGAAACATCGTCACCTAACAACGTGTCAGGACTAGCAAATGACAGAGCGAGTATGACGCTGCGATATTTTTCGCATGGCAAATGTGTAACGGAAAAGGTGCGGGGACGAGCATTGGAGTAACTGATGGATAGATCATCGATCATGACAGCAGCGATAATCGATGAACGGTGAAAAGACGGGTCGTTTTATCGTCGCTGAATAATTAAACGGAATAAAAATTCTAAGAGTGAAATTGAATGAAAGACATTTTTGGGCTTTTACATTAGCAGACCACTGTGCCATAAGAAGGAAGAAAATGGGAAGGACGGGAATTAGGACCCGTGGTCCTGGGGGTGGAGCCTAGGGCTTAGGGTGTGGTCCTCGGAAACCCTCCGACGAGGGTTGTCTGCAGGATAGACAGCAGGAAGCTGGTCCCTCGGAAGGGGGCGATGTGATTTAGGTGGTCCTGGTGGTTCGGCCCGTTTCAAGGCTCGTTCCAATATGCACCACCTGGCGTTGTCCCACGGGGATAATCGTGGAATCGTGGGATACTGATAGCCATTCCCATTCCTACATCACCTCGATCCCACTATACCCGCCATCTTTTCGTCACTAGCGATATATTTCACCAGATGCTGCAGCCGCGATCTCATAGTCAAATTTATACCGAGAATAACGAACGTAAGAGCTATACCATAAAATTGAGCGAAAATTCAGCCTAGATGCAGGGGCGACATAGTTTCGAATATAAAGAAAACTACCCCTTCCTTATCCAGTTTAAGTGCAGGAAAACTGCACCAAACCCAAAAAACGGTACCTAAACGTTATACCTATACCCACACCGAGGAATATGTACGGATAGTTCTAGTGCCTTTCGAAATACCGATTGAAATATGTAATATACGATTGTTTTTCTGCCTGCAGGACTGACGATCATCGGTCACTTTTTGTTATAAAGGTTTTGTGAACAAGGCGCCGGTTGTATCCGCCATTGTTAGTCGCATGTGATGCTTGCGGCCATGTTAGCTGGTGTACCGCCTGGCGGCGTGGAGTTAAAAAGAATAAAACTTCTCCGAGCTGGTAGTAGGTATAAGGTAGGTAGGTAGGTAGGTATAAGGGGAAGATCGAGGGCCTAACGGCCTAACGGCCCTGTACTGTACTGCGGTGCACCGGCATCAGGCATGGCTTCGCGGCACCGTATATCATGCGTTTGTGCAGGTTACATCTGGAGGTATATTATATGTGCGTTACACAGTGACGATATCCGCGTCACTGATTAACACACACACCCAGTACCATAAGGAACTGGTTTTACAAGGCTAATTATAAGTTGTAACGATCGCGGTCTATCAAAATTGATTACCTCCTCGGACCTTACTCGGACCTCTACCTGCTTCAGCTCTCTTCGCAAATTAAGCTTTTACCGGCTGCCCTGCCCTGCACTGCCCAGCGCCAGGATTCACTATTTGTTATTCGTACGAGGGCACAAGCGATAGATAAATTGTATAAAAATCTTGTCTTGTAAATGTCCTTTGGGACAGCTGCGGCTCTGGTCACGGCGAGCTCGAGTATCTATTCACTTTTTTACCCTCGCTCGAAGTTCTCGAACTTTTTACTCGGGCTTTTAACCACGGCGCGGCATCGCCTCCGATCATCGGGACGCTTCAATTATCTTAAATATTATGAGCGAGGAAGAGATATACCGCGGTAAGAAAACCCGGTCTGGTCGCATCCATTTTGTCAAATGCATTAGATTCTTATTCGGGCGAGATATCACGGAACTAATTCATTTCCAACCCCACGTTTTACCGCATCCCCTCTCCACGTATAGCTGCGTGTCAGCTTTTGTGAATCCTCCGTCGAGGGATCTACCTCCTATTTTTCTTTTTTTTTTCTCTCTCTCTCTCTCTTTTTTTCCCCCCGCAGCATCTGCCGACGCCGACGCCGTGTTGGATGACGCTTGTCGCCTTAAACGGTGTGGATGCAGCAGGCTGCTTCCCTAGGTCGACAATGAGATGATGAATGGTCGATTCATACTTATAGATGGTACAACCCCCCGTGCAGAATTGTGTGTGAATTGCGGAGTCCAGGGGCGAAGAAGTGTGTATATATATATATATACATATCTATATATTATGACACAAAACGTTTCCTACATACATATACATGTAACAAACATGGCAGCATCCCTAAATTTGATTTTGTTGTCGATGTACAATACTCAATTACTTCGACGCTCTTGGACATCTGCAGTCCGCGTTTCTGAAGGAAATTAGGGTTCAGTACTTGACTATTCTTTGAGTAATGAAATTTTATTTTTATACCTATAAATGGGTGGTATCAGATGAATTTTCAGGTTCGAGCAGAACATTGTGCTGCACTGTGTTATTCGGGGTTTAAATATACTTTATGCAGATTGTAAGAGATTGTCCTATGCTAGGTCCTCAATATTTTTTTATTTTTATTTTTTCACCGGTAGTTATTGTGCCATTAGGGTTTTCTTAGTTCAGGCCATAAAAAAAGAGAAACGGAAATTGTCAGAAGCCACGAAACTTCCATCTCCAATCGAGAGTATAGTATGGAAACAATCTACACGCACGCATAAGCACGATCGTAGGCATCAAGGTATATGCTATATTGAGGTATGAAAGGTGAGCTCACTCGCGTTTTTAAAGAAGACTAACAAGAACAAGAACAAGAAGCACACTCTGATAGAGTCTTTATATTTACTCATTGTCAGCCGAAGGCATCCTCCCTCCAGTATCTTCTAATAAATAGTTGTAGGTACGATATAACATCTCACTGTAGACTCGATGTACCAATATGGCCGCTAGTTCCCTCAGGTATAACGTTCATATCACATGTTCTCAATTGCTGATTAAACTCGCCACATTATATTTCATACATAAATCAAACAGATAATGAGCTGCTGATGAGACAAAGAAAAAAGACATTTTCAATTCTTCGAACCACCGATTTCAAAGGCTCGATTAAGTACTTGTAATTTTTTTTTTTCTCTCGAATCTAACAAATGTTTAAAATATTTTTCTAAATTAACCAAATGATTTTTTTGAAAATGAAATAATATATTCTGTAGAATGAAATGAATTTTGAATTAATTTGATCAAATTTTTGTATCGAATCAACAGAGGCGAATGAAATACTTTCGAACCGAAGATCAACGCGCTTATCAGCCCTCTCTGTAGTATAATCCGCCATTTTATGTGACTCCCCTCGTTGATGAAGGGTGCAAGCATGTGGGTTGGGCAAACGAGTCCCCGAGTTCCGTGTTGAGCGGAAAATCGAAAATGGTGTCGTCGGTTTTCATATGGAAAATTGAAAATTTACAACTTGTTTCGTTCGGTTCAAGCGCAATTCTCTTAGCCTGATAAATCGGTTTGTTTGAATATTTCACATCTGGAATATCACCCATACCTGCAGGGCTCGATGTCTCGAACTCCCCGATCGCCCAGTTCTGCATACATGCACCAACCACGTGTTTACAGACGATGTTATAGATGTGTGGCAGCACGTACCCTCACGTATACTACTCAATACGGTATCATGAGTACTACGAGCGGCTAGTTAGCGTATTGATCACCTCCAGCAGCTCACGTCTTCGACGGTGCAGCGATGTTCGCCTCGTGCGAAAATGGAGTGATTCTGATTCGGTGTCTTTTTGCAAAATATTATCATGCCTATCTTTGTAACTATACACCTAACTAACAAGTTAATATTGTCGAAGGATTTGTGCGGCTTATTTACAAGTGGAATTTATCATACAAGGTATATCGAGGTATACGAAATGACTGGTGAAAATATAACGGTCCTTGGGAATGACGGTGCGGAGGTAGCTGTGGGTATAACGCCGCGGTTATACCTGCAGCACCCGCAGGACCTGGGTCCCGTGATGCATCGCGGGGCGTGACGAGGCGAGAGGATTTTGAGAGCCCGATTGTGTTTTGACGTGTTTTGACAAACGGGCGCCATTATACCTCGGAAACGACTGAGCCTTTGTGTGTATGGACGTGCACCGATATACCTGACACAAACCTGCCGCATCCTAGGTGGCCTGGTAAATGCTTTTCTAAAACAGTTACTGCGACATTGCCGGCTCACGGGGAGCCGGATTCATGCTTTCATCTCCCATTCCCGGATTCTCTATATTCCCTAAATCTTACTTGACAAGGATTTATGCGTGATTCTTCCCCTTCTCCCTCCCTCCTCACACGGTTTACTTGATGATATATGAAATTGTTCAAGTCTTCCTTCTCCTTCGTCGTATTATTATTTTCGGCTCGAAAAAAATCTCGAAACGTTTTAATTTTCCTCTAATTTTCTTCTCTTTCATTTCATTTATTTATTTTTTTCGCAAACGCTACGTCAGCCGTCAGACGTAGGGCGTAAAGGTTATTATGCCCGAGGGGTACCAGGATGGAACAGTTAGTGATCTATGGTCTCGAGGGCAGCTGGCGTTTCCCATCACGACCTCATGCCAAAGCCAAACCGAGTCCAGTCTGTGCTGCTGTCTCGTGGCAATCCCTTAGACTTAAAAGGTCTGAGGAATCGGTTGTCTGCCTGTATTTACGATTTTCCAGAACAAAAAAAAAAAAAAAAAAGAGAGAAAAAAAGGAAAAATGTATAAAATAATAGAAGAAAGAATAAAGGGATAACGGATGAAAACTGCATCAAATAATATCCACATATATTCGGCAGCTGCAATATTTTCCTGCAGACTAACAGCACCAACCAGGGCGTAACCACACAGCTAATCGTCGAAGAACGCCCCATGTGTCTCACGTCGTAATGAATACGTGGTACTTAGGTATGGATCGCCACAGGGTTCAGGTTTCTAATTATCAGAATCCATGGCACGCTGGTCCCGCTGTGTTTCGAAAAGCAGAAATGGGACCGCGTCTGTGTTACACGAACCTAATGATTGATGGACTCTCTCGCCTCGTTACCTCCAGAGATGATCGCTCTTGTAAACAAATACCAGACACCATCTAACGCCTTAGCGATAATTGAATCCGAGGAACAGTTTCTTTGTGTCAGAACATATCCTCCGAAACTGATTCACAAGTGCTATCTTCGTCATTAGCATAACATATAGAGTGATCCTTGATTCGGTCATACTAGAATTTCAATGCTCCAGAAAAATTTAGTTGAAACCCCAGGTTCCCATCTGAATTCCAAGTACTGCCCCGAAGCCTTTTTTGTATACAGTTTTTGTACATTTCTGAAACTCGAAAGCGATCAAATTAAGGACCACCTCAATGTACACATGCGAATAACGCGGATTCAACATGAAGTGAAGATTCGTGAAAAAAGAAGAAGACCAAAATTAGAGATCTACGAGAGCCAGGGGATGGCGGAGGAATGAGCTAGGTGAAGAGCGGTGACATCAATAACACCCCTGGTGACCAGATTAGCCCCAGGTAGACGCGGGACGTCCTATCTTTCGGGTCGCGGCGTAGGAAAAGGCGGAGGATGTTTCTGCCCCAGGGTACTTAACCGACTGTAGATGGGGATGTCTGGACGTTTGCGGTAAACGGAGCGACAGAGGGTGATCTATGTCCCCAGAGATCGTACACGGGGATGAAACGCGCCGCGGAAACGGGACCGAGAACTCCACCAAGGGTGGGCTCGCAAGGGTATATCTTTTTCACTCTCTCTCTGTCTTCTCTGGTAATTTTTTTTTTTTTTTTTGCTTCGCTTTTGCTTTTGCTTTTCAAAGAACATATTATATGATGAACGTAGGTCAGTGCCAATAGAGTGAAATTGGAACTTGATTGAAGTCCCTGAAAATCTGTCCAACCCAATCCACGAATCTTCCATACAGCGTGAAAAGAATAAATGTTTAATCACAGTTCCGAAATCGAGCGGCAGAAGTTGTCACCTCCTCGATATTGAGATGCTAAACAGGCGACTAGTGCCTTTATGAAAGGTAAAATGTCAAATCGGCCACCCGGACTGTTGGCGGTGTGTGGGCCTGTAATTATACATGTAGGGGTATCAAGATCTGAAAGCGATTACAGTTTCTGGAGGCTTTAACCTTCGGCAAAGATCTTGAGCTCTGCGGGAACCAAGGTCTTGAATCTTGAGTCTCTCGTCTTGACTTGCGTTATTTGCGAAGTCTAAAAGCCGCGGTGGGCGTCATAGCACAAAGGCAACAATTACTTTATTTTGACTTGGCTTTACCCCAAACATAAAACGCGGTGAGAAAAGCGGAGAAACCTTTTCGCTACCTGCGGCGTACCTGTCGTATGCTGTTACAAAACCTCCAGTACACCAATCGTAACAAATGGGATTCTCGAACACTTTGTCACACGCCGAATTCTAAGGGCTTATTCTTCCCCATACACCACCATCCGACCAGATATTTTTACAATAACTTTAGATGGATGAAAATTTACGATCTCCTTCCATCCGCTACCTTCGCGCATTGTCACGGGGCTCGACGCTTATTCCACTTTCCGATTTTTCTGCCAACTTTCGATTTCATCTGCAGGTTTGTATGTATATATATATACATGCGCTCATCTTTTACCGAAAATATCTTCACGATAATCGGCCGAGGAATTTAGTATGGATAAAAATACACTTCTTTACCTCGTTTGCACATCAATGTAAAACCGATTTGAGAGAATTTTCAAATTCAGATCTTCCTCGTGTATCCTTTTGTCCATCTTGAATGCGCCACTGCAGGGTGATCCTATTTTGCACCTGAATGCAGACCGAGTCTGATTTTTCCGCGCATAAGATTTTTCGACTTCTTTTGCCTTGACAATGAAATAAGTGATGTCGAATTTCACGCACCTGTGATTTCCCGCTTCTATGCATACTCAATCCTCGAGGACTTTCACGGATGATTACAATAAGAATATCATCGTTCCTCTCTCCACTGTCGTAACGTATTACATATGTATACACGAGCTATCTTTACTATTAACACACGAATGAAAATCAACATTCATATAACCAACCCCAACCAGCTTCACAGCCTTGTTACCAAAGAACTCCAAGCCCTCAACTCTGATGATTTATTACGCGACTCCATTCTCGATTAATTCATTTTTCCAAGACTTGAGGCTGCTCGGAATTAGTCGAACAAATAAGTAACGGGAAAGAGCAACGCGGCTTTTGGATAACCTAGAGAAATTAGAATCGAAATTATGTCAAGTGACGAGAATTGAAAGAAAAAATAAAAATGAAAATAAAAATAAAAATAATAAAATGATGAAAACGGTTCGGGGATCAATCCTCACGTTGAATCGAAAATTTTTTCAAAAAATTATGGATAATCGTGACGAAGAATTTTTCATGCAAGGTTAATAAGCTATTTGAAATTTATAGTCTCAAAGAAATGGGAGGACGGCATAGTGAGCCACAGAAAATCGCGGCCCCACAGCACATCTGCAGTGCAAATAGTAAACGCCCGGTCAAGAAGAAGGCACGTGCTTGTAGAGATACTTGCCGGGTAATCGAGGTAAAGGATAACCACGAAGCCCTCGTCAAGAGATTAGAAGAGCTCGAAGCCACTGAGTCGTCAGAGGTTTCCCATTTGATTTAAACCTCATTCTCATGATCTTGATTGTTTTTTTCCTTTCGTATTCTGTACGGATTTATTTCATACCGACAGAAAATCGGGGAAAATGATTTGAAAAATGATTCGAAAAATGATTTGAAAAATGATTTGAAAAATGATTCGAAAAATGATTTGAAAAATGATTTGAAAAATGATTTGAAAAATGATTTGAAAAATACTACGCCCGCTCAAAGTTCGGAGAAATTTATGACCGTGGAGAATGACGGGCACGGATCAAAGCTGGGAATCAGTTGCGACAATAGAACGGGGAACTTGAAAGATTTTTTGGAAAAAAATTTGCGTCAATTTGATAAAGTGGAAGGAACCGATCTTGGGCATTGTAACGAGAAGGAACCCCATCTTCATGGGCAATTGAACGGGATTCCGATTATCCTGAAATTATTCGAAGAGGTATTCCGAAAATTCCTGTATTCACACGTTGCTTTTTTATGGAAAGACTTTCGGTTCAAACTGCAAACACTATTCTGAATAATTCGGTTTCTCCTCTATCCACAGACCAAAGAAGACGAGTCGGACGAAGGCAGCGATGTGAGTATTAGAAAATAGGGAGGATAATTTACACTGCTTGAAATGAATCTATTTTAGGTCTTTTCAACGCCTCCACTAATCGTAGAAGCCGAATTTGGAAAAGATGAATATTTCGAAAGCGATATTGACCGGCAGACGAGTCCAATGAGAAGAATCCAGTCAGCAAATACATCGCCTCGTTCCGTTTCCAAAGAGTATTTGGAGAGCGCAAATGATGCTTTTCCAGGGTAAGTATAACCGCGACGTAAAGCATTCGGAGAGACCCTGAAGACCGCATTTCTTCTTCCTTGGAAAGGTCGAGGTGTAGCCGCGACGATGAGCGTGTAGAGAAATGTGCTGCTAATGAGGCTACTCTGCAGTCTAAGGAAAAGAAAAGCTCCGATCATAGATTAAAACTGAGTGATGAGACATCATCGCAAAATCATGGTAGCGATACCCTCTCGACTGACCAGAGAAAGAAAGAAAGTGGCAAAGGAGACAAAGAGGGGGATGGAAAAAAAAAAGAAAGCAAAGGGAGAAACTGGCTGGCGCCTCCGATAGCAGCTTTGAAATCAGAGCCACGTAATTACTGATTAGTCGACCGTCGTATAATGTCATTGCGTTTTTGTACATTCGATGGGTTTTAACGGAAAATTTTACAGTTTCGGATCCGTCGACGAATCCGAATCATATATGGTTCGGGAAGAATGCTTATGCTCTCGTAGACGACGAGCCAAAACCGAAAAGCACATTTAACAGCGAAAATACAGCTCGAAAAAAGAAGACAAAGACTGTATGAACTTTTGTCATAATCGTGGCAAAAGCACTCGTAGCTTTTACCCCGTTTTCTCGATTGCAGAGTGCCAATGAACACCAGAAAATCACGATCGCTATAATCGATATTACCGTGAGCCCGAAAAAGGCTCCTCCTAGATCGCCGAAAATTGCGAGGATCAATTCAACGGATGAATACGAACGGTAAGTTGAAATTTTTTCAAGCTTCTTTGGACTAATCAGATTTTCGTGTTTTTATAAAAATCACACAGCAGTCCGAGATACATTACCAACTCGTTGCTATTTTCCGAAAACTCTGGCTCCCCGCTTAAAAACTACATGAAAAATTTCGTATATTTGGATTCCGACTGCGACGTGATTCGGAATAGTGTAATATGCTGCGGCTCAGAGTCAAAATACTCGGTTTCATCATCGCCGACGAAGGAATCATCAGCAAAAGCTATGCTTTCCTCTTTCCGTAACTTATGCGACGGTATATCCGCACCAACCTACTTCACGGCTCCCGTCCGAGTCCCAATCCTAACGATGTATAAAACTTGTCATAAAAAGTTAACCAATTCTCGAAAGAAGTCTGCAGACCTAACGGCAAGTTTTCATACTTCAATACATTAGGCTATATATCCACCGCTTGTAACTTAAATCCCATGAATTATCTCACTGCGAAATTGAACAGGACATTGAACGCAATGAACCAACATTCATCATTGCAAGAACGCCTCCGCTCAAAACAAGGGAGGGTTTGATGATGGCTGCTAAGACCGTGATTACTGTTCGTGAGAATCTAGTTACTAGAAGATACTTCGAGAATTGTGGGCTCGAAGATGATACGCCGTCAAGATCTGAAGGCAATAATGAAACAATTATTATATATCTGATAGTTGTTGTTAAGTTGGGATTGAACAGGGTTTTAAATCGCTATGATCTTCACATCTAGATAAAATCTGGTACAAAAGGCACGTGTCCAAGTCACGAGACAAACGGCGTCAAGATTATGATGACTTAGTTTGATCGCACGGAATAAGGTGCGGTTTTTAATCATCCTTAACTCCAACAACGGTCTCGATCAATTACACTCATTCGCAATTAGGATGCGATAAAATAGCAGCCGAAATCCGTACCCGGAGAAGCGTGAGCATAAAATGTGGCCGATTTTCGTTAGAGAAGATCCCAGTATACTCAATGCACTCAAATTTGATAATCTTTACGCGTTTCCTGCGTACAGGGCGTTCGCGTAAATCGATTATGAAAAATTTGATCCTTTGACAATAATAACTGAACTTCGTTTTCCCCCCTTCTTCTTATCACTTTCAACATTTAAAAATCATGTATTCTAAGATGAAAACGAAAACGCAGAGAAGGTGAACCTTTTTTTCTATTCAAAAACACCAATCATATCACATGTCGCTAATCTTGAGTCATATATAAAACGGACACCTTGTACACCTCGCATATCCTCAAGACTGCAGTACATGATCGTTAACTCGTAAAGGATGAATGAATTCAAATAAGTTATCTCTTCTTTGTTAAAAATTCGAGTTATACCGCGGCTTAGTTCGTGACATGAATTTCAACTGATCGAATCAACCGTAAAATTGTGTAATAATATTTTTTCGCTCTATTTTTTTTTTTTCTGCCGTGATTTATAAGGAAATTGCATTAGACTCAAAAATTCAGTGGAAAAAAGCAGATTATGGATTATTAAAATGGCAGGACCCATGATCCTGCAATTTTACTCTCAGGCAGAATTAGGTCCGACTAAAATGTGTCTTTGGAGGTTTAAAAATCAGCCTTTCGGAGGAGCCACATCCACTCACAAGTATAAAACACGCAAATAAAATTTTATCAATTTTATCAATTTTGTAAATTTTATCAATTTTATCCAGTTTTTTTTTTTTTTTCTCTCTCTTCTGTTAGTGACGCGAAAATTTAGTGAAAATAAACGTGAGAAAGATATTTCCCCCCGAGAAAAAAGCGCGAAAAAATCGGCGAGTCGTAAGTGGTTGAAGGAAATTTCATGGCCATTCAAAAAGTCAGAAACACCGAAAGTGCCCCTGCTCATTATAAGCAAGGATTCTATAAACGCGTCGAATAATTCTTCCGCTTCGTCAATCCGTCGCAAAAAATCGGTAAAATCACGGTCGAAAATATCGTCGAAATCGGAGCATCCAGAGCTGCCGATTTGTAAATTGAATCCCCTGCGCCATAGATCAAAATATTCTAATTCTGACGATCCGGGTTTTGAATTATCGCCGAAAATTTCTCGAGATTATTCGCACTCGAAGCTGCGATCGTTGAAGATAATCGAAGAACCTAGCCGCATTAGTGGAACGAGGGAAAACTTTTGCGCCGCATCGAGACCGACTAGATACTGCGGCGAAAAAACGACGCATAAGGTCCGCTGCTGCTCTAGGTAAGAATTAGAAATCCGTCAGGTTATACCTCGGCCCGATATTAACCAGTCGTCACCTTTCAGGGCTTCAAAGAGCCGGGAAGAAAGGCACAGATCGAATGCGCCGAACGGAACCGTCGGGCTGTTCGATTCTGTGAAAAAGTCGTACAAGGTATCAGGCGAAAAAATTGTTACGTTACGTACTATTACCGCGGTTTTTATATCTTCGATAAGTTTTTCAGAACCGAGTACGTCCATTCTTCGCGAAAAAATCCACACGAAGTTTGTGGAAAATCGGTAAGATCTTAGAAAGGGCTGATAACTGCAGCGGAAAATCGTCCGCGAAAGGAGTAACTGCAGGGTGTGGAATCAGTCGCCCTTTTTTGACGGACGTGGAATTCCCGATTACGAAAAACAAAGTGACGTGGACATTGGGGTCGAACTCTTCTCTCTGTAATATCGAGCCTGAAAGCTGGCCCAACGAGGTCAGCATCGTTAATGAATCAATCTAGAATCCGAAATTTGAAATTTGAAATTTAAAATTCCATAAATTATTTCAGGAATCCGCGATATCGCTGATCACTCATACAGACGCTGCAGTCTCTGCGGAAGATCGGTATTCCCATTATAAAGAAGAAATCCCAGTTAGATCTGGCGATATAAAATCGGAAGATAAAAAAACCGGTAACCCCAAAAAAAAAAAAAAAATGTGAAAAAAACTTTAAATTTTCGGAGGATTGGGGTTTCTCTGGGTATTCATGGCCAATAAAATTTTGGATTAATTATTATAGGCAGTTTTTTGGCCTGCTGTATTAAACCGGCCACATCCCCTACGGAAACGCAGACATCTCCGTCGCTAGAAGATCAGAGAATAGCTAAAAAACGTCGCTGGAATTTTAGGAAGCCTAAAAATCGTTCGTGAGAAATGGTAATGAGCGATAATTGAAGGAGTGAAAAATGACGAGGAAGTATGATTGGTGAATGAGCGAAAGGCGCGAGTCTAAAAGCACTAAATTAATATGCCCGCGATGGATTGGACGATCAATATCAATTCTGTCCTAATAATACTATCAGAATCGCATTATCTGTCGCTGTATAATGTATAACTATTTAAATTAATTAAGCTAATTGCGTTTTTATTTTATTTTTTTCATCTGATCGTCGATCCCCAATTAGATGATAGGGTTGAAAATTGTAATTTATAATTTATTAATATCCCCGAAATGAATGGCATTAAAGAATTTTAAGAACCCCCCGATAAACTGTCAACCGAGCTCTTTATTTCACACGAACACGCACCCCGGTTTTTTTTTAATGGGTATTAAATTTGAAAATAGTGCAATACCGTGAGTGGTATTGTACCTAGATAAATAAATGATATAAAGCGCGTATATAACCGGTAGCTAAAGCTTATATAACTCGTTGCTGTATACAACTGTTAATAAATAATGATATCAAACACCGCGGCAAGATAACTACTTTATATAACTAAGTGTATAAAGAGAAGGGGCTCGGATAGCTGTACGGCAATAAAGCAATAAAGTTATTTTTTCAACACATGCACGATTTTCGCGTTTTTTTTTTTTACCTAATAATCGGGCGTGAAATCGACGTTTTCGTACCGGAATTTGCATTACGAGTCGAATACGATTTTACGCCCTTGATACAAAATATAATATTATTTGCCTTCGAACTGTATATAGCTTATGCCTTGACAACTTACCCGAGATATGAAAGTTCGGGCTTTTCAATAAAATCGTTTCTGTAATTCAGCGTGAAAATTTTTAAGGTCAGGCATAATTGCCTGACCTCCCTTCTTCTTATTCTTATACTTTTTCATCGTGTCATCTTGTACTTATTTCACTCCAACCTGTTACCTTTTACTTATTTTTCTGCCCGTGTATAATTGCGGGTTATTTCGAAAGAGGACAAAGAGTGTGAGGACCGTCCTTCGAAAACGTCGGATCAGGGAAAGCGTGGAAGATTTTTCAACAGAGATGAAGTAGACATATTCGTTGACCGATTTTTATACCATCTCATCGAATTTTTATTATTCTTATTTTACATTTATTCACTAAAAATTCTCGTCGCGGGACAGACGCCAGCGTCATAAGCATATCGCCACCTGCTCCAGGTCCTTCCATGGACCGAAGACCCTGCTTGGACCCACGCCTATCATACCATACCATGTTAGGACAGCGTGTAGGTATATAATATGACCGTGGATGGACATGTAGCTCCACGATTCGCGAAACAAATTATGGATCAAAACTGTATGTATAGATATAGCATTAGGCATTTAGCAAATTTAATCGCGGACTGAAACCCTCGTTTTATATACTAACCAGAGGATACCTGAATACCTCCGCATCGCCGCGCGTCACCTATATGCAGACAATGAATTCTCTGACAGTCGACAACCGCGGAGAAACAGCCTCGAGCACGCTTTATTTTCTCTGACAAGTTTCTCTCTCGTCCTATGGCGAAGAGGAATAAAGAGAAAAGAAAAAAAAAATACGGGAATGGGCAAGGGGTAGGGAAAGGGGCAGGGGCAGGGGAAGGACAAGGAAGAGAAAGAAGGAGGAAGTAAGGAAGCAATGGTATCGCGGATCGAATCAATTTTGGCAAATTGCCGTAGAGGTGCTCGCTTCGCACCATCGTAACATCCAATTTGCAAAATCATCGATTTTTTCTTCTGAATAAACGAATGATTTCGCTTTATCGTGAGGTGTGTAATTTTATTTTCATTTATTCACTTTTTTCTAATCGATGGTACGATATAAAATAAATTATATTACAATAAGTCGAAGAAAAGTTGTTCGTATCAATAAATTGTACAGAGATTTAAGGTGAGTTTTCTATAAGTTTATAAAATTTTATTTTATAGAATATTTCTTTTAGTGATTCGAAGAAGCATAGGTATGGATATGGTGGCAATCACCCCCGGCGTATACGTAGTCCGAAAAAATATTAATTCTTTGATTCGTCTCGGGCGTATAACTTCGAATGAGTATATAAAAGAAGTTTGCGTGACGAGTAAGAGCTCTGTATAAGAGCTACGGCCATTTTGCGTTTTCTTAAATAAAATGACGGGGAATATAACCGGTCCGTTGGAGCAACTAGCTTTAGTATAAAAAGTAATGGCTCTTGATTTGTATAGCGAGAGGGGTATACCTCTACGAGATATGGTTCTCGAGCGGCCTTTGCAGCAAGCCTTATAGCGTGCAGACGTGACATATGTATACAATAATGTTATACATGTATGGGAGTTAAAAATTCACATTTAACTGACTTCAGGGCACACGATATATAACCAACTAGTAATTAGTTGGCACTTCGGTGATATTATTACAAGAAAATACGCCCTGAACTTAATGCCGCCTAATCGTCAGCGTATATTCGCATTTTTATAGGCTATTAAAAAAAAATTTCAAATTAAGAAGAGGAAGAAGAAGAGAAAAACAACAAATAAAAAATACGATTGCAGGGCAGCTTGATTTTTAACTTTTTAACTCTTCAGGATGTATCGTCTCTTTTCCTCTCTTTCTCTCTCTCTCTATGATAATAATAATAATAACTACGTAGGTATGTATTTTCATAAACTTGTGGGAAATGATTTTACAAATTTCTATACAAATTATTATGGAAATTCAAAATTTATCTGTAATTTTCCATATACCGTGAGAATCAAGTGAAACAGTACGGTCAATTCGCGCGAACGGTGGCTCACTTAACCTTTAACAGGGTGAGCCAACGCACGAAAATCTCCCTAGACTCGGTAAGCGTCTCACCGCTGATCACGCGCCAAATTACTCTAGGGATTTTCTAGCGCAACGAATGGCTAGTCATATAGAATACAAATTATTCGTCTGTTTCACTTGATTCTCACGGTATACATATAAGAAATTGTAGATTTTTTTTTTCAATTCCGATCGACAAAGAGAAAGAAAAAGAAAAACCGAAAAAAAAAAACGGATCGTTCCATAAGAACGAAAATATTTGAAATTTCTTTATGACGAAATTTTATCTGAAAAAAATGAATTTGATGAAATGAAATGAAAAATGATTTTGTTTTTTTCGTTTTAGCATCGATAAATATTTTCAACTGATGCACGTATCAAACTATACGAGATAATCTCAGGGTGTAGTTGCGATAATTTTTAACCCCTGCGTGCATATCATCCCCATGCGGTTTTCTGTTCGAGGGGTGATAAGTCGGTTAAATGTACATGCATGTAGGATGTACCGCAGCTCGTTTTATCGCGATGATGTTTCTCGCGATATTTAACCCTCACCCCTCGGAGTAGAACCGCCCCAATATTAATAAACACTAATATTAACAGGGCCGCAAAGCACCGTATGAAATGATTTAGCCTGACCCTAAGCCGCGACTATACGTTATATGCGGATAATTCGCCGTTATTTATACCAATTTTGCGCACGTGGCTGCTGCAGTGGGCCTCGAATCCGATGCATAGGCATGTGCAAAGTTTCTTTCGAGAAGAAAAAAATCATCACCTTCCTTCAGTTTTTTTTTTTTATTTTTTTGTTTCTGTCTTTTTTGCTAGAATTTCTCTTCTCCAACGATAGCAGAGAGAAATTTTGAATCATATGGAAAGATAAAAACATTTTCAAAATTAAATAAATTCGCGTGCGATTTTATGGGTTTGTATACGAGCTGCTAATATCTTGAAGGAAATTTGAAAAAGGTGGATTTGAATTTAGGCGGCGACTATACAGCGAATGGCTACAAAAGCTATTATCTTATGGTCCAGGTGATCCTCGTAGCTACGCCCGGGTCTGAAATGCATGGGTTCTAATGGGAGGCCCAAATGGGCTCATCATTGAAGAAGCCTGATTGGCTCTTGGCCGGATCGAATGCCCGACGAGGACTGGGACTGGATTCCTTTAGAATTTTACCTATTTTCGGAATTATTATAGTCCGAAGATCACTGCCCAGGAAGTGGTACTTAGAGATCAGAGTACCTATACAGAGAGACTAAAGCGTTGGTTTCCACTCAGTCAAAGCCAACTCGGCATACTCCATATTTTTCGTCTCTTTATTGCAGGCCGACCATCTGCATTTTTTCTGCGGTTGAATTGATTTGCTTTCGGAAAACATCGATTGGAGAAAAAAAAAAACAAAAAGAAAAATGGATAGCCAGCCTGCAATCAAAAGATGAAAAATCTGGAGTGTGCCGAGCTGGCTTTGACTTCGTGTAAACCAACGCCTTAATCTCTCTGCATATGTGAGCTTAAAAATCATTGAGGAGTCTAACGGCCTGAGAAAATCCGAGATTTCTCACTCATGTACGTTGGAATTAGATGGAAAAATGTTTTTTCTCTTCCATTTCCCTTTTATTTTCTATTTTGTTTTTTTTTTTTTTTTGGTTCTTTTCGTTACGCAGACCAAGGATTCCGTTATGGCATGGCGGTCGGGGTGGAGAACCATGGCGGATATAGTGGCGGCAGATGTTAACCAAGGGCTATGGGGTTTGGTTTATGGATTCATCGTGGTATATATATACGTATAGTGCTAACCCGTGTAACCTTAACCATCATAACTATACAACTACCCCGACCGCCGAAGCTATAGGGAGGATATTATAACCGCAGGAGATTTCTCTGTTATTGGTATAGGTTGAGGGTACCCTATACCTGGATACGTGGATTGGAGGACTGATTGAAAGACCCAATACTCGTGCACGCGATCATGTGTGGATACCCAGTATACTGCCATTTTGCTTTTTCCAATTTAAGACCATGGAACCCTAGAAAAACCCTCCACATGGCGCCTCCTTCAATTTCTCCCCTGAACCCTCGGAAAGGGAACCACAAAAGGAAATAATTATCTCCCGAAGGACTTGATGGATGAGATACATATATTTTGGCATTTAATGCGCTAGTTTAATTCTTACGTACATTAGACACAGAAATTCGGGTCTTAAATAAACCGAAATTTTTTAAATGAAAATCTAAGTTCCTTTTTTACCAGATCAGAGAGAATCACCTACGACCATTTTCAGAAGGACGTCTGGGCATCTTAGAATCGATCAGATTTCGGCACCGATTGGTACGGTAGTTTTTGAGTTATTGATTAAATAGAATTTGGAACAATTTTTTTTCATCAATCAATGGGACTTGGTTGAATGAAGACTAAATAAACAGCAGTTCGAAATGAAGCCTTTTGGCAAATGCACCCGGATCTTACGGCGGGCGTTTAATTTCAAAGAATCTTACCCAGATCGGTATCCTTCGGCCTATTTTGGTCAAAGTCTGTAAGGTAAGAGGTATGGGTATATCTATATCCAGATACACACACATAAGGTTGCCGGACGGACCACAAGGGATAAAGGAATGGGCGGTCCCTTGGATCTCCGACCGCGCTGGACCCTAGATGAGAGGATTGGGAGGATTGGGAGAACGAGAGGACCGAAGCTGAGGACGGACTTGGTCCAGCGTAGAACATATACCCCACCACATCTTGACCGGACGAGGTTATGAGCCAGAGACCAAGAGTGGGATGTGGGATGTGGGCGGCGAACGAAGAGCGACGTATTTCTGCTGCATAGCGCAGACGTAGTTCGTGATCTCGAACTGCAAGGATACAGATTTCCAACTCGCTGCACCGTGGATCTAGGAGTTCTGCTTATACCTAATCGGTGAATCTGAGAATATTGAAGTCGCAAAAGAGGATGAAAAAATATTCGATTCCATTCATCCCTCTTCATTTCATTTAACAATTATTATCGCATTCGTCCTGATGATGACGTTTAGTTCAACCATTCCTCTGGACCCGAGCAGACTGTCTTCATCTTTAACGGCTTAAAAATAAATATTTATGGCATTATCGTAGCTCGGTTATCGCCGAGGTATCGATACACCCTCGAGGCATACGTATGGCAATTCTGTACACCTACCTTGAACATTTGAGTTCGTATAGATATATATGATATATCTTTCTTAAATTTTATCATAAATTACATGTGAAAGAGAAAAGAAATTTTTTTTTTTTGTCAATTTTCAACAATTTTATAATGAATCGCGATCATTTTATTTTTATACAATTTTTTTACCTGATTAGTGAAAAAAAAATGTATAAATGTATAACTTATGTTAAATGTCAACGCGTTTGAGGCATAGGAGAGACAGAGGATCAAATATCACTCTATGACGAGCCTTTTGGTTTTGGATTTTAATTGAAAGTCTTGAAAAAAAAAAAAAGAACGGGTTTTGAGGAAAAAAAAAATTCTTCAGGTAGTCATTCTGCCCTGGTTTTGCCCCGGTATCCTCTATAAGTATATGGGGTACTTGACGTCGATTTGAAAGAAATGATTTCAATGAATTATATGTTTCAGGGAATTTAATATTGTGAATAAATTTTAAATTGATTATGTGCCTATCGTGAATGAACATAGTTCTTACATATACTTAACAAATTCTATAGGTATATATAATACTAGAACTAGCTAGGTATGTATTACAGACTAGGCAGAGATTGTGGTCCCGCACGGCGGCTATCTAATTACATTGATATAAATGAACGCCCTCCGTGGACCCACCATGTCCACAGAGAAATAAGAGACCCTTTGAGAACTCAGTCCGAAAGGCTCGGCACCCGCGATCACGAATTCGAATGGTAGCTCTCCGTAACAAGCCAATATATATACCTATACCTATATATGCACACAAACATTTATATATGTATATATGGTATATATATTTACACGTAAACACCTTAAGGCGCTGTCAAGTCTTCCGAATACCAATATATACAATATAAAAAAAAAATCTGCGATTGTCTGACGTGGTGATAAGAAGAAGAAAAGGAAAGAAAGAAAAAATTGAAAAATATAAAAACGAATAAAAACGAGAAAAAAAAAATTTTGAATCAGTTTCATGAGCGTCGAATATCTGTATGTAATATAGGTATAGACTATATACACCTATAATAGCTATATGATAGAACCCAGGCTTAACGGATTGATACTCACCTGTACTAAAATCTCTATACAGAATATATATACGTATAGGTTTATACGTATAGGTAGGATCGAGCGGAGGAACGGTGCCGGGTTTTGAGGTGGCGAGCGCGGCGCGGGGATAGCTGGCGTCCACGACAGCCGGCGCTGCTGGACCACCCAAGTTGAAATTGAGTATACTTATATTCCATGCGTCGCGGACCGCGGAGCTAAGCGGTGCGGTGCGGTGCTACGCGGTGTACTTACATACCTACCTACTACCCGCGTCGCGACGCATCGCGTTGCGGAGAGAGTAGGGAGACTGTAGCAGCCTGTACCCACGCCGCGCCATCATCCTCGTCCAGGAGTTCCGCGGTAAGCCCCGTGTGTGAAAAATCGCGACCTTATCGCGTAAAGAATGACGAAAAAAAAAGAAAAGAAATAGAAGAAATTTTTTTCTTCAAATCCCGATTTTTAATTCTGAGAAGGATAATTTTGAAATTGAGAATTTAGGCGACAGTGAAAAATTTGAATTTAGAATCGAAAAAACAAAAGCAAAAAAACGATTCACCTGCAGCTGAGTAGTAATATCTAACGATCGTTGTTGAAATATAATCTCCGAAGTAGTAGCTGGTCCAGCAGTAGCACCAGCAGCAGTAACGTTGCGGCGATATCAGATCCGCCATGCAAGAAACGCGAGGGTCTGAAAAGCAGCTATAGAACGATCTTATGGCGAGAGAGAAAGATAAAGATAGAGAGAGTGACGACTTTGCGATATAGGTATACGATATAGCTAACTGACTGAGATCCTGCAGGCAGCGCGCGGTCTTTTGTCTTCGAGCTTTTTTACCTCAAACCTCACCGACGAATATAACCGCGTCGCGAACTCAGATCCGCGAATGAATCGGTGAAATGCAGCCCACCATCAGAAGGTATATATATATATATATAATATACATCTATATAGGTATAGGTTTTACGATCAACGAGAGATCCGAGTTATATACTATATGTACTGCATTAACTGCGGTACATAGAGAGAAAAAATATGCTTTTATATAGTGGTTTTCTTTCTTATATACATGTACCTATATATATATATATATGTATGCCTGTAGTGCAGTGGCATGTAATGAGATTACCTCCTGGACATCAGCGCATGGACCGGTATGTATTATACGTACTACGTGTATAGGCTAGGCGCTGATGATGGAGCTTGATGGGTCGCGGAACGCTCGGCACGCGGTCGTGCCGGATCGCGGTAGTAGCAGGATATTTCAATTGGCGCTATATAATTACATCAAACGACCGATTTCCACGTATCATTATAGGTATACCTATAGTACACGGCGAATATACCCGCGGAATAATTCACGGAATGGAGGGAAAACCTATATACCTCAAACAGTTCGTTACAAATGCGAGAAATTAAATCCTATAGGAAGCCTGGAAGCACGCGTTATTATATTATATTTCGCTATGATCTAGAATATAATTCTATGTATACATTATAGTATAAGAATAAAATCAGATTGAATAATATTAAAAAAAAAAAAAAGTAATAAGAAATTTTCTGCAACATTTCTTTGAAAATATTTTACCTATACCGTGAGGTTCCGTGGACAGAGCTTGGTCCAAGCGCGCAGGCGCTGATTCATTCGAATTGCGGCAGACTGTGGCAGGAATAGATTATGTATGTTGTAAATCTAGCAGATGACAGAACTAGGGATATTACTGAAAAGTTGGTGGACTTGCTAGCGCGATTCTGCCGGCCAACGATATTCGAGTAAATCAGCGCCTGCGCGCTTGGAACCAACTCTTTCCACGTAACCTCACGGTATATTATAGTGAAGATAATTTTATTTCTATACATTTTATTTCGTGTGATTGCGGAAGTTCGGCCTAGGAAGCTTGCAGCAGCACACATGAGCTAGGCTACGGCTGAATCCAGTCACTTATATATTAAGAGCATTAATATGTCAGCTGAGACCGCGACGTCATTAGCATTAGTTAATCTTCTAAAACTGTGCCACATAGTATTAGGGTTTGAGGAATTCCTAGGATAGATTTTTTTCTCTCTTTTTTTTCTGTTTTGTTTTTTCTTTAATTTTTTTCTTCTTTCTTTCTTTGACGTTAACAAATATTACGATATTAATTAAACGATATGGTATATTGCGAGGTACCTCATACCTACGTTAAATAATTAATTAAGTGACTCGATACGATGGGGAAAGAATTGGAGGTAATTAGTATTTGGATTCTTTTTTTTTCTTTCTTTTTTTTTCACTTCAGTCGCATACTATTCGACTAATGGCACAAGCTCGTATATGATTTTATTTTTTTTATTCGCATATTCGTGCAGAAAGTATGAAAACACGTTCAGAAATATTGAAGTATAATAATTGATCGATATCAAAGTCAAAATGTCGTATAAGTTATGGAAAATACTGCTTTTAGATCACTCGTCGATATATAGTTCCATAGGGTATCGTACTAATTAATTTTTAATAATTTCGCGAATACGAGTACCTATATATCTATTGGCTCATCGCGATTTATTATTATTTTTTTCCATAATTTTCCAAGAGAGCGAGATTGTTCTTTTTAGTTTTAATTTTAGTTTTTTTTTCTCACTCCTCATAAAATATCGTGCCAAATTAATCTTTCAGCGTTAAAACAAAAGAAGAAAAAAAATACCCCATATTATACCGCGCATCAAAAAAAGTTCATTAACACGCGGTGTAACAACGCGTTCGCACGCGTCAAGAGCTATAAGAACCTTATATTAGGATAATGGGAAAAAAAAACTTGATAAAAATGTTCGATTATACATATCCAGAAAAAAAGAAAAACGAAATAGAGTTAGTAGCATCAAGCACGAGACAATTACGAGTCACGAACATTTTTTTTTTTTTAATTTCTTTCTCTATTCATTAACTTATATAAAAAATAAAAAATAAAAAAAACTGCAATTACAGTAATTATATATATATATATATATATATATATATATATATACGTATATGCGTTCTAATCATTTCGAAGAAAATGAAATCGCGATTTATATCCACAACCCTTTTTCCTGATTTTGTTTCCTGTTTTTTTTTTTTCTCTCTCTCTCTCTCTCCTTCCATTATTCTTTCGCTGTTAATTCAGGAGAGACTATCACGGCTGTACCGAAAATCCCTGCCGAATATGGGGTTCCCAAGTTCGTTATCTTTCCCAGTGTATTTGTTCAGCTCCTCTATTAGCCCCCAACAACTATACGAGTCGTGTAGAACAGCCATGGGACCATCTCTCTCTCTTTCTCTCTTCAACTTCACGATTCCTCTCTCTCACCTCGTTTCATATCATCGTTTCGAGAGATGGTGCGAGATTATTCACCATCCTCCTATATACCTATATGTGGCTATGGTTCATTGACGACGAGTCAAACATTTCGCGTGGTTATTTTTTTTTCTTCTTCTTTTCTTTTTACGCTTTTTGTGCCTTTTTCTTCTCCATACTTAATAAAGTTTTCTCCGCTACGTTATATATATATATATATATTTTTTCATACTTTTTACATGTATACCTATACTGATATAATTATCATATACCTACCCTATAGTATCGTGTAATAAGGTATAATGTTATATTCGATGAGATATGATTATACAACACTACAGGGTTCAATGTAATGATTCGATGATTCCTGATCAATATATAAGATTTGCCTAATGTTACTCACGTGAGAAATGTTTTTTTCTTATTTTCTAATTCTTCTTCTTCTACCGAGCTGTATAGCCAGGCAGTAACTACGTACAGATACCTACACTGTACAAAGATAATTACGAACAGGATGGATAGCTGATTATTTTTTTTTCTTTTTTTTCAGAGAGAGAGAGAGAGATTGTCTTCTTCGAATTCTGACCATCCTCTATTAGACTCTCGTGAAGATGTAGAGATACTTTCTAGCCATATTTAGACGGTACAATTATAATAACAAATCTCGGATTATTATGGACGAGTGTAGAAACTTGGTTAAAAATTGAGGAAACCGGAAAACCGATCGTTAACGTATATTGAATTTCATCAATTTCTTTTCAACCTTCGAACGAGTCCTTTATATCCTTATACCTGTAACGGAAATTGGTAAAACTCTGTTAGGTATACGTACTCGATAGTCGTTCATTTATCCGCAGAGTATAAAAAGTTCGTAAAAAAATCAACTACAGAAGACTATTGTCTAGCCATTAAAGTCCGTCTCAGCAGGGATGCTTGAAAAACTGTTTGCGATGATATGACGAAACGCGATATAGTACCTAGGTACTACACAACAATGTGGTACAGACTTTTCTATACGTCAACTTTATAAATGGTTTAACATCGGTGAATCAGACAATCCCAGATATTCTATTCAGTGATGATGATGATGATGATGACGATGATGATGATTTGAAATTATTTCAGACTTTATAGACACACACATATATATAGTAATACCTATTCTATAAATTATGTAATTTCGGGACGAAACAAAATCGAAGAATATGTCCTATCTGTGAAATGAAATTCGTCGGATTTACTGAATCCGAATTCCATACCTGCGGATTATTACTTTGAAATTGAATTTGAATTGATGCGATTTGTTCAATGAAAAAAATAAGTCGCATAAATCTGTATGCAACGCGAATCTCTATGCTACAAAGTCTGAAATAATTCTGAGTCGATAGATAGAATATAATTTTGAAATTATAACATATATATAGTGATTTGAAAGAAAAAATGAAAACAAAACAATATATACACCCCCCTAGAGGTTCTTTTTTTTTCTCTACATTTTTTGCTTGAACTGACGTTAAAAAAGCAAAAAATTCGAGAGACTCTTAACTCTAACGATCTCAAACCAGTCAGGTACGAAACCTACCTATTATCCGAAGGTCTCGGTTTCAGGGGATGTTGGTCCTCCTAGGTGGCTATAACGCAAGGATTACGAGGCGGAGTACGTGACCTAACATCCGCCGAGGTGCCTTAGGCCTCAGGGTATACTATACCGAAATGGGAAGAGAGAGAGGGTGTTGGGAGCCGAGGCTTGTGGACGGGCTGCCACTCCGGGGCTGATATTCCTGCAACCCTTCTCTAATCTGCATAATATTCTTATTGTTATAAGTTGTTCGACTCTATTAAACCGCGGCAAGCCATGCCACGAGATCTTCTCCCACCCGCTGACTAAAATTGTTTTGGGTTCCGGGCTCCGGGCGTTTGGGCTTTGGGCTTTAGGCTTGGGGCTTGGGGCTCGGGGCTTCGCATGGGCGAAGGATCGGTTAGGCTTGACCCACCCTCTCTAAAACTCGACGAATCTCCCCATTGGTCATGGCTTATATCCACTAATAACTAACAACACACCTCGCGCGATGACCTCACCGCACACAATAATCACGTGCATCATGGTTCATGGGTGAATTTTTTGGATCCTCGGTACAGATAGGGGCGAAATAAGACACCATGTCTTTTCGGATAGGGTTATAAATCGATACCATCACTCCTGGACTCTCTCCGCAACGGGCCAAACTCTATTTCTTACGTCACTGTCCGCTGCCAGAGGTCACCAATGTCCGTTCACTCAACCAGTCAACGCCTCTACTGTATATCGATCGACAAATAAATCTCATGGTGATATGGTGTACTCGACACCGTTCGAAGATTTTCAATTTTCAATGTTAGCCTGAGCTCATATCAGGTGCGAAATATCGAGGAAATGTGCATTGGTTGGTTCATTTCAAAAATTTCTTTCATAACGTTACCAATTTCAACAAAAATTCGTATCCCACTTTCAGATATGATTACAGGTGTAATCGCTAGTCTCCATCTCGTATGATCTAGTGCTATGTGATCGAACTACAAACTAGAAGATCATAATGCCTATGCGTTTCATTCTCATTTTTTTCTTCTATAATTCTGCCTCATTAGAATCTATGCGTGTGCGGATGTACCTGAATGGATTCTCTCTGCGTACATCAAGCCTTCAATCTTGTTTAGTCCCGCGAACGCTTTCGCCCAATATCTTCTCTAATTTTCTGATCGTAATATGATCAGGTTGTGATAAAATTTGATCGTAAAATAATATACCGAAATAATCGTTTGAACATATACGCTGCTATACTATATATATAATATGCGGACAGTATTTCATAAAAGTGTGTAAAATAAGAGAAGATAAGTCCATGATCACCAGTTGGTTAAACTTTTTACGATATAAACCTGGCGAGGAGGAGATCGAGCTCCTTGTAACAAGGACTGAAACAAGGCCGCGGAATGTGACGTACGTCTCCATGGAAGGCCCCCGAAGTATAAGGAATCTCTTCGTCTGCAGTTGGTCTCTTCGTTCCGTCTTACCGGACGCGAAGGGCGAATTGCCGGGTCCGTGTGGTTGACATTGACGGACACCGGTGCCTTTTGCTTCTCTATCACTCCGCGGACTGCGACAGACTTCTGTATGCAGGAGCCAAGACCCCGTTCCGATTGGCCGTTTTAAAGTGAACTAAAGGGGAGCCAGGGCACCCAGGGAACCCATCAGGGAACGTAAGGAATTGGCATCGGGGTCTCAGCTCTTGATCTCGTGCAAGAGAAAAGGACGTATAAAACGAGATTTAACCGCGCAAAGGTACATGTCAGTTGTGCTAACTGCAGATGGTGTTCATCCTCGCCGTTTGACGTTTTATTCAAACTATGGAATCGGGAAATTCGTCCCTGCTCTCCGCTCGTTTCGGAGTTGAATTTTTATACAAGAGCGTCTGTTCGAGATCGCGAATCAAAAACCGCGCATCGCATCAGGTCGGGTATATAACAAACAACCGTTGATTTTTTAATAGCTTATGTATATACACGCGGTATATGTATATGGGAGATGGTCAGCCGCATGGTTCCACCTGCTCTGATTGAGGATTCAAAAATATCTACTTTTCTGTTGATAATAGCCGGGCTTATTCGAAGCTCGGGGTTAGTATTTCTAAAGCTCAAAAAGCCAGACACATATATATTCGAGAACGCCATTAGCTGGTTGTAAAAACATCAGCGTTCAAAATGACCTGCCTATTAAACCCTCAAAGATTTATAGCCATTATTTAAACGATGGATAAATATGGCGTCTCAAGACTGCAGACCAGTGCAGTTCACTCTTCATACTCTTCTGTACGTACCCGCAGTACAATCGAAGAAGAAATGAAAAAAACAAAAACAAAATCAATCGATCAAATCGAGGATTTATAAAAGGACTATTTTCCCCCAATTTTTGATTTTTGCTTTCAAAAACAAACAGAGAAAGAGAAAGAAAAAGAGAGAGAGCGATGTGATATATAGAACTAGCAGTCGTTACTAAACCATAAGAAGAAATCGTTCGTTCACGTTGCCTCCGGACACCATGAGACTTCCTCGACGTGACAGGTCGACGGATGAGAGACGTTTTGTTATTCAAATAAGTGGTTAAAAGTTGGCCCGCGATATCTCTCCCACCTTACGCTCTTTTCTCTCTTTCTCTCTCACTTTTTATACATTTATTTATTTTTCATCTCTCTCGTTCCAGTGCGCTGTATATATAGCTACAGGAGCGTGACTCGCTATCAAGTTCACGGATCTTGTGTTCGGACCACGTGCTTGCGTGCAGACTGAGATTCTCACCCTGAAAACCACGGGCCGTTAGAAAAAAAAAAAATGAAGAAAAAACATGAAAAAAAAAACATTTCAACTTCACAACATTTTTCATCCATGATCCATCTCTATCTTTCTTCTCTCCGCTTTCATCTTTCTTCTGCGTCTTCGTTCTTCGTTCTTCTTTCTCTCGCAATAATGTATAGAAAATAAAATATGAAAATTGTCACCTAATGAATGTGTGATCGGCATATTACCTCTACGTATATGTAGACATGTAGTACGTTTAAGAATTATTATGATGTATACGTGTAAAGACCCCGATAACCCTGCTTTCTACACCTCGTTGTCACCTCGGCGAGGAGTTATTGGTCTACAACATGTATGGGTATAGGTATAGGTACCCACATCCGCCTACCCAACTATAAGGTAATTGGCTCGTTTTGATATCGATCTGCACTCCTCGATTTAGAACGAATCGATAGAGGTTGAGGCGTGCGGGTGCGGGTGCGGGTGCGGTTAAGAAGGTCTCAGCTGTAGGTACTTCGTGGCAGTAGAGGATATTCATTCATTTTTATTGCTTTAGATATATACGTATCACGTATGTGAGAATTTCATAAAAGCGTCCCCGTTCTAGTCAGGAAATACTATACAGATGTATAGGTGTAAGGTCTAGGTGTAGACGTGTAAAGATAGAATTGGCTCGCCCTTGCGAGCGTTTAACCCTGCGCAGGTTGAATTTTTCGAAAGAAATCAATTCGCTACGTGCTAAAGGAATAAAATATAAGGTGAACGAAGAAGCGCGAGGGCCTAGCTGTGGGACGCCCCTCAGCTAATGTATCAATCATTCTGTTTGCGTAACCTCTGACACGCGCTCACGCTGCTCTATCTCACCGAAGCGACGTACCGTTATTCGACGACTGACGTTCATCCACATCCCTCCACCCAATATACCTACACCCAAATCCGTACACCCTACGACGTCTTACAGCGAGTAATCGATAAACCCTGAACGCCACCTTGTCAGACGTTTTAACCACCTGCAGGTATATGTGGTCAAATATCTCGAAGTGGAACTCAATATACAATATGCGGAGAAAGTGAGGTGAAATTTGATCTCTTTTTTATTTATTTTCTCTCATTTTATCGCGTTTATTTTTTTTCTAACAATATAAAAGCCTGGGTGTCTAGTGTTTTCGAGAATAATATCACCATGGTACATATTCCTCCGGCCCTCATGGATTGGCTAGTGGAACGTGTAAGAAAACCAGCTTCGTCAGCAGCAGGAGGATATCCCCATGGCAACCGATATCGATTACAGCTTGGAGCCTTCTTAGTTTCAATATATAGTCTAAAAGATCGTCGCTGTGAATTAGATGCTAATTTTTCTGATCTGCACTGAACCCTAGGTACTACTGTCGAAAGATGAGGAACCAGATCTATACTACGTGCCGATAGAATATCGAGTATCTTTATAGCCTGTTACCTCGGCTATTATAAACTGATAAACCCAATCAATGAGTTGCACTTCGACGCGTTATAAATTTCCCCATAATAGCAGGGAATTTCTATCGGTTGTATAAATTAGATTTTTAATGTTCTTTTTTATTTCTGTTCGTCCTCTCGGTTGAGCCATTCACTCTGCGGTTTTATGGGATGCGAGGTGATCTCGAGACGTGGCGCCATCTTCGATTTTTAGCCGACCTTTCCTAGCGGGGGGAAAAAAAGTATATAACCGAATATCAAAGTTCGTTTTGGTATAAAATAGGGAAAAAGGGAATTCTATTTTCAGGTTGATTTGCTGGTTCAGGCTTGAACGCCTCCGCTGCAGTATAGACGCGTGAAACCAATACGTATAGGTACTACCTGGACAGAACCTCATAGATCCTCATTCGGATTACCACTAGGATTTTACCTGCCTCGACTGAAACTGTCAAGATCTTGAAGTCGGGCGAGAGAAGATGACTTCACGCCTTTTTAATTGAAAAGAAAAAAATAAAAAGGAAAAAAAGGAAAAATGAAAGGAACCACTGGAGCACTAGAAGATTTCCCCTACAGCTGCAGCAGAGTCCATATTAGTTTTCGATTACACGGGGATTTGGGTAACGGTGTTATTACGGTATACAGAGGGAGGATTTTGCAATCTCAGTTTCGATCGACTAGGTGATTATGTAATGCTCGTTGTACAGGATGTCAAAAATGTATTATGGCTCGAGTTTTTTGAATAAATAATAATTAACGAATATAAATGAGTTACAACGAGGACTAATTATTATCTGTATATACCCTGTGGTTAAAAATAATAATTAGTTATGCAAATGTAGAACGTTTTCATTAAATAATTAACTCGAGCGAATATGAGGATGCGGTGGGCCAGGAATAGGTATATACGTATATCGTGTATTGTATATCCTTAAACGTAGCATGGTGTGGAATTGGATGTTAAAACGATGAAGGAAAAGGAGAAGCGAGAGGAGTCCGGTGGCTATGGGTTGAATGTCGGTACTCGGTACATATATTCAATTCACAATGGCAATTAGGCGAACGCAAGTGAAATTGCATATACCCACAGCATTGTTTTAAACGTTGATATTAATGCACCGTGTTAAAGGAATACCGGCTTCTACCTACATCCATTATGATTGCAGCTCATTAGACTTTCTTAATCACTGGAATTACTGCAATACGAGTAATTGCACTCGGTTTAATGCTCAGATAACTCCCTCAAACGACTTAGGCAAATCATAAAGACACGCACAGACAGACGCACACGTGCTTGTTGTAACGAAATTTAACGAGCCCGAATGCGGATAAACAAAAGTAGTGAAAGTACACCCGCGATGATTCATCAGCGAAAAAATAAGATCGCATCTTTAATTTTCCGTATACCATGGAGTTTCGAACACCTTTCGGTCATTTCTAATCTCTAATTACAGATTACGACGCACATGACGGTATGCAACTCTAAGACGAAACAAGACTCGATGCATGTAACTTCGATAATCAATATATTCGCAATTCGAGGTATCCGCGAATCCCCAACCGCAGCAAATATATACATATAGTTACAAGCAATGAGCTGGTTTACATCTCTGCAATCATGATCCTGCTCACCCTTCGTCTAGCTGCTGCACTTGTGTCACAGGACTCTGAGGGCGTGTTAAGCCCGTTAAGGGTTTCCCAGACGTCGAGGGTGTGTGCTCTGGTATTTCAGACACGCGTAGTGATTTGTTTTCCCACCTAAACTTTCTTCACTCTAGCTGTTTATACTTGATTGGGAAAATTTTCAAAACTCGCCTATTCATATTCTCCCACGAATTGCATCGATTTTTTATATTGTATAGATAGACCTATTTTCGTACCTAAATAGATACACGATATACTATACATGACCGAGCCCTTTAACTCGATGCACTGTACAGTAACGTGTATCAAAGGATCTTTAAGATCTCTGAGATCTCCGCTCCACTGTGCAAAGTCTAGCGTTAAAGTACGTCGCCGGTACATGGAGGTGCTCGTAAATTAACATTTATAAGCCACAATCGCGGCGTAAACCAAAATGATTTATTTCCCAGTTCTCTCGAGTGCAGCTACTCCCCACTCTACCTATACCCGTAGCTTGTACACGACGTACAGTGTACATTGCACTCTCGTATGAAAATATATATATATATACCTACGTACACCTATATAGTATATATACACAGCTTTGCGGATGATGCGACGGTACGGTGTCCGCGCCTTGAGGACGTATGCTCTGGCGTTCTCCAGCTGCACAAACTACAGCTACAGGAACAGCAAGAGCAAAAGCAAGAGCAAGAGCAAGAGCAAGAGCGAGAGCTATATAGTGGAGGAGGTCCGGTACCAAGCCGGGTTTGCGAATCTATGCTAATTTCACCAATTATTTGTTAAACTCGTAAAAAATGCGGCTCGTTAGAGGGGGCGCGTGACATGATTACGGGTTGCGAAGCCGCTAACAAAGGCCCCTGCGAATCGCACAGTCGGTTCTTGGTTCTGCGCCTTTACTCTAGTATAAATAGAAGCCATTTTGAATCGGGATTTCGTACCGCGTTTCGCGTTTGTTAAATTCGAGATAGCGAGGCGGGTGTTGATATCAAATCTGCGGAAAATGTCGTGTGAAAATTGACCGAGGAAAGGCATAATTAACATTGTGAAAATATGAATTAAATCCGAAGCGGTTCGGTCCGGATACGTGGGAACGCAATTTTTCACTCTATAATGAGACGGCTGTAGCCGTGGTGAAGATTCGTGGTTCCTTTGAGACCGTCTTTGGAGTTTTGACGAGTGAAATTTATCGCGGTGATGAAAAACGGGTCGCGATTATCTCCGATTTTCGTCTTCCCAGTTATAAGGAATACGCGATTTAAAAACCGCCCTATATTTATTCGGCGATTATTGAGCCCGGCTATTTCGCCGCGAATTGAAAACCACTGTTCAACGTGTGTGGTCCGCTGCGGCGGCGAGGTGCCGACACTCAAATTCCCCCTTCTTCTTCATCTTATTCTTCTTATTCTACCTTCAAATCGCCCCATCTTTCTCCGTCCATAATATCGCCGGGTAACTCCGTCTCCCTTTTTCTCGCACGTCATTATACTCCGGCCCTCGGCACGAATCTACTTTAAGACCTGGTCTCTGTCCTCCTCTCACACGCCCAGATCGGAACCTGACTAAACGAGACGGAGCTACCTTGGCTAGTCTTATTAACCGGCTATATCGTCTCTTCCTTATTTCTCTCGACAGCTCAGAGCGGTATTCGTATAGCTCCGTTCCACTCGCTCCAGGTTATACCCCCTTCGTTCCATCGAGCTTCGGAGTAGATTTTTGCAAGATTTTCTGCCCCCAGATCGTTCCACGTTTCTGTGGGTTTATTTTTTCAGATTATTCGTACGCCAATTGAAGTTTACATCCTAAATATGCGCCTACTTTCAGTTGGAAAAGGCACTTATGCCGCTCGCTGCTGCTGCTGCTGCTGCTGCTGCATCACTGATCTGTAGAAACGCGTTTATCTTACCGAGTCGATCTTTAAGGTTTACTTTATTTATACCAACGCGACCGCCGCCCCAACCTGTTTCTTGTGTCGCCTATCTGCGGATATACTGCCGCCTCACCACCACCCGCCGATCACTGCATCAAAGGAAACGATGCAATTCCGAATCCTCAGCTATACTGAACTGAACTCCTACACAACGCGACCTTGTCTTCATCCATCTATACATATACCAACATATACATGGTCAACCTTAGAGAACGGCGACTCCGTAACCTGGAAGAGACTTATCATCGCTCCTCGGCAAAGAATTCCGCGTCTTTATTGGCCACTTTCACCCCAAACATCGCGTGGTATCACATCGGAGTATCTCTTCTTTCCTGAGAGTTGAATTCTTCGAATGACGAAAAAAGGACTCAGCGCATTATGCGGTGTTATGGAATCCCTAAAGCTCGTTGGTCATACTTTGGGTCTCTGCGTGGTACCCGTGATGTTTTGACGTAAGGTGTCACCGGGGCAACGAGGCGGGACCCGGCTTATAGCATAAGGGCAAACAAACTGCGGTGATGTCAAAAGGTTGGTTTTACCTGGAGTCTAACAGGATTTCACGATTAGGGTCGCCTTCGGGGCTAAAACTCGGCTCTAGTAAAATTAGACGCGTATAGTTCCTTTCCGCAGGATATAGCTTTGCCCTTGGAGGGTAGTACTTTCGCGCACCTTAGAAATCCCTGCCTTCTGCAGACTGGGTCAGGGCCGGCGATCCTTTGTTTCGGATTTCATACCTCTGGAAAAAGTTTACCATGATTACCGCGACGGAGGAATTGGTAAGCTCCGTCTTACACCCCGCTGTGCATTTCGACAGGAGTCAATTTTTATGGAGCCAGATCCCTTTAACCCGGCGTCGGAGCGGACAGCCGCGAAAATATTTTCACCTCTTTGACTCGGTGCTATACCTGTGAGGATGGACACTGTGCCTGTGGCACAAAACTGCAGTTTAACAGCCCTAAACTTCACCTCTAGGATCTGAGTCGGTTCAAACTACTCGACACATCGGATCCCGAACTTTGATGATCGGACATCCTGTCAATCATTGGATCGTGGAGGGATGCAGTCCGGAGTGACAACTCAGTCACGCCGTTTCGGATTATCCCAGCAGTAGCTTGCCCGTCGAATGTTTTCCCCTTTTCATTATCCCGTCAAGTTTTGTGACCCCTGAACCCCCGGGGTAAATACAGACAATGTTTTTCACCCCCCCAAGGAGCAATTGGACACGGAGAAAGAGAATAGAACATAAACAAATCCCGGAGAGAATAGAGGAAGGACGAAGGAGAGAGGAGACACGTCTGACCGCAATGGACAATGTCCAGCTCTCCATGTAGACACCTTTGTGCAAAAGTCAAAACAGTTTTCGTTTGAAATTAGAAAAGGTATAATGGAAAGGCGAACTCTTATCGGTTGTCAATTGAAACGAATTTTCGAAATTCTAAACGTAAAAGTTACTTAGAATTTACGGGGGTACGTGTGACGAAAGGGAAATAGAATCGAGGGCTAGGGACAGGTATGTAAGGCGTACCTAAAGGCAGTTTAAACCGTGCCGTATATTCCTTTAGAATATAATGCTAATTTCTTCGGAACTAATTCTGTTTTCGAAACAAAATATTTTCTTCCGTAAAATTGCACCGAGTCTGGACGGCGAGCTACCTGACCGGATCAAAATTGATAATTCCAAATGCTTTGTGGACTCAATAAATGCGGTTTTACACCGATGTCGAACAATAAGAGGCTAAAACGCCGAGCAGATATCCAGTGAAGGGTGAAAATATGGGAATTATAATCGCAGCGGTGTAGGAGTAGGCTAGCCGGTGTGCATATACATACGCAGCGAGCTTGTTAAAAAGAAAATATGACTTCCGCCTGTATTAGAATAGGAGAGTGAACGTGGACGTTCACATGTACCTCCATATCGGGAACCCGGCGGAACATCGTGTACACGTTCTGATTCTGCCTACAACACCGACGGATTTATACCTCCACCTGATTGCAGCAAGCTCGTATACCTATATCGTTAATTCCCTGCGAAAATAGTTGCATAAAAAGTTAAAGAAAAAAAGTAGTACGGGGGTGTGAAATGAAAAATATCGCACATACCTACCGCATCCATATCTCTCTCTGCACAATCCTCAATTTCAATCCCTGAATACTTCCCTAACCCCGGCAAATCGCGGGGATGTTTATATAGCCGCGCAAGTTGACTGGGTGTGGTTATCTCCTTGTTACATATTATCTGCAGTCTAAATCCCGCTTCCCCGTACGCGACGCTTAAGGAACCCCGAATTCTATATCAAACCGTGGTAACGAGGGTTGGTTCGGTTGCTACCTCACTATGTGGGCGTCTACGCGCTAGCTGCTGCAGCTAGCTTATTTATAAACCGCACTTTACTGCAGGGGTTCGAAGTTAACAAGCTTTACTTCCAGCCGTACCTATAATAGTACTGTTAATTATTTCTAACCCCGGAAGATGCGCGGTATCTCATAAGTAAGAATTTTTCTCTTTTACTAAGTCCGTTGTAAGAAACGGTGACGATTATACAGTAACTGTGATGTAAGAATGGAGCTTTATAACCCGGGCCTTTATTAACCTCCTTTTCCATTATTCTCGCCTTCCATTGTGCCCGGTCTTTCGGGTAAGCGAAATTTTATTCAACCCCGGAAGACAAAGGGATACGAGATTCGTTGTCAGCAACAAATTCGTGGGGACAGTACCCTAGCTAATGATCCCCCACGAAATCAACGATTCCGTTCATTCGGTGGTGACCACGATACTAACTCATAGCTATCAGCGACCAACGAGACTTTATGGACGCAATAATTGAGCAATTAAACAATTGCAAATAGTGTATTATAAGTCATGGATGATCTGGTTGGTGATTAGATTGTTCTACCCTACAGTATATGAACCTAGGTACAAATATAGTTGAGATCAACTTGAGAGAATCATGTAATTATCGGTGTGGTATAAAAAGCGAGAAGCTATAGCTATAAGGGTCGAAGTAGCGTCTTGCACATGAGACGCATATATACAGGCTTGTTTTCAAGATGTGTACGAAGCTCCTCCTGGAACGCCCATTCCTCTCGAGACCCAAAGCGTGGGGAATAAGAGTTTCTAATTGGTCGATAGTCGGTCCCTCCGAAGCTCTGGGTTAACTTGCATCAAGTTTTTTGACCAAGTCGTTTGAGCCTGGGTGTGCAGCTGCAGGTCAGTTTATTGTTAGGTTAATAATTTCACCGTTTATATACTACACACAAGTCGATCTGCACGCGATCGCGATATGCATGTGAGTTTCTGCAGACACGTATCAATGCAGAATTAATATTAGAATAAAAATGATATAAATAACTAAAGAGGTTTCCGTGAAACATCGCAGTCAGTCACAGCCAACTCGACATTACCCAAGTTTTTCGTCTGTTTCTCGCAGGCTGGCCATCCCTTCTGAATTTTTGATTGTCAAAGGCCGTAAAATGACTAGATAAATGACAGTTTGAAATTAAAATTAAGAGGATGGCCAGCCTGCGAGAAACAGACGAAAAACTTGGGTAGTGTCGAGCTGGCTGTGACTGACTGCGATCTTTCACGGAAACCTCTTGGTATGTACTGTACACAGTGATAAACGCAACGAGAAACGAAGGAGCGGACTTTGATCATATTGAATCATTACTCGAATCGTTATCGAAGATATCTTGCACCGTTGTGGAATAATGATATAGACAACTGCTATAAATAACCATAACATGTCTATCTATCAATACACCTATCCTCGCCAGGTCGCGGTCTACCCATACCTATACTGGTGAAAGAAACGCCTCCTACCCGACCCTAGAGCTGTGGTGGATATTAACGTTGGTAGGGATGTTTGCCAGGTATAAATATCTAGGTACTATTGCATTGATCCCACCTATTCCCTGCAGAAAGGACGACGACTTAAAGAGAGCTTGGATCTTCCAGTATCTATATGCATATACTAGTTGGACGGAAGTTTATGATCAGGATTTCTTTTTAAAACAAGAGAATATCATGTTAATATGGTCTTGTGAAGGGTATATAACTATTACGAGGATCGAGTGTAATTAGCTTTTATCTAATTACACATCTGTATAGTAGCCGGTTGATTTCGATCTAGAATAGTAATCAACTTACAAGACATTAACGTCGCCGTTTGTTCCTGAGTTCGCTACATATATGTATACTCAATTGCAAGCTGCATCGTTTTTAACGTGTATATATATGTATATAGATATATATATATATATAATTATATGGACTGTATACATACTGCCTGCTCATTTACACCTCCCATATATTCGGATATATACGTAGCTCAAGTATAACCTACTTCTTCATACATTTACTAATTATATCGTTTTATGGTGCGATGGGTTCAGTGCCAGTAGAAAAAGGAGAAGAAAGAAAAAAAAAACACGATCATCGAACGTCAAAATGACAAATAAGAAGTTCAATCGCTAAATTAATCCACCGCATACCATATCCACCATTAGTGTCACACACCTATGAAACTATAAATCACACCTCATACATCTCGATGATTAATCGGATCTAGGTAATTCTCAGTCTCGTCAATATAAAAGATGATCACCGTTTTTGTACAAGCATCTAGACGAGGAGTTAGCCACTCGTCGTTTGACCGCACACCTGACTTCAAGATTGCAAGACTTCACGAAGTCGACTGACTTCAACTGACTTCAACTGACTTTATCCGACTTCTAGTTACTCCAGCTGCACTGACTTCAGCTGACTTCGCCTGACTGCAACTGACTTCAACTGACTTCACCTGACTTCACCTGACTGCAACTGACTGCAACTGACTTCAACTGACTTCATCTGACTTCAACTGACTTCAACTGACTTCACCTGACTGCAACTGACTGCAACTGACTTCAACTGACTGCAACTGACTTCAACTGACTGCAACTGACTTCAACTGACTTCATCTGACTTCAACTGACTTCAACTGACTTCACCTGACTTCACCTGACTGCAACTGACTGCAACTGACTTCAACTGACTTCATCTGACTTCAACTGACTTCAACTGACTTCACCTGACTGCAACTGACTTCACCTGACTGCAACTGACTTCACCTGACTTCACCTGACCGCAACTGACTTCAGAAGACTTCAAGTGACTTCAGCTGACTTCAACTGACTTCTCAGCCAGGTGTACACCTGATTTCAAGAGTGGTTAACCCATCAGATCTAGATTAGTGTAGGTATATTGTTTATGTGAGTATAAATCGAAGCGAGTTTTCAATGGTAACAAAGTAGAATGCTAGGAAAAAAAAGAAATTCCGTCGGCTTATATTAAGTGTTGCAGTTTATATACGAAGGGTAGAATCCTGTACCAATACACGGAGGTGGATTACAGAACTGAATAAATGTCAGGGGTGCAGAAGCCACACCCAACTACCCCTAATCCGTTCTAATAATCCCCACCGTGTATCCCGAAGCCCTAGATTAGGTATAAAGTTTGTAATAATTAGGTACCCCAACAGTTCCCAAACCCCGTAGGGATAATCAGATAAAATAATTAGCATGTTAATTGAAAGTAGCCGGGGGGGGGGGGGGGTCAGCGGACTACCGTGTTATCGGCTTAACGCTGGCGTGCTGAGACGTAACGCCCTGATTATTCAGAACTAATCACTGCACTAACAATCAGGATGGCATGTGCAGCAAGAAAACGTGAATGATAATACGAACCTGGGTTTTGTCACACAATAATTACAATTCCGGTTTTTCAATAACCTGGCTTTTTCTCATTATTATATCGGCTACAAGACTATAAGCGGGTATCATTAATCGTCATGTCTACCAATTAATCGAAGCCTCGCTTGATAAAGTCCAAGAGAAAGAAGAACCATGTAAACCAAGTTACAATAAAACTTGATCGATATTGTATTTCGTTGTATATAAAACCATACGCGAAGTATATATAGGTATATATCATTCACAGTGTTCAGGAGTAGGTAATACATTTGTTTCACTTAGGTACAGACAACCGAGAAAAAATATCCGAAGTGGCCTTGCACCAGTTGGTTGTCTAAATTATTCTTTACTATATGAAGTAATTTTGTACGGTTTTGTGCGCGCAGCGTTCCGTTTCGGCTTTAGCTTCAGCTTGGGCATCAGATTTAGCGCTACCAATCCCCCAATCCCCCAATCCCCCCCCCCCCCCCCATCCCCACTCCTCCGCGCCGATATAAAACGGTGAGCGGAGAACTTTTTTGGTGGGGGATAACGTGTCGACTTTATAAAATTTATTTGTTTGCTACGACACCATGGTACCAGTGGTGGGGAACGACAAAGAATGGAGTAAAAAGTCTGACCCTGGTGGGGCAGAGGGCGTGGAGAATTGTAGGAGGAGGGCTGAGTGCAGAGGGGAACTCGGCGTAGGGAATGGTGGGAAATTTTCTGAGGAGGGACACCGTCCGATATATACCAATATGCAGCTGCTACAACGGCGTAGCTTTAGATTTTCTTCGACCTTACCCTTAACTTAACAGGGGGGGGGGGGGGTTCCATGACATTTCAAATATCTCCCCCCCCCCCCCCCGCTGAAGTTCAAATAAAATAAGAAGAGAACTAACCAGAGGCACTTCGAATGTTGTGAAGATGTAAATCGCTCCTCTTCACAATCCTATGCTTGGTCCTACGCCGTTGGAAGAGGGGATGACTCGAGTTCCTCCTATGAGTCGGATTGGAGGGATTGGAGGGATATCGCCCCTGAGTGACGGTCGGACGTCAGAATTGGGCGGGACTTGTGCAGGAGCGTTAATAGAGATACAATCGAGGGTGTCGTAGTGCACTGCACTCTCCTCAGCGTAGGAGGAGTGAAGGGTGAAGGGGAGGGATAGCCAGTGCTCCATGTAGTTTAGACATCAGCGACGGAAGGATAGACAGGCAGTCAGACCCGTCACGGCACTCGGTCAAGTACCCAGAAACCGTACCATACACCTATACCAGACCTACATTTGCCCAACTTATGGTAACCAAACTGTAACTTGAATCGTCTACTGTACACGAAATCGCCGATTAAATTACGATGGTTTTTATTGTTACGTAGTGAAAGTGCGTCTGATATACGCAACCGGTCAATCAAATGTGATACACACGTCGAGGTAACGTATACGTATATAAAATGAGCGTAGCAATGGCAATGCCGATGGATTCGGGGTACGGAATACGACTCGGGGTAAACAATCACCGTCACATAGTATGTCCACCGTCTCAATCCCCCTCGAAAAATAATATACGTGGTGGTGAGGACGATCAGCAGATAACAGAAACACCGTTGAGATTCAGTGTTCTAAACATACTGCGACCCGATTTTGGAAGGGAGGCTATACTGAGCACAAAAAGTAACGGGAACGAAGGTACCACAGGGTTACCTCACCACAGTCCAATCCCTTTGCCAAGGGACCTCAGCGTATCTTCGGCGAACCCTTCTCGTGATTTGACAACGAGTATTTCTCCATTAGACTCACCGCATTCTGTTTCTACTTTATACAACAACAGAGACAGGGATTTGGTCTCTGGTCACAACAGTCTTGCGTCAAACTCTGTACAATCACATGGTTTGAGCCGGAGTGGTAGTTTGGAGAGTTTGGCGAGTAACCGCAGCTCTTTGACCGGAAGTTCTATCGCCGGTACGCCATCACTTTCATCAGCGGCATCGTCTATCGGTGGTGAATCGATAAACGGTGAAAACACTTCTTCTCAGAGCGGATCAAACGCACGCAATCTTTGGCCAGCTTGGGTTTACTGCACAAGATATTCGGACAGACCCTCATCCGGTTAGTATATTCACTTCTCGTTGTACCGCACCCGATTTTATCACGTCACCAGACCACGGCCGTCACGTCTGCAGGGAAGGTTTATCAATTTCTAATGATCCCTTTCCGCTCAAAGGAGTGGGTATACACACGCGGCTGTTGTTTAACGAATAAAAAATTCCCATGAGAGACATAGCAGCCTTGTACCGTGAGGTTCAATAATGAACAGCGATTCAAAAATCACTAGCTGCAGGTAAAAAGAACTGGTACCGAATAGGCAAAGGATAGTAGCGATAAATGGTATAATTTAACAGTTGTATCTTAATATTTAACTCCATGTCTTAGCACCCGGCATATACCTGTATTGATGTGTATTTGTGAAAATGACCAATGATTACGAGCCAGTGCCTTTAATTAACGGTCATTAAACTCCTGCGCAGTAGTCGTATCAATTTTTCATAATTTAAATGATAATGGAAACGCTTTGCATGCAGTGATAGGCTGAAGGTATAAGGAGCTACTGGGCAAGGAATGCCAATCATAGGGATCTCGCGTGTTACCAGGCAATTCTTGACGGTATAGAATTTCCGGTAGTCCAAGTTTATCCCGCTTCGTTCTGCAGCCCCACTCCCCGAGTTAGCGGGTGATTTTTAATCGAGATCACCGAGTAAACAAGGCTCTTGCCTTAGGCGGATTTACATACTGACCAGAAACCGTTGAACATGAGACAATATGATAAGAAAATCTAAGGAAAACCCATTTATTTAATATCACCTTAATCCTCGCAGGTCCGAGAACTAGACGCGTCAAGCGATCGAGCGGTGCAGGAGACAAGGCCGTATCACCCGATGAAAAGAGGCCCAGGACAGCATTCAGCGCTGAGCAATTGGCCAGATTGAAACAGGAGTTTTCAGAGAATCGATACCTGACAGAAAGACGGAGACAACAACTGTCGAGGGACCTCGGACTGAACGAAGCACAGATTAAGATTTGGTTTCAGAACAAAAGAGCTAAAATAAAGAAATCTACCGGACAGAAAAACCCACTTGCTCTTCAACTCATGGCTCAAGGACTCTACAATCATTCCACAGTGCCGGTAGACGAGGATGGCGAGGAATTACTTGTCAATGAAATAAATTAGAATATTTGTTATATTTTCATCGATGATTATAGGTTTATTTTTTTTTATTTTTTTTTAATTTTTCTCAACGAGTTTCTCCTTCTCGATTCACTATTATGTACATAGATTTAGGTGTTTATCACCAACGAATTAAAACAGACTATTAGTATTATAGTGATAAAATCAATGAGACATATATACATATATATATATATATATAAGTTCAAATTGTTTAGGGGTGAATATCATATAGACTGATGACATATATGTATATTATTACGTTTTTTATTTTTTATTATCAGAATAGAGAAGTTTATAGGATATAGTATAGAATGCAGTATGTAAATTATGGATGATATAATTCTTAATTATTATTTAATGTATTTATTCACCGTAGAAAGTTAAAAGAAAAAAAAAAGAAGAAACAAAATTGTACATATAAATCCACACACATATACCTTTCGAATAGGTAACATATACTATACGTACGTTTTAGGGTATATATGATGATATATAAATATACGAAAGATTGAAGAATTAGAGACGTTTACAGCTAGCTGATATATACTACTGCAATTATATTAATATGTATATTATTATGTGAAAAATAACGATCTCAATATATATGTAAATAGAGAATATATACGTACATGTATACTTCCACGTGTTTCTGAATTTTTATTTTTTTTATTTTTTCTCTTACTTCATTTTATTTTCTTTTTTGTTATTATATCATCGAATTATACTTATAAATTAAACGATATATTGTTACATTTGAAAATATCTCCAATCTATCCTCGGACGTTTCTTGCCTCTCAATATTTATTGATTTTCTTGTGTTTTTGTTTTTTTTTGTTTTTTTTTTTTCCATTTTATTTTCGTTTTTCATTTATTTATTTATTTATTTATTCTTCTTCAAATTTTGAATAAATGAATATCTGAAGATGTTCGAACGGCAGTTCAAACCCCCGGTTTCGTTGACACAGTCATAAACAAGGGATGCGCAAGGCCTAGAGTGGGAACACTAACCACGGGCTTGTACAAGACGTACATTAATTTGTGGCGAGGCAGAAATAGCGAGGACAATGCCTGGTTAAGGGTAAGGAAATTCAGTGAGCCACTGTAGGAAACGGGCAACCCCTAATGGGTACGCCAGGGCAGACCGCTGACCCAACCGCAACCCATTCCGGCCCGTTTTCAACTCGTTATAACACCCGGAGACCAGCAATTACACATTACTGCAGTTTCCCGCCTTCCCTGTCTAAATACAATCGCCTGACAACCTCGCCTAGTTATTTATGCCTCCATTACCATACATATATACTGAATGTAATGTAAAATAGGCATAACTCGACCGTGTTATATCTAGTACGACTAATTTATAGTACAATGTGCAACTAGTGCGCAAAGTTGGTGATTCCGGCACGAGTTGCTCATACTATTTTTTCAAAACCGTGTGACAGATGGGACGTTTCGTGCCTATTTTCCGTGTGCAAAGTGCCCGTTTCTCGCACTAGTATGCAAGGTAATTGCTTTCCACACTAGTGCGAGAGAAATCGCGTTTAAAAGATTTCATTTTTTAGCCTCAGTTTTCAATTTTTTCTTATAGAAATTATAATGGAAGTAAATAATAGGGTGGAAGCTTGCTAGTTACACCAGTAACTTTGTCTGATAGCGATATAACTTTCAGTGAAAACTAATTATTCGTTTTTCTGCTGAAATTTAACGAGCTAATTATAAACACGATTAACTCCAGAAGCTATATTGAAATTACCACTTATTGAGTGGTCAATTTTTACTTCCATATCTATGGGCAATTAGTTGCGACTAGTTATGTATATATATATGTATAAAAAAAAAAAAGAAAAACTTATTAAAGATTTTATCTATTGTTTAATTTAATTGTTGAATAAAAGTAAACCGAGGCAAAGGATATCTTGTTAATTATTGGCAATTAGTCTGACTCGAAGATAATATCTATCCGTTTCGAAAGGCACAAAACCAGTCACTCAGCTGTTACGTTTAAGTTGCGAGCTTTGGTTTAAACGGTATTGTATACATATAGCGTGGGCGGGTAAACCCGTCGACGTTTCGTTAGTACCTATTTATTTCAGTTTGTTTGGCACTGTGTCAGAGTGTGTCGCCCATAGTGCCTTTCAGTAATTGGCAGCTGCTTCAACTCTGGGCTTGTTTCACCATTAGTGAAAGATTAGTGGCCTCGACTCGACTAGGAGTAAATATATATATATATATGTGTGTAATCGACCAAAACTCAAAAACTAGGTATGCATACCTAAATGAATTTTCATTAAAACAAAACAAAAAAAATAAATTTTTTTTTCTTTTTTTTCATTCATCCGATGAAGATACTACATCGCATTATTTTGTCAGTCGATTAGAAGCGTTGGTACCTCTATACCCAGGTGAAATATTGAGGTGGAGGAACGGCGAAAACGAAATAAAAAAACAAAATTGTAACTTACAATCAGAAATCTTTTCCATACAAATACAGGTTCACGTATCGAATTATATCCATACCTTATACCCTCGGATACGGGCATACGGCAGTCTCAAACTCTAATGAATCGAACATTGTGGTACCGAGATAAACGAACACGAGAAGTACATCGCGCTTCCGATTCGATACACGAGGGACTCGGTGGTCCGGGAGAGACCCTACCCTACGCTATTTTTCTAAATTTTATATTATAAAATTTGTAAACTTATTTGAAAATCTTAGAAAATAATAGCCTCGATCTTATTTCTTGATTTTCTTAAAACTGTTTGATGTTAGATTTGTCCGTAAAAATGTTTTACACATATTTTCAAAGATTTGTACGAGCGTTGCGTACGCGGTTATGGCGTGTTACCAGGTGGCGTTTTATTTTAGTTTCGTTCAAATTTCATTTGATTTCGAGGTTGATCTATGGAGTGACATATGTGCCGTGGAAGCGCGGTATGCTCGCGACGCATTTACAGGGAGCTAAGTGGTCTCGGTTATTTTCCCGCTCTCTCAATTCCTAAAACTGAGAACTATAAATCTGCGGATGGTTTTGCCGGTGCTTTGAGGTACGTACGTACGTACGTATGCGTTCGTTCGCGGCCGTTTTACCCCAAGCTGTATATAACGCTAATTTGACTCCGTAGTGCACGGAGGCTTGTGATGCCCGCGGAATTCGTCAAAAGCAAACGAGCCGTTTCATCTATTGCTCTTTATCTCCGTCATTTTCACGCCTCGCTATTTCTCTCCTCGATATTTTCACCGACTTGATTTTCATTCGAGGAAAAATCACGCGTGACACTGTCGCAATATCACCTATACCCTCGAAAGTGGAGACGGTAATTCTTACGTAGGATGCGAGCCGCGGTTACGTCGCGGACCACCCAACGCGATCGCGCGAGGCTTTGGCCCCAACAAGGAGAAAGAGATGGCGATGGTGAACGAGAAGGAGAAGGAGAAGGACAAGGACAAGGACAAGGAGAAGGAGAAAAAGGAGATTGAAAAACCGAGAGATTAAGAGAGCGAGGGAGAGAGAAAGAGCGGCACCGAGAAACGGGGGAGAAACGCAAGTGGAGGAATGCCTGTCGGCTCATTAATGCCCCCGCGGTATGCACGCGCCATATACCTACCTACCAGATCTCACCGAACGAATGACCGATCGCCGATCGGTTCTTATTCGAAACTCGTCCTAAATCCGAGGATTACCTGATCCGAAATTAGTTCGAGTGAAAGATCATTGATGCAGGTGAAAAATTATTTGAATTAAATATGTATGCGATAACATGTTGTCATCCAGGTGATTTGGGGTGCCAAAAATTTTCACCGTTTGTTAAGATGACGAGGAAAAGCAAATAAATCGGTAAAGAAATTTCTTTTCATTGCTTAGGCTTTGTTTCTTCACATTAAGCGTACGTATATAATGCTTCTCGCATATCATTTGACCCGTTGCAGGGGAACCTAGATATTTCGGGGTCTACGAAGGGGGTGTAGGGTGACAGAAGGAAAATTCTTCCGAGTTTTATTGGTCCGCATAGCCGATTCGCTACGCGCGCCTCCTATACCTACCACCGTTAAAAAAAATCCAAGTTGATTAAATTTTTGATCAAATTACTTCTACTTAAATAAACATCCCCTTCGGTAGGATACCCTAGCTACCCTATACGGCTATACAAACTGCAGGGGCGCGAAAATGACCAGCATTCACTCACGCGTTTACATATGCCTTACGAGAGTTTCTTCCATTATTTCCATCGCTTGAAAAACAAAGAAAAAATATAATGAGTAAATACTCGTTTTTCATATTTCCACGATAATTTGTATGAACGGAATTAAGAGAACGGCTCAATCTTATCAGGAACGATTCCTTAGTCGTGGCGCGTTTCGGACTTGCAGGCGGCTCGGCCCATAGATTTTCCGAGAGAATTTTCCCCGATCCCCAAAGTATTTGTTCGGTTCTTTTAAAAATTTTCTTCACCCCATTTAGCAGTCCGAAGGGCTCAAGGTGTCGGGATTTGATAAGGGTGGATGATCTGGCGGAGGGGTTCATTCAGACGCGGTCACGCTCGCAGCGCGACACCCCCTCTCGTATAGCTGCACGGTGAACACCGAATGATAATTGTTTCAAACTATTTCAATTGAAGGTACGGCGATGCTTTCGGCGTGGCAAAAGCGCGGGTGGAAAAAAAAAGGGGGAAAAATAAAAGGGAGAGGGAAAAAAAGAAAAAAGGACCCTTTCACCGACAGGGGGATCCTATAGGGAGAAAGAACGCGGAAATGGAGGAAAGAGGGGTATAAAAACGGAGAAACAAACAACGGGGAACAGCCGGCTTTTGATTTTCCATTTAATTTTAATTACAAACACCGGCCCTCTCTCTCTCTCTCTCTCTCTCTCTCTCTAGGATCGTCAAATAATTACGAGTTCTTGAAGAATTTCATTATCTCGAAAGTTTGGCGGAAGATCATCTTATTCTTTTACGACTACGACGACGTTATAATTCATTATGTCTCCTTATGTTGTTCTCTTCATATTCATTTTTCCACAGAGTTTTATTCACCCCCAACGAATTTAGACTGATTTTATTCTGCGTCTAGGACGCAACGGCCCAAGCTGCGTACGTTACACACAATATATGGAACTATTTTATATATTAATAAATTCATGATACCATAGCCGCATATATATATATATATATAAATATGAAATATACCCCGTCAAATTTTACCAAAGTTATTCATAAATAATTTAGAGGTAACTATAAACACCTGCCCTTGCCGTATCCGAATATCCATATCCGTAAGTCACCATGCCACTACAGGTGATTGCATATGGGTACATACGTGGCTATTAGGCCATCGGAGAGAGAGAGAGAGAGAGAGAAAAAAAGTCCTTTTTTTTTTTAAACAGAAATGATGAAAAACGTGCAACGAGCTTACGGAAATTAGTTGACCAAATTTAATATCGTCTTTAAATTTCGGCTGTACAAGTATACTATACATGCCTAATTCCCAAGAGATATTCAGACCCGCGTAGGAAAGTGTGAGAGAGACTGACCTGAGTCGGAATTCGGGTGTAATTAATCCTGCAAATCCTTTAATTAATCCGAAAGCAAATGACTGCCGAGAATAAAGTCCTGTTAACCCCACCATTTACCATTTTGCTTATTTTACACAGCCTCAGCACCGAATAAAAGTGGTAGAAACTTCTTGTCTGAGTTTAACCCCCCTCCAACGTGTACTAAAATTCTACCCTTCTGCGAAGTTACGCCACCCTCGATGTAATGAGACTAATAGACACGTACCGATCGTAAAAAGTAACCGTGAGTTCCTAAAGTTGAGAGGGAAAAAAAAAAGAAAAAAAAAACCCCGTTTCTCTTATCTTCTTTCCTCTTCTCAATTCGACGCGTATTTCTACGTTCTCCTTTGAGTTTTTTTTTTTTTTTGTTCCTATTCTTCTTACCCAAAGTTATAAAAAAAGGGAGAACAGAAGAAAGGACGAATAGTATAAAAGCAAGAAAGGATAAATGTGAGAGAATTATTCGTTCTGATAGTAGTTTGAAAAAATATATTCAGTAGTAACAAATTCCACTCGATCAATGAGAGGCTGAGAGCTACCGGATTACAATCGGTACTAGAGATCAATTTAGTATAATTAGGAATCTGTCACTAATCCTGCAGTAAAGACTCTCAATCTACAACCTACGCGGTCGTTTAACATCCCAGCCGCTAATCTATACTCGAGAAATAAAAATAAAAATAAAAAAGTCAAAGGATCCTAACGCATGTCGATTTATCCAACAAACTATGTAATTATGACAATAACTCTTCCCTATGTTCGATGCCTCGATCAAAACCATCGAGATATACTTGAGTTGGAAAATATTTATCCCGACTTCTTCACATTAGCTTTTTTTTTTTTCCCCACCATATCTTTATCTCGCTCTAAAGTCAAGTGCTAATAGCCAACGACGTAGTAAAGAACGAAATAGTTGGAACCACAAAGAAAAAAGAAAGAGAAAAAAAAGAAAAAAGGCTGGTTATAAGTGCTTTCACATATATTAGTCGAAAAGTCGAGTCATCCTCGTCGAATTTACGATCTCTTAGGGAAATAAGAATCGACTAGCATGCCAGCTACTGCGGAAAAAAAACACCTCTCTCTCTCGCCCTATACTACGCCGCTAGCTATATAAGGGTGAGAAAATTCCGTCGGTCGACTGGCCGGTCTTTTGGCGTTAGTTAAATAGGGGAGGAACTAAGAGAGGGTAGTTAATTAAAAATGCTGTGAAAAGTGAGAAAGTTTAAACTCAGAGGGTCGCTAACCCGCGTAAGCTGCTGTAGATCATGCGAAGGGAAGTGAGAGAACCTTGGAGGAGACTGTTTGTCTATTTCCGATCATGATATCAGTTTGAAAGAATGGATCGAGATTGATAATGAAAGCTGTGGCTGTAGAAGCATATTGTCTGAGTTTCATCCCACTAAATATTTATCAGCCTCCCCTAATCCGAGGCGGAATCGTATACATATATCGGTACAACACGTTGCTATACATACACATATATATATATATATATATACATAACCGCCCGAACAAATGGGGAGAAAAGTAAGTGGCGTGTCGTTATCCAAGAGCTTATAACCCCGGTCGCAGTCTGCTATGAGGAAAGAGGGAGGGAGAGAGAGAGAAAATCAGACCCTATTTTACCCAGCAGCACGACCCTCGACCTGGAGAGATGTGTTTGATTAAATAACCACACCAACGCATTGAATCAGACGCTGAAGGGCATGACTGGTATTCTATTAGGTAAAGTAAACGCTATCCATCCGCCCATGAAAGACAAATGATCAGAAATGCTTCGGTCCCTTATCTCTAATTTTTTTTTATTTTTCTTATTCTTATTCTTGTCCGTTTCGCGGTTATTATTTTTCCAACATTTATTCATTTCAAGTATTCCGTTCCGTGCAACTTCTGTGCTTCTGAGTTGATAATTTGATTAACGACGAGTGGGTGTTGTGCTATTCGTACACCGAGGACTGTCGAGTGAAAGATAAGTCGGGACCACGGCAGCTATCAGGACCATTAGGTTGGGCCGAACCCCGAGCACGGGCACGCTGTCAGGGGCCAGTAGAGTCACGTAGGGTGCCTAGTATTTGAGATCGTGTCTTGGCATAGTAGACTTTATAATGGGGTTATGCTTCGTGGCTGGATTATCGCGAGCTTGCAACCGCGGCGATAGATCATCCCGTTTCACCGCGGTCATAAACCATAACTTACGCTTCGCCGATCCCCTCTTTACCCTCGCTTATACACCTATATATATCCTATACCTTTCCAACACCAGCCGTGTTATATGTACCGAACAATACGGTTCGTATCAATCGTTATTGTAATAACAGTAGAATGAAATTTCTCAAACTGTACAGAAGAAGAAGAAGAAGAAGAAGAAGAAAAAAAACAATGATCCCTCCATGTGCTATATGTGCGCACTACTCAATCCAACCGATGATCGACGACCTTTCTGCATACTAGTACGCGAGTACCGGTCTACGACAGGTTCCGTCAGATTCATATCAAACCTTTCCGTCAATCATGGGGACATCTTTTACGCCCTGACGAGCGAGTTAATGTAAAACGTGGTTCAAGAGTTTAAAATAGTCCAAGATTATCCGGTCTTTTTTTAAACTTTTCGTTACAGCGGTACCATACGAGCTCGCGGAGACGATATACCGTAGCTATCGTTTGCTGGTTGCTAAATCGCGTTAAACTTATGGGTATTGGCGTAAAAAATCATGGGAATAAAATTTTTATACGAAAATCAAAGACGTTTGGCAATTTTCTACGTAAAGTGCTGCTCTTCTTCCTCCGGGTTACCTGCAGCTCCGCGGTTTTATTGCCTGTAATGGGTACTAAAGGCATTTAAACGTGATAATGCGGTGACATGAAAGAAATACCAGCGCTCGTGTCCAGGCCTGGTCAATGGTCAACTGACCGGTACAGCCAGCGAGATTCTGCTCCAGATAAGGCTATTTTAATCCTTGCCTTAAGGCCGCTCTTTGCATATGGTGGAGCGCAAGACGCGCAGTCTTCAGGACCTAGAAACTTTGTTCATGCAATTCCATAATCGCGGTTCGATATGTGAATAATAAAGAAACTTTTGCGAATCGTTATTCCTTGTAATGAAGAAGAGAAGAGTAATGAAGAAAAAACCGTCGGGTACGTTACTGGCGGTGAGCCTTATTCGCGAACTCGAGTAGCTCTTTTGCGAACACCTCAAACACGTGTATGTCTACACATGCATCGACTTCGAGGCATGAATATACCAGATCCTCATCTCCTGACTAATAGGGTCCATCGACCACCGACCACCGACCACTGACCACTGACCACCACCGTGGGTCTCGGCGGAGTCTGACCAATCAGTCACTTGGTAAAGGAGAGTTACCACCCGTTTACTTTGTCCATTACTTATGAAAATGAGTTCTTTATTTTTGAACCATCTTCCGACTACTTGCAATTAGATAGTTATATATACACGTGGAGGTTTGACCGTCCCATCCCGCGCATCACACCCGCTGTGTTTTTAATTAAACCATACCCTAATGACTCCATTACATGTTTAGTGCAGTATTCATGAAAAGTTTACCATAGACCAGAGTTGCGGCTTCTGGGATCGATTGCGGCACAATTAACCTGCTCGATCAACCGCAAGGATGGGCTTTTTTGTTACCTAGGTTTCACTCGGTGACTATGACTTTGGAAGCTGGGAAGTAATTGATTTTCTATTTCTATGAATTTTTCACCTCTCTCTCTCTCTCTGCGGCAGGCTGCCGAAGGCGTCATTTCATAAGGTGAACACGAATTGGTGTGCTTTACTTCACACAGCGTGTGTTCGCGAGCTTTTTTTATATACACCTCAAACTCATAGTCATTGACAACGGATTTGATCGTAATTGGCCGATTGGGACCGCGGAGGATAACTAACCTTCATTGGGCCCGAACCGAGCCCGACGAGAAGGACGAGAAGGACGAGGTGGTACAGTGATAGATGCGGGCGCAACACGCCGTCATGGGTGGCCCGCTGTGTCATGCTACTAGCCAGGGACGTGCCCAGCTTCAAGGATAGCGGGGGAATTCTTACCCGTTTTTAGACAAAAAGCTACATACTTCGCGGGCACATTTCTTTCCTTATACGATTCAAATAAGGCTTTTAGCTTGGAGCTTGATCTATTCAATTCCAAAGGGTGTCCGTCGCGGTCCCGTCTATCTTGCCGTTGCTAAAAAATTATCAAAATAGCTACACACTTGCGGCTGGCACATTTAATTATTTCCACGATTCCAATAAGCCTCCGTAAGACCCGTAACTATTTTATGTCCAATCGTTTTCAAAGGGTATTCTGTCTCTGTTGAAACGATATACAGTCGTTTGAATGGCCAGTCTACAATCGACCCCCCCGTACCGTACCGTACCGTAGAACGGGCGCACGCGCAATAGCGATACTTCATTTTTGGTCTTTTACATTTTTTCTACTTTTTTGTTTATAACTTTTTGAGGAATCTCAAAGTTCAAATTCGGATTCCACGTCCGGATAGCTTGACAAAAAACGAAAGAAAGCGTGGTTCCAAAATTAATGTGCCATCAAAAATGATTAAAGCTGGAAGACGAAATATTCGAATCTATACCTGCGTAACTATTTTTTGAAATCATGTTTTTTCGCTGGCTCAGCTCCAATGTTATTTCTTACTCGTTAAAATGTCCTGTAATTCGTGAGCCTTTATGCATAAGAATGAAATTAAGCATAAGAAGAAAGGCATGCAAGGAAAGGAAGACTTGACGCTATCTGCTGTTGGGTATTAGATATAAATTGGCTAGATATTTGAAAGTGGCAAATAGATATTGGCAGATAGTCGTCAAGTAAGGAAGGTGCAAAGATTTCAAGGCAAGCATAGAATTTTTTTAGTGGCGTGACGGTCGGCGTCCTCTTCAACGTGAAGTCTTCAGGCTCAGCCTCTCTTATTCCCGCGCCCCACGTAAGCGCGGAAATAAAGAGATGCGTTTTGCCCATTCAAGCGATCGCAGTTCATGTTCGATATACATGGAGATTATTCGACTGATTTCAGAAAGACTGACGAAAGAACTGGGGACAGGATTCGAATGAGGTGAGAACATTTCAGATGGCAAATATCATAGAGACTGATGTTAATTCGTTCGTTTCATTCTGAGTTTTATTATTTTTTTTTTTTTCTGCGAGTATGAGAATTGTTCAATTTCAATTATTTTTGTTAGGTAAGTTATATTTCAGAGAAACTACATCAGAGAGGCTACTTTTTTTTTTCTTCCATTGCGACCGCTTGAATTTGCTGTGGAGAATGAGATATTAGTCCACCACCGTCCCATTCGCGACCCTTCCTGCCCTCGCCTGGTTCCCGAGACCCACCCAACGGAGTTGCATATTACATATACTATATAATATAGGCACGCACACATAGACTCGTAACCACCCCCCCACGGGTTGCCCTACTTTCCCGATTCACCTGTACGGAAAGCTGATAATTACCGGCATCGGATTCTCTCCAACACAAACATAAAAATCATTGCACACATCGTGGTCGGAGACTTACCGTTTCATTTGCTGTAGGGAAAGAACGGGTTAGGTACATCCTGGACAAAGTTTGCAAACTTTTTCTTCTAAGCGGACTAATTGAAACTAAGTTTTGATGTTTTGATATCTGAAATCTAGTATCTTGATATGCTGACATGACTGGCATGGGCTGATATTCATATACCCTGATGTTCAGATACTCGGACGCATACTACCATAGTCATATTACTCGAGTCCTGATAATCGTTATATCCCAATACCTCGATGATTTTATAATTTCATATTTTGATTTGATATTTGAATTGACTACTTAAACATCTTGCTAGGAGATCGTTCGTTCTTATGCTGGACACGTTCCTAGACTTTATAAAGCATCAATTGAACCTCAGGAGGATCCACTACTTAATCGGAAAGAATTCAAGCAAATCGAGCAAGGGAAATGATAATCGCGGAGACCGATTGAGCGATGGATGTCCTCCTGCCGCGATGCTCACCGCGATTCGCAACGGATGAGGGCCGTAAGGGCCGTGAAAGTGAGTTTGGGCATTTATCTATGCATATCTTTGATATGACCGCGCAGTAACAAGTATAATGTTACATTGCCGTCTGCAGAGGAATCTATGATTATGGAAGCGAGCTCCGTTGCGGTCGCGGGTGAGCCTATCTGAATTGAGCTAAGAAATCGGAGATTGTGCAATGTTACCGCCACGTCACGCGATAGAGAAAAGAGAGTACCAGGGAAAGGAAGCCAGTTGCCAAAAATCATGCGACTCACCGACGCTGCCGAGTAGGGGGAGAGCAATTGCACTCGGATGTATCTGCTTGGCTGTCGGCGCATTGCTCCCTTGCTGTCATATCCATCCTCATACCATGGCTCCTATACTGGGATTCCGATCGGCGTTGGGTCGGCTTTCTGTCTCCAACTCTCTGTAGGTATAATTCCTCCATAATCGGTCCTGACCCATCCCGTTCATTGCAATCCGATAGAAACACAAAAGTGAAGCAGAAAATTTAATATTCGGACGCATTCGTATGATTTTCATAGAAATATTTTCACACGAAGAGAAACGTTGGAAATCCTAAATGTAGGTACCAATTTGAGTCGGACAATGATTGAACTTTATCGAAAAAAGGAAAATGCAATTCAAAATGCTGTATACCTTCTGTAACTAAGTTGAGAGTTTTTTTATTTTCTGAGGTTGTGGGAATATCCGCTCCTTGATATCATTCAATCATTTTTCGCATTAACATCATCAAAAATTATCAAATTCGGTTTTTGGCTGTCTTATTGTTTTCATGCCGAATGTACTACCGGAACATCCTTAATATACTCGAGATATAATTATTCTCCCGCGTATTGCTTCGATAAAGATTGCGGTATGCGCGCGGAGGTTCAATTTTTTCCCCCGTCATCCCTCTGGATTTTCACCGTATAGAATATATTTGAAGTATCTTCGTTTCGAGTGAATTATATTTATGACGACTTGTTTCAGGACTCGATAATAATACACGACCAAATGAAGAATTTACGTTGAAGAATGAAAAATGGCGAAAGTATATAAATATTCACTACCCATCGGTCGAGAGAATTCGAGAGAAAAATTCAAACTCGCATGCGACCTCACGGCAATCGAAACTAAACCGTATAGAGCGATCAGTTATTTTCCCCTCAGATAACGATAGTTCAATCACAAAATGACAATGTCTTACCTTGACAAAGACGAGAATATCGAATTATAACATTATGCCCAAACTATGAGGCGTCGGGACGTCGACCGGCGCCACTCTGATCGCGTATAAATTGAGACTGAGAATTTCGTTATTGCACCCGGAAATCATCATTTTTCAAGCGAATATAATTATTATAGAATATTTGACGATTTTTACCCACAATACATATTCATAGTGGCAAGGTTCTGACCCTACGATCAATTGCATTTCCTGCAGCATTGGGGGTCAAGTTAAATTTTCGATTCACGAATTATATCGATAAAAATACAAATTTAATCCTGGAATCTGCACGAATATCGTCCCTACACGTATAAATACGGTTCTTTACTCAGGTTCAGTTTTATTACAACAACACGTAATTGATGATACGATAGAGAAAAATACCAATTACAAATTTATTTTCTATTTCTGTACACACCCCTGCCTGATAAACGAATTGTAATAATAATAATGATAATAGTGATGATGATGAATATGAATAAATGATGAATATTAATATAATTATATCTCGTTTCAATGCTCACCTGTTCCTCGTTCGCCGATCCTTCAATCCCGCCAATTTGTTTTTGGAGTTTGTTCGATTTTCTGAATCAGAATTTTGCTGGGTGAGTCCTATTCCTTACACTGTGAAAAATTCATAAAGCAACTCAAATGAATCGTCAATCGAACATTCATTTTAATTGTTAGTGCGACATATATTTATACAGAAAGAGAATTTTCTTCTTATAGAATTCCGTTCTATCGAGTTCGAACTTTCAAAAGAACGGGCTAAAATTTCAAATATATAGAATCTACCAGACGTCCAGAATCGTTAAGATTGTGTTATCATTACCGATTGATCTTATATTTTATTTGTCCGAATGATTTGGTCCATGCGGACCAAATTGTGCAACTACGATTTTCGTCATTGCCCTGATTTTTGACACCCCTATCCTCCCCATTGCCTTTACGGCTTCATCGAAAAAGAAATGAGTGATTCAGAAGATTCAAAAAATGAAAAAGGTTATGGATGAAAAACAAACGAGTATTATATTAATTAATGATCATTCACGAAAAACTCGACGCAATATATACCAGGTCTTATCTCGATTCAGGAAATTTCTCTTCCAAAGGAAAACCGAAGAAACAAAAATAATATACCCACCGGTCGCACTTGTGGCCGTAATAAAAGTTGAATGAAAAAAAAAAATTAAAAAATGAGATATACGAAGTTCGCATGTATATATTCGCGTATTATATTCAAGGAGGTTGTAATTCGTAAAAACGAGAAGTATAATTGTATTTTTCGATCTGAAAAATGCGACCCATACTGGTGAAATAATAGATGCATTCGGCAACCGAACGTATGAATAAAAATGTTAGATAATTAGAAAGATTTTTGTGATTAATGCAGCTTACCTCTTATTCGATTTATCGGAGATTCGGTCTATATTATTAACGGCCTCCGCACTTCCGAACAGCTGTAGTAAACTGCATAATCAGATTATTATTTCATTAGCAAGGATTAACAATAATTAGCGACGTTCCGCGGTCACGTCCTACGCATGATAAGCAAAGATGCAGCCTGATTGTTTCGTATTTCACCTGAATGTAAACAACTCAAGGTCTACGCGACTCACTCACTCGCTCGTGTTTATTTTCTATGAGCACAATTATTTTACGATACTGTTCATTTTCATTACGTCTTTAATATGATTTTTTACGAAAGATATACAATTGTTAGTTACTTATAATTGTGAATAACATTCGAGTAACACTGCCGAAAACAGTTGACAACGCAACGGGAACAATGCAAAGACGACGAGTGACAAAAATGCAGATTGCATTTAATGGTCAGTCCACAATCAACCCTCCCGTATCGTACCGTACCGTACCGTACCCTTTGACTATATACCTATGGACTGCTATCCTTTAACTTCGAGCGTGTACCCAAGATGTGACGCGACGTCACAAGGTCACGGCTGATTTTGCTATGACGATCGGTTGGTGTGTGACGTAGGTGTTTCTTGACATCTACCTAACACACGCAACCATGCGTCACACCTACGTAACACACACAACCGATCGTAGTAGCAAAATCAGCAGTGACCTCGTGACATCGCGTCACATCTTGGGTACACGCCAAGTAAACACAAGCGAGTGAGTGAGTCGCGTAGACCTTGAGTTGTTTACATTCAGGTGAAATACGAAACAATCAGGCTGCATCTTTGCTTATCATGCGTAGGACGTGACCGCGGAACGTTGCTAATTATTGTTAATCCTTGCTAATGAAATAATAATCTGACTATGCAGTTTACTACAGCTGGAAGTGCGGAGGCCGTTAATAATATAGACTGAATCTCCGATAAATCGAATAAGAGGTAAGCTGCATTAATCGCAAAAATCTTTCTAATTATCTAACATTTTTGTTCATACGTTCGGTTGCCGAATGCATCTATTATTTCACCAGTATGGGTCGCATTTTTCAGATCGAAAAATACAATTATACCTCTCGTTTTTACGAATTACAACCTCCTTGAATATGATACGCGAATATATACATGCGAACTTCGTATATCTCATTTTTTAATTTTTTTTTTTCATTCAACTTTTATTACGGCCACAAGTGCGACCGGTGGGTATATTATTTTTGTTTCTTCGGTTTTCCTTTGGAAGAGAAATTTCCTGAATCGAGATAAGACCTGGTATATATTGCGTCGAGTTTTTCGTGAATGATCATTAATTAATATAATACTCGTTTGTTTTTCATCCATAACCTTTTTCATTTTTTGAATCTTCTGAATCACTCATTTCTTTTTCGATGAAGCCGTAAAGGCAATGGGGAGGAAAGGGGTGTCAAAAATCAGGGCAATGACGAAAATCGTAGTTGCACAATTTGGTCCGCATGGACCAAATCATTCGGACAAATAAAATATAAGATAAATCGGTAATGATAACACAATCTTAACGATTCTGGACGTCTGGTAGATTCTATATATTTGAAATTTTAGCCCGTTCTTTTCAAAGTTCGAACTCGATAGAATGGAATTCTATAAGAAGAAAATTCTCTTTCTGTATAAATATATGTCGCACTAACAATTAAAATGAATGTTCGATTGACGATTCATTTGAGTTGATTTATGAATTTTTCACAGTGTAAGGAATAGGACTCACCCAGCAAAATTCTGATTCAGAAAATCAAACAAACTCCAAAAACAAATTGGCGGGATTGAAGGATCGGCGAACGAGGAACAGGTGAGCATTGAAACGAGATATAATTATATTAATATTCATCATTTATTCATATTCATCATCATCACTATTATTATTATTATTATTACAATTCGTTTATCAGGCAGGGGTGTGTACAGAAATAGAAAATAAATTTGTAATTGGTATTTTTCTCTATCGTATCATCAATTACGTGTTGTTGTAATAAAACTGAACCTGAGTAAAGAACCGTATTTATACGTGTAGGGACGATATTCGTGCAGATTCCAGGATTAAATTTGTATTTTTATCGATATAATTCGTGAATCGAAAATTTAACTTGACCCCCAATGCTGCAGGAAATGCAATTGATCGTAGGGTGAGAACCTTGCCACTATGAATATGTATTGTGGGTAAAAATCGTCAAATATTCTATAATAATTATATTCGCTTGAAAAATGATGATTTCCGGGTGCAATAACGAAATTCTCAGTCTCAATTTATACGCGATCAGAGTGGCGCCGGTCGACGTCCCGACGCCTCATAGTTTGGGCATAATGTTATAATTCGATATTCTCGTCTTTGTCAAGGTAAGACATTGTCATTTTGTGATTGAACTATCGTTATCTGAGGGGAAAATAACTGATCGCTCTATACGGTTTAGTTTCGATTGCCGTGAGGTCGCATGCGAGTTTGAATTTTTCTCTCGAATTCTCTCGACCGATGGGTAGTGAATATTTATATACTTTCGCCATTTTTCATTCTTCAACGTAAATTCTTCATTTGGTCGTGTATTATTATCGAGTCCTGAAACAAGTCGTCATAAATATAATTCACTCGAAACGAAGATACTTCAAATATATTCTATACGGTGAAAATCCAGAGGGATGACGGGGGAAAAAATTGAACCTCCGCGCGCATACCGCAATCTTTATCGAAGCAATAAGCTGGAGAATAATTATCTCGAGTATATTAAGGATGTTCCGGTAGTACATTCGGCATGAAAACAATAAGACAGCCAAAAACCGAATTTGATAATTTTGGATGACGTTAATGCGAAAACTGATTGAATGATATCAAGGAGCGGATATTCCCACAACCTCAGAAAATAAAAAAACTCTCAACTTAGTTACAGAAGGTATACAGCATTTTGAATTGCATTTTCCTTCTTTCGATAAAGTTCAATCATTGTCCGACTCAAATTGGTACCTACATTTAGGATTTCCAACGTTTCTCTTCGTGTGAAAATATTTCTATGAAAATCATATACGAATGCGTCCGAATATTAAATTTTCTGCTTCACTTTTGTGTTTCTATCGGATTGCAATGAACGGGATGGGTCAGGACCGATTATGGAGGAATTATACCTACAGAGAGTTGGAGACAGAAAGCCGACCCGAAGCCGATCGGAATCCCAGTATAGGAGCCATGGTATGAGGATGGATATGACAGCAAGGGAGCAATGCGCCGACAGCCAAGCAGATACATCCGAGTGCAATTGCTCTCCCCCTACTCGGCAGCGTCGGTGAGTCGCATGATTTTTGGTAACTGGCTTCCTTTCCCTGGTACTCTCTTTTCTCTATCGCGTGGCGTGGCGGTAACATTGCACAATCTCCGATTTCTTAGCTCAATTCAGATAGGCTCACCCGCGACCGCAACGGAGCTCGCTTCCATAATCATAGATTCCTCTGCAGACGGCAATGTAACATTATAATTGTTACTGCGCGGTCATATCATAGATATGCATAGATAAATGCCCAAACTCACTTTCACGGCCCTTACGGCCCTCATCCGTTGCGAATCGCGGTGAGCATCGCGGCAGGAGGACATCCATCGCTTAATCGGTCTCCGCGATTATCATTTCCCTTGCTCGATTTGCTTGAATTCTTTCCGATTAAGTAGTGGATCCTCCTGAGGTTCAATTGATGCTTTATAAAGTCTAGGAACGTGTCCAGCATAAGAACGAACGATCTCCTAGCAAGATGTTTAAGTAGTCAATTCAAATATCAAATCAAAATATGAAATTATAAAATCATCGAGGTATTGGGATATAACGATTATCAGGACTCGAGTAATATGACTATGGTAGTATGCGTCCGAGTATCTGAACATCAGGGTATATGAATATCAGCTTATGTAGCGTATCAAGATACTAGATTTCGGAATGTCGGATCCTCAGCCATGAGTCTATCAGTGTTTCAGCATATCACCTTATCACAATACCGGAATATCTGAATATCGGGGTATATGAATATCAGCCCATGCCAGTCATGTCAGCATATCAAGATACTAGATTTCAGATATCAAAACATCAAAACTTAGTTTCAATTAGTCCGCTTAGAAGAAAAAGTTTGCAAACTTTGTCCAGGATGTACCTAACCCGTTCTTTCCCTACAGCAAATGAAACGGTAAGTCTCCGACCACGATGTGTGCAATGATTTTTATGTTTGTGTTGGAGAGAATCCGATGCCGGTAATTATCAGCTTTCCGTACAGGTGAATCGGGAAGGTAGGGCAACCCGTGGGGGGGTGGTTACGAGTCTATGTGTGCGTGCCTATATTATATAGTATATGTAATATGCAACTCCGTTGGGTGGGTCTCGGGAACCAGGCGAGGGCAGGAAGGGTCGCGAATGGGACGGTGGTGGACTAATATCTCATTCTCCACAGCAAATTCAAGCGGTCGCAATGGAGGAAAAAAAAAAGTACCATCTCCGAGGTAGTTTCTTCGAAATATAACTCGGCTATCAAAAATAATTAAAATCTAACAATTTTCATACTCGCAGAAAAAAAAAAATGATAAAACTCAGAATGAAACGAACGAATTAACATCAGTCTCTATGATATTTGCCATCTGAAATGTTCTCACCTCATTCGAATCCTGTCCCCAGTGCTTTCGTCAGTCTTTCTGAAATCAGTCGAATAATCTCCATGTATATCGAATATGAACTGCGATCGCTTGAATGGGCGAGATGCATCTCTTTATTTCCGCGCTTACGTGGGGCGCGGGAATAAGAGAGGCTGAGCCTGAAGACTTCACGTTGAAGAGGACGCCGACCGTCACGCCACTAAAAAAATTCTATGCTTGCCTTGAAATCTTTGCACCCTCCTTACTTGACGACTATCTGCCAATATCTATTTGCCACTTTCAAATATCTAGCCAATTTATATCTAATACCCAACAGCAGATAGCGTCAAGTCTTCCTTTCCTTGCATGTCTTTCTTCTTATGCTTAATTTCATTCTTATGCATAAAGGCTCACGAATTACAGGACATTTCAACGAGTAAGAAATAACATTGGAGCTGAGCCAGCGAAAAAACATGATTTCAAAAAATAGTTACGCAGGTATAGATTCGAATATTTCGACTTCCAGCTTTAATCATTTTTGATGGCACATTAATTTTGGAACCACGCTTTCTTTCGTTTTTTGTCAAGCTATCTGGACGTGGAATCCGAATTTGAACTTTGAGATTCCTCAAAAAGTTATAAACAAAAAAGTAGAAAAAATGTAAAAGACCAAAAATGAAGTATCGCTATTGCGCGTGCGCCCGTTCTACGGTACGGTACGGTACGGGGGGGTTGATTGTGGACTGGCCTGAAGAGCTACATACTTGGCTTGCACATTCCTTCATTTCCACGATTCGAATAAAGTTCCGTAAAATCTGGAACTACCTCACGTATTATCAATTTCACGGGGTGTTCTGTCCGTGTTGGGACGATGAAAAGTAATCAACGAAGCTGCATACTTAGCTAGCAGATCACTTTTTCTTCGCGATTGGTAGCGCCACTGAATTCTTCAACATCAACCGTCAAACACAGAACCCGATGGACTCGAAAAGGTATTTTATTACGGAGTTAGGGAGAAGAGCCGCTACTTCTGTCTCCTGTGACTCTCCAGAGCTGATGCGGTCTAGGGTTCTACAGAATTCCGCTACGACCCTGTCCGAGTAAATTCTCTCCTTCTCGGGAAGGAATACTGCGGGATAGTGGTAATTGGTGTCACTGGTAATTAAGGGTACTAATTACTTTAGTCGGTCGTGAGGCTCGTTTTTTCTCAGAACTGATCACAACCACGAAGAAATAATTTCAAATTCCGAAACTGATATTATAACTCGACGAGAATCTTCAATATTTTTTTCACCCATAAGCAATTACCTACACGGGTTCATTTCAGTACCAATATTCGTCGCATATTTAAAACACCAACGCCGATGATCTACCCAACCGATCGTTCTGCGTATGTGGTAGACGCCAAGGTCGACGATCCTTTTCGGGGTTCACCCAGGCGCCGTGTAGTCTGCCCTTCCAGTCTGGATTCCAAGAACGTCTCGACCGAAAGTTTGACCGTGTGAACCTAGCCGATCCTCTTGATTTACCGAGAAAATTATTACGAAATAAGAAAGAAATTAATATCAAATTCGATTCGCTCTGCTCTCAGTCCGAATTACCGCTCAGTCTTAAATGAAGTGATCGTTATAGGTACGATTATAGGTTCAGTATCCCAGATATTTCAGATCCTATCCAATCTCGAACGCCGAGTTATACAGACGGTGATCCAAGCCGTTGTAAAGCAATCGTATAAAGGCGAGTCACTTTTAGATCATTAGGATGATTAGGCGTGGGACGTCATTGGCTTGACAGCGAGACTTACGATACGATACAATAATGATGTGACAAAATCAAGGCGTTGCTTTCCGTATGCAATGAGCATGAAAGAAGGGTCGAAGAGCCATTAAACAAGAAGAGGCAGTTGCTGCAGCCGAACCCAAAACCCAAAATGACATATCGTGAGGTTCGTGGGTGGGCTTTCTTACACTTCCGGTAAATAGGGACGAGGTACAATCGAACTTTCGATAGTAAAACTAAATTTGATGAGTATAAATTGAAAAAAAAAAAAAAAAAGAAGACAAATAAAAACTGATTCACCACTATCCCTCGTCGGACGGTCTTCTGGGCCCGCGGGTTTCGTATGGAAGTGAATAAAATTTTAGGAATTTAGAACAGGAGATCGGTCGAAGGCTGTTGCTTTAATTAGTTGGTACCGCCACATCGCTCGTAGTGCGCGATCGATGGAATTAATTATGACCATCCGATAAGGGAAGGGGACCAAACCGAACCGAACCTAACCTAACTCAACTCAACTCAACTCCGATCCTTATTTCTTTATTCCTAAATTCAAATATTAAGCGTCAGTATTATTTCCGTCCGTTATTTTATCCTGGCTAAAGCGATAAACGATTTTCCTTTTTCTATTTAAACGTATTTGCGCTCCAACTGAATTTACATACTATATATATATTTATATATACTTATCACCCTATAAAAGATAATTTATTTAATATCAATAGGTATACGCGATCAGACGAAAAATGGCCGTAAAAACTGGTCTCGTATTTTTATATTCCCGCTGTAAAATAATTCAATAATTTCATTCGATCGCTTTATCGACCTTGCATCCAATAACTGATTATTATTTTATTGCACGGCTTACTCGGCCCGGTTAAGCTGACTGTTAAAAAAAAAATTTTATTTATACCTAAACGATTCGTTATTATAATTAGGCCCTTGCCTCCATTATACCTCCGATGTTTTATTTCATTCAATTTTATTTCGGATTATATTATACTACATCGTTCGCGCATCAATCATCGAGAGTTTTCTTGATCCGTTAGCAGTAGGTATAAGGCAGTATATACTGCAATCGTTAAAATAAAAGAAAATAAAATAAATTAGGTTGATATAAGCCACGTAGGTATTATTCCCCACCTTGACAGCTAAAAAGTAAGATTATACCAGGTAGCGCAATAACACAAGTACCTAATCGCAGCCTCAGCTCGGCGGCGTGACCATAGGACTGAATTATAAACCCAGTCCAGCGAAACGGTCCGGAACACGTCGGCTAAACGATCACAGAGACATAGAGCCAGACGTTAGAAGCGATAGTATCGCGTAACACCGCATAAAGTTTTCACGCTCGAGTGCAGCGACAGGCTAGTACCAAGGATATTTTTCTTCACGAGGATGAGTGTCCTTTTTTATTCGTTTTCTTTTTTTTTTTTTTCAACCTAAATTGGACGAATCTATTAAACAGCTGGTTCAATTGAGGTATACGAGATAAGAAATTTACCGGTCATTTGTTTGTATCAAAGGTTTTTTTCTACCCCCTACCTCCCCCCGCGCCATCTTTGCCGCAGCTTTACCTGTAAATTGCCGAAGACTGAGAACCTCTGAGACGTTTACAATTAAGCAATGTAAGCGAGTCGCAGACGCGTGGAGCACCGTGTGTGGTCTCGGGTTCGATCCTCCTCCCTCCATGGAGTATTTCCTTTTTCCTTTTCTATTCTCCTCTTCTCCTCTTTCTCCTCTTTCTCCTACTATGCCTCTTACCCTTCTCTTTCTACAATATATATATATATATATATATATATATTGTATTCCTCTTTCCCTCGCCTGATATCGACTCCCACTTTACGCTGGAGCACCGCGTGCCGTAGGACGAGAGGATCGAATCGCGGATGGTAGGAATTGGCGAAGGTGACTCATCTTCGAAGCTCCTTTATCAGGGGATTCCTATGTATGGTTTTTAACGAAATCTCTGAGACTTTCGTTGGATCGGAAATTTTCTTTTCAAATGATAAAAACTCAATATCTCTGTTATATCCTGATGGCTTACGAAACATCGTTGTCACCAATATCACCTTGACCATAAGTGAGACGGATCAAGTTCTTTGGAGTTAAAAGTGACAGGGTTGAGGACGAGCCTAGTCTAAATCCGTCGAGGTGATATTTAGTTTCTTAGTGTCATGTCGCTCTTCACGCATCCTCACCTTTGGACAACCGTCTAGGGTCGAGTGTAACATATGTGCCCACGAGGGGTTATCCCCCCAATTTTCATCTTCACAGCTTTATTTTCATAGCCGCGTATTCTATTTCGTTAAATTTTCTAACTCCATATATCTAGCATGGGGTTTTTCACAAATTGACAAATCGATGGCGTGCCGGTGTACATACGGTATCCGTGCGAGCTAGTCGATCGTGAGTTTGAACTCGGCATTGCGTACCTATGTATAGATGTTTGTTATTTCCCTTTTTTTTTTTTTTTCATTCTTCCCCCGATCGTAAAGCTTGCGATGATTTTTCTCTTTTTTCTCCTCTTTATATTTCTCTCTTTTCGAAGGTAGAACCAACTCCGTCGTTAAAAATGGATTTGAAATGAGATAAGAATCTCAAGCTCTGCCTACCCCGCGGCCCGTGATACATTGGAATGACTTTTTCATGCGGAATGAAAGAGGCCTGCGTGTCAGGGCGTCTTTAATCACACAGCGGATGGAAATGGTGGTGTTTCAACTTTTGGTGGAAATGGAAAGTAAATATAACTGCCTAATCGTATTCCTGCATCCTCGCGGTCAATGTATCGTATAATACCCGTAAAGGAAGTACGTCGACGGTAGTAGACTCAGCTTGGGTATACCCATATGCCTGCTACGTGTAATATCTCTCCTCTCTATACCTATTCGTAAAATCCTCGAAAACACGCATACCAAAAAAGGGTAAACAACTCCGTGAGTATAATCGCTTGATTCCCGAGTTCCGGCAACTCGATGTGTGGCCGAAACCGTCCGAGTGATTTTTCTCCGTGATCAGTATATGTAATTACGTAAGCGAGGGCAACGGTGCAGGGCGGAATGATGGGGTGAATCGGGGGCTATACCAATCGGCCTTCGGGTCACATAGGGTCCTTTTTACCCAGCAGTCTCCTCCTCGTCTTCTCATGCATCGATTCATCGCCCCGATTCCTGCTATTCAATTCAAAGCAGAACAACTCGCTCATAAGGAAAGAACGAGAACCGTCCTCTTACCCAGGATGACACCTAGTCCTCAAATCGAAGATATACTTTCGCGATTCATCAGCTCGAAAGGAATTTCGTGTTCCTTTTGAGTCGTCAGTATAACAAGTCAGATATAAGTTATTAGGGTATCTGGGTATGGCGAGGTAGGCTTCAGCTCTTCAAAAGAAAAACCACCAGTTTATTAAAGTCTCGATGTATACAGGCGCGGTGGGCACGTCAACGTCGCAGGCCTTATCATTAATCCTCGGTAACTAATACCGATCGGACCTCATCGACTTCGAGCCCGATATTCCTCAGCCCAAGACCTCGATGGGTCCATCAGCATCTGCTACCGTAAAACTACCTCATAATCGTCGACCAGATCTCAGGCGACCGGACAAAGTCTAGTCGCCGCCTTCCAACGTCTAATGACTTGACTTACTCGAGGATGCCGTTCGACGAATACCCTATTTACTAAAAATCTCAATTCCACGTATCTTGGCAGAGGTAAAAGTTTCATACCCATAAATATATATGCTGGAAGGGTTAGTTTGAATTCACGTTACGCCTACCCTTCATCATCAAGTCACACAATAGCTGGGCGAATATAAAAGCCAATAATTTGACCCTCGGATTCGACTCGCTTTATTTACTTGCTCGAAAGCGACGAGGTCAGGATCCTCGTTTCCTACCCCGAATAATATAAATTTTTAAGAGGCGAGATCCGTTTTTGAACAGGTATATATACCATTCTTCGGAGAATGAGATTTTCTAATAAAAAATGAAAAAAGTACCGAAATTAACTGCATAATACATATATATTCAAAAAGATGAATGGGGGCACTACGGTGAATGATACCTCGGCATATTTAATGGCTGCATATAATTTCAACCCCGGTATCCATGCCGGTTGTAAGATAGAAGTTGGAAGGAATGCCAAACACGTCGGCCGACATATTAGTCAGTCTGACTGGAATCGGTTCTAAAGATTCTTGGGCAGGAAATAATCGTCCCTGTACATCTCACGGTTGACCCTTTGATATTTCACTGACAGACAGAAGCGCGAGGCTGTCAAGTCGGCGATGATAATCTGACGTCGACGTATTGACCACTCATATACGTCTGTATATACACATAGTCCGAGTGTTGGTGAAATTACGTAATCATTAGTCACCGGCGGTTTAACCAGATTTGAATAAAATTTGATTTACATCGGGACGTCCAACGCGACTCGACCCACCGCGACGCGGCGACGCTATGCGGAATAAAAATATATGTATATAAATTTATACACCTATATGATGCGTACTTTCGTTATATATTCTGGCTCTAAGCCATTTAATGATGAACAAGGGTTGTCGACTGTGCCTTACTTCGGCAATTATAACCCTTGTGCAGTTTATATGTTATATTTACTCGCTACGCTAAAGATTCTAGCGATCCTCGCGAGGCGACGACGTCTTAACGGTACCGGCACCGAAGTGACGCCAGATTAAATCTCTAGCATTAAATACCCGGGCAACGAGCGAGTTACCCATAAAAAATCGTCCTGATGAAGGGGAATCCGAATCAAAGGAGTATGTGCCAGCCTTGTAACCGGGTATCTTCGTGTGGCAAATAAAATCAATGAAAGATACAGTTTTATCACAGGATTTTCATCCGTCATCAGACGAATGGCAGGATTCGTAAATCATCGGTGCTCTTAAGCTTAAACAGATGCCCTCTTGGCTGCTTCGATTTTGGATTTCCCTGTCTGTTCGGTTATTCAAAAAGTAATCCTCGATCGAATGATTAGATTTTTCTAGCCAAAATCGACATTTTCTTACGAGAGACTTGTGGACGTGCAATCTGGAATTCGAGGGTAGGATTGTGCATGTAATTGAATTCTGATTTCAAACCAAAAGTAAGAGTTATGTCCGTATTGAGGAAGTTTTGGCGCAAACTAGACTTTCGAAATTCTTGTTTGGACCTATAAATCCTAGAATTCAGAGAGGCTTCGTGATTCTGATTTCGACCTATATAGCTCCTCGATCTTTACTTTAATAAAACGTTTTTTGAACTGATTCTTTTTTGCTTCATGTTTTCTACATTTCTCACGCTTCTGTCTGATGAAGTTTTAGTAGCGCGCAATATAGTGTAATGAGTAAAATTAATCTCATTGTAACAGTCGGCGTCTGGTAATTCCTGGTCAAAGTAGCTGAACGTAGCTGTTAGACCGTATGATAATCACCGTGTCCAGCGTGGGCATTAGCGTCTTACTTTGCCCGTGACGAGGTTCTGGAAACTTACTTAGTGTTATTACGGTGACAAGTTACAGAAAATAGTCGAGAATAACCCTGCGAAGGATTCCGAGAGATATACGCCTGGAATAAAAATTCTAATTCTTTGAATGTATAAGTAATATAATTTTCGAAAAGTACTATGTAAAAGGAGATGAGCGAGTTAGACAGGAACGAGGGTAGACAGGGTGGATTGGCCTGGCTGAATGATACCATATAAACGCTAGTATATGAGAAGACGTTTTCTCGACTCGAAGCGAAACCGCAAAAATCTCAGATATCTGTCTGTGGCTTTGGCTCTCCCAGGCTAATGAGAAGCCCGATAAAATAGATGCTCAGTTTTCGTATTTTATTTATTTTTTTTTCATTTCATTCATTCGTTCATTCAATTCGATTTTAAAATCGATACTTCTTCTCGGACACCCCTGTGAGATGTCGACGAACGAAGGACGTCTTTTCGGTACCACCGTCGCCCACCAAAACGCGTTTGAACGCCTTCCGAATCCTCGGCCATTATTTATACTCGGTAAATGGTCTTTTTGTAAAAGAAGAAGAAAAAAGGGAAAAAGGGAAAACTGAAATGACGAAAGGAAAACGGAAAAAGGTAACAACCCGAATTTTGGTGGGATGTGAAATCCGATTCGCTTGTGTTCTGTAAAATTCCAAACGGAAGCGAGTGGCTCCGTGAGATAGTGAGGCTGACTTATCGCGCGGTTATCGACTCTCGTGACCGATACCCTATTGCCTGTATTTTAATGCTGGCTATTACTTACGGGCCTTGTGCTGACAGGGTTCACCCTAAGCTCGTTTAATTTCAGTAGACCAGCCACCATCTATGGACCCAATGAATAATGGGTCTTGGGGTCCTCGTCATAAAGTTTTCCTGTCGCTCCGGAGAGCTCGAGTCTTATACCTGTATATAGATGCCGACCAGTAGTCGTTCAAATTTTGGAGAAAACTATTCCGATGAGGTAGTTCTGTTTTTTTTTTTTTTTTTATTTTACCTCTGTTCGATGTTTCATGGTTTTTTTTCGTTTTTTTTTTTCCGTGGAATCCTCGGGATTTAAGCGTCCGGAAAATTGATGGAATTTATAAGACATCGGAATTAATGAAATAACTGATTGCCTTTTCCCGTACTGCAAAACTGTTTCACAAAGGCGTGGCTCAAATTCATATCAGCGATGGCCACCGAACGGCTTTAAATCAATTCATGACAACGGGGTGAAAACCCACCACCATCCCTAATCCACATCGAGAGCATGCGCGATAAGGACATTTCATCCCCTACAAAATCCGATCGACCCGCCCTCGACCTCGCCCTGATAGAAATTCGGTTTTATACGATTTTGCCTTATTTACCTGGGGGTATCAGACGATATTTTCACACTTCTGAGAAAAGTTTCTTTATTTCGAACAATTATTTGGTAATGTTTCTATTTTTTCTTTCTTGATTAAATCAAACGAACGTTTCTTCGTACCAATAAATGCGGTTTATCGTATAAATATCGGCTCGATTAGTTGAAACTAAAATATTGTTCGAAGTAAAGACATTTTTTATTTCATATAAGGAATTAAACAAATTTTGGAATCGACTTGATCCAAATTTTGGTATCGGATCAAAAAAAAAAAAAAAACGAAACGCTTGATAATTGCGAGTATACAGGAAAAAATGATTATGGAAAATTGAATGAGGATTATATATTGTCGGTTGATAATATAACAATTGATATTGGTAATATTTAATTGATTTTAAATAATCTTATACATATTTACTATAGGTATCATGTGTAGGTGTTTCTTTCTGTCTTATTTATTTTTTGTTTTACCATTTCTTTTTTCACGTTCTTGTTTTCCTCCTATATTTATACTATTTTCCGTCTTCGATTACCGTTTGATATTTATGTATATTATGTATATATATACCGTGAGGTTTCGTGGAAAGAGCTGGTTCTAAGCGCGCAGGCGCTGATTCATTCGAATATTACGAGGGCCGCCAATTCCCGACTTGCCACAAATATCCCTAGAGTCCGTATGCTATTTGTTTCCGATTTTTGTCAAATACAAATGGCGGCAAACCGTGGCAGAAATAGATTATGTATGTTGTGAATCTAGCAGACAACAGAACTAGGGATATTACTGAAAAGTTGGTGGACTTGCCAGCGCGATTCTGACAGCCAATGACATTCGAATAAACCAGCTCCTGCGCGCTTGGAACCAGCTCTTTCCATGAAACCTCACGGTGTATATATCCACATATATATGTAAATAAATAACTAAGTTTAATTTTACACAGTCTATTATTATAGGCGCAGTATATTATTTATTATATCCGTTCGCTGTTATAGATATAATATGTATAATTTTATGTACTACCTATGTCATATACCTATATATATATATAATTAGGCTTGAGAATCAGAATATATTTACATTATCAGTTAATAATTATAGATCATTTCGATCTGCACTACATACTCGCACTCGCCTCGCCTCGCCACGCCTTTCCCCAGATTCGTACACATTCTTATGTATTTATTAATCTATATTATATCATGGTTATTATTGTGTTAGTTGATTTATTGATTTATTGATTTATTTTTTTTTAATTTTTTCTATTCTTTAATCTAATTTCTTCTTTTTTTTTCGTTTTTTTTTTTTTTTTTCGTTTTTTAATTATTATTGCACGTCGCAATCACGCCTGTCATGAATATATATATATAGATAATTTACATTTTTACAATAAATTAATATTATTATTTATTACCATACTATATTACGTATATAACTATATGTTAAAGAACAAACTATACAATACGGTGTACCGATATTCAAATGTTAAACTGTCACAAATGATACTATAATAATCCAAGACCATTAAAATAATTAAAAAAAAAAAAAAAATAGAAACTAAAATTTTTTCATTCAAGAATTTAGGAACATAATGCAGTTTTTTATTAGCAACAAAGGAATGAAAATAAAAAGATTACTTATTTAAGGGGGAATACACCACCCAGCACGTGCCGAAAAATCGATTTTCCAATTTTTTCAATTTTCTTAAAGTTTGATAATTTCAAAAATTTCAACAAAAATTTACCTACTCACGTCGAGGGTCGCACATGTAAGATCTATGTCTGCAAGTTGAACAAATTTCATGATTTATCCATCGCAACGAAGTCAAACGCATTTTTTTTTTTTTTTTTTTAAACTGATACCAAAAATATCTCGAAAACCACCGAACCGATTAACTTGGAATTTCTCGTGGTTATTCTATACATAATTATCTACCATGTGTCATAGGATTTATCGCTTTTTTCTCTTTCTTTAGATTCTTTATACTTTTGGTTTTTTGGGCAAAAATTTTTATTCCAAAATCGTTTAGTTGGGTTCAAACCCGATATTTTTTGGATATTTTCTTAATAAAAAAAAAGGATTGAAAATATTCATGAAAATGTATATTTTTTCCTAGAAAAAATCACGACCAATCATTCCGATAGCTTCCCTACAGAAAAAATTCGCACAATTTACCTTTTTTTTATTTCTTTTATGTTTCGTTTCTGGATGTATATTCTCCCTTAATACTCTCTCTTTATTTTTGACAGTTTGCTCGCGGGACACCTCATTATTATACACCTTCTCTCTTATTTGATTATACTACAGATCGTCACCTATAAGTTTCTCGTCAAAAAACGAGCTAAAAAATTCTTTCGAAAATGACAGCGCTCACATGGTGCGATCGAGGATATTTTGGGCTGCTGATTCCGAATGTGAGCTCTGAAATTTTTAATTCGAAAAATGTGTACAACTAATATACTGACCATGGAAATAATTCAAATTATTAGATTAGTTATCTGCGATTTTCAATTTTCAATTTTCAATTATATTTCTCAGATTCGGAATCAGTGACTCGAATAAAATCGTACTGAACACCGAAACAGAGTTTCGTATCTACTAATTATTTCAGACAAGTTATACATGATGATTACTGCTGCGTGTTAATCAAACGGAACTTCGTATCTTGTCGATAATTGGTCACCACTTAGACTTTGATGACAGTCGATTTCTGCTCCTCTTAGGGGTTGATTACTCGGCATTATTTCAAAGGTATTTCCGCTTCCGAAATGAATGAATAAATAATTTTTATTATTTTTGGCACACCCTAATATATCTCTGTAATGTATATCAAGGAGAAACGTGTGAACTAAATTTTTATTCCATATACTTTATCATAAACATACATAGGTATATATCATACGGATGGCACTAGACTTTTTTTTTTAGAAATTTTTATTTTTTTTTATATTTTCCGTGCTCCAACCCCTAAAAATTTGAGTTTGGTCGATGCGAGGATGTTTTTTTTCTATGTAAACACAAGTTTTGCGGGCTGCAGCATATAAAATTAGTTTTTTTTTTTTTTTTTTGAAACAGCCTAATATAGAATATTTAAAGACCTACGATATTCACCATAGACCTCTTTCTCAATAACTTTTATTTCATCATTCGGACATGTAATAGGTATCATATTTGTTTTAGAAAAAAATGTAAAAAAACGTTCTATGGTCATTATAATAATAATTGATGGATTGAATCATGATTGAAATTTAAAATACTGAAGGTAAGCCATTTGTTTTTTTGTTTTTTGTTTTTTTTTTTCTATGTTTTTCTCAATTTTTATATTTACTACAATATACCGAGAGGAAATCTTGATATCGTACAGTCGACTGTGCATGCGCGGTCAAAATATCATCGCGGGAGGATCTCACCGACCAATATAATTGAATTATTTGGTGCATGCGCATTCATGCGCAGTCGACTGTACGGTTTCTACATTTCCTCTCGGTATAGTATAGGTATAATGTATAAATAATATAGGTATACATATACCAAATGAGAGCAGGGTGGACATTTTTTTTCGACAATATACAGAGTGAATCTGTGGAAAGTTGTCAGTCTAATGGCGGGGCAGTTCTTTTTTTTATCCGAAACTGACGATCTATATCTACTGATATCTTATATGTATGTCTATGACTGATATCTACAGACGATGCAGCGGTAACTGTCACGTCGTCTTTTTCTTTTTTTTTTTTTTTTTCTTTTTTTTTTTTACATCTTTTCATTCTGCAATCAATCCAATGATTTATTACAAATTCTTGATGAAAAAATATTATATACTGTTGTATCAGAAACGATATTACAATTGAATTACACATTATAAAAATGACATTTAATCATAACATATAACGACGTGACAGCTACCGCCTCGTCATCTGTCGATATCAGTCATTGACGTATAAGATATCAGCAGATAGATCGTCAGTTTCGTAAAATTAAAAAAATAAAAAAAAAATAAAAAAAAATGCCCTGCCATTGGACTGACAACTTTTCACACATTCGCTCTGTATATTTTAGAAGCGTAACAAAATATTGCTACCACTTTTGCGGTTCGGTTGATAAATAAATAAATTAATAATAATAATATCAATAATAATAATAATAATAATATTAATGACAACAATTACTATGTATACGTACGACAATTAGTCTTGGCTCATTTATCGCGTTACAGTAATTATACAATATTATTATGATAATGAATTTCAATTTAGTTTATGGGGAAAGTGATTAGAAGTTACATAATTTATTATATACAGGGTGTCTCGAAATTTGCGCACGCGAAGCATATCAGCGGATTTCTTGCGAAAAATTGAGACGAAAGTTACGTATCCAAAAAAATTCCGCGGGGACTTAGTTTTTCTGTAGAAGCACTTGATAACTAACCAATCAGCGTTCGTCTTTAGGAAGGACTGTCTAAAATCTGCATCTCCGTCCGCCTCACTATATGGACTTTTTTGCGTACGTAACTTTCGTCTTAATTTTTTCAAGCAATCCGCTGGTATAGTTCGCGTGCGCGAATCTCGAGACACCCTGTATAATATGACAGTAGAAAAAAGAGATGAAAAAAAAGACAATCATGTGGCGAAATCTAAATATGTAACTTTACCTACTTTTAGTGTTTGCTAATTTTCGAGAGGTATCCATAGCGTTGATTAGAATCGAAAAAATTGAATATTCAATATAAGAAGAAAAAAAAAAAGAAAAAAAAACAGGAAATTTTGAAAAGCTAGAGAACAATATAATACACCTTACCTTATTAATAACAATTTTTTCCTCGCTATATAATAAATTAAAAATATTATGTTCCTATATATATATATATATATAATCAGCTTTCTACGAATCTTTATCACCGTTCTACATCTGTCATTTGGCTTGTAGTTCCGCGGCCTGTTCTTCCTCCTCTCTTGTAAGCGGTACCGTAGAATGATTGTATAAACCTTGTGCCATCAGCTGTAGGGCAAGTGGGTTTTTCTGTCCACTAGCCTTCTTGATCTTAGCTCGTTTGTTTTGGAACCAGATCTTGATCTGGGCCTCGTTTAGGCCCAGGTCCCTTGAGAGTTGCTGTCTCCGCCTCTCGGTGAGGTACCTGTTCTCAGCGAATTCCCTTTTCAATCGGGCTAACTGTTCACCGCTAAATGCTGTCCGCGGACGCTTTTCCTCGGGGGTAGTACCGCTCGTTCTACTGTCGCCACTCGATCTCTTAACTCGTCTCGTTCTGGGACCTGGAAAATAAATACAAAAAAAATATGGTCCTTTAATTAACGTGGAGCTATATGTTTCGGAAACGAAAAGAAAAAAAAAATATATATAAAAATGAAAATTGAAATAAAAATAAGCTAAAAAATAAAGATTTCAATTTTCTCCCATATTTTGAATCATATGTATTTACAAACCAAAGATATACGCCCCAATATGTATTTTTATATACGAGTACATTATGTATGAGTATTAAATTTATTACAGAAATAAATCACGCTTGGATTAAGGAAAGAGCTTATTTAGTAGGATGAGATTCGTCTTGGTTGATGAATACAGAAAATAAGATGTTTCGAGTAGAGAGAGAAAGAGAGACTCGTTTTATTTCTAATGAATATATACAAAATGGTAATATTAGTGAATAAATTTTTATTCGACATGACTCGAATATACATATCGATATGAATTATTATCAAGATTATTATATAATACAACGATGTAGTATACAGGACTGGCAAATGACTGTTACACCCTTTGGAAATAGATTATATTGACTGAATTTTTGCACATCTGATTAGCCGTATTTTTGAAGAGTTGAACAATTGAAAAATAAAATGTTGAAAAGAAAGAAAAAAAGGTATGAAATAATGCTGAAAATAGTTTGAATTTTTAGAAATAATTGAGTAGAGAATATTCTTAGTAATTTGAATATCATCACGATACGTGCGGAAATCCAAGATGCTAATCTGAGTGATTAGTTTGAATTATAATGAACACTAATTTTTGCAAATAAATGTGTGAAAAAAATTTACTAGGTACAGAAAATTTCTGATGAATAAAATTCACTTTAAATATACAATCAAAAAAACACTAAAAGTTTTTATAAAAATGTATTGGGGTATGGTATAAAATGCGTTTAGATTTCATTCGTATAGGAAATTAGCCGATCTTTTTTCGCCCGTCTATATTGGCATGGGGTAGTAAAATTAGTGTTTTTCGGAACGTGCAGGGTAGAAAAGAAAACGAAACTTCATTGAATTTACATGGGGGGTTTGGAATTCAAAAAAGATGAAATTAAGGACGACCCTAGCGTTATCTGGATTTTACGAATATTTCATACTCTTCGAAAATGAGTTTTTTGAAAAGCCAATTTTCAACTGAACCTTTCGTTAATCGATCTCAATAATAAATCGTAATCCGACGAACGGATGCATGGAATGTTTTAAGCCCAATTAATATTGCAGACTAACGTTTCTCAGGTCTTATCCTAGAGGGTTGAAAAATGTTAATACAAAATCAATACACAGGAAGTCCTAACTATGTGTAAAAAATTGATGAACACGATTTGTTAAGTTGAATAAACTACACCCCTCATAAATCGGTAAGAAAAAAAATTTATCGTCATCCCCGTGATTACCACGATTGAATATCCTAGCAAGGGAACTGCCAACGGGAATATATATATACGCGGTATACCTACGTGATAAACGAATATCGTTTTACTTACCCAGCTACACCTAAGCCAAGGCTATACACCTAAACTATACTGAAGAAGTCTACCTTCTAACGTCTAACTCAAATGCGTGAAAATTAGTGGTTCGCTGTCCGTTAGGTTCGGAGGTATTGGTGTTGGCGTTGGCGTTGGTGATGGTGATGGTGGTGGTGGTGAACTAGGAGGGTTAGAATGCAAGGTGAAGGTTCGAGGAAAGACGTTTTAGCGTTATTGGTTTCTCCCGCGACGAGTGCCAAGGGGTGCCAGAGTCTCGCCTTAAGTAATTAGACCGCTGCTCGTTACTTCCGTAGCTCTTGACTTGAAGAGTCGACTTACGTTCCCATCCGTAGCTGTATGAATGCAGCCCGTGGTTTCTCGTAGTTTAAGTTCAACCGGGCCCTGGATATAGTCGTGTGTTTCAAGATAGTTCACGAAATTGGGTTAGGCACCAATCTACGAAGAGACAAAGTAGCTCGAAAATCGTAATTACCGCGGGGTATCCAAGAAATGAGTAAAAAATAAAAGGAAGAAGAAGAAGAAGAAAAAAGAAAAAAAACTGTAAGAAAAACGGAATAAAGGATAAGAAAAAGGTGAAGAAAACGCGATCACCGATCCCGAGAATCGTCCCGCTTTCAAGGACAGATTTCTAACAACTATTATAGACCTAAATGGCAGAGTACCAGGCACCGATATCTCGCCTGCAATCGATTTCTAACGATTTATTTCTAATTACATAATAACCGCGTCAGGTACCAATATATCGTACATCTATTGATGCATATAGGAATTTTAGTTGATCGTTCGAAGTTATTGGATTCTTTATAAGTTTCACAAACGATCTGTATAAACTATAGATACAGTCACGTAGTGAAAAATTCCATGAAAAAAAAAATCCAAATTCATAAACTTTGAATAAAGTTATCAAAATATCGAAATTTTATCAGAAATCAAACACACTATGTCTCTACAGGGTATCCCAGAACTAAATGCAGAAAATGAACAGGGTAATGAAGGGGGTCAAGCTGAGTAAATTGACCCGTAGAACATGTGGTCTCCAAAGTACCGGTCGCGAGATACGGCCACTTAAAAAATCGCGCTAGGCGCCAGCATGTAGACAACCGACTACACAGCTCCATCGGTTAGCGCTCCATTCATAACGCTTTAGAATTCAAGAATTTCGAATTTTCGAAATCAAAAGTGTTATGACTAGCGTCAACAGCCGAGCGCGCTTATCAATTAGACGGCTGACGAGTATCTGGTGTGAAGTCGGTTGCCTACATGCCGGCGCCTAGCGCGATTTTTTAAGCGGCCGTATCTCGCGACCGGTACTTCGGAGGCCGGATGTTCTACCGGTCAATTTACTCAGCTTGACCCCCTTCATCAACCTCTTCATTTTTTACATTCAGTTTTGCGGCACCCTGTATATCGTAGAGCTGGGTATAAAGATTTCTGCGTATTTACTTATATGTAACATGTCCATCTATCTATAGGATGGTGGATATATAAATCCACGTGACTGTAGCAAAGTCGATAGTGAAACGCGCGATTGATTTATTGTATAAAAGAAAATCTCTGTGTAATATATTTATGCCGTTATCTATAGCATGGCGATAACTATACAAACACATAAGTAATTCCTGTCGTAATCGCGATTTCCTCGTATAAATATAACCATATCTCTATATTACAACTTCCTATATAAATCTATATATCTCTCGGTAACGAGAGCTCAAGATCAGCGATCATAATGATCGTATTATACGTCTGAATTAGCGAAACGCACGGAGTCTGGATAAAGTATATAGCTGATAAATTTCTCTCTTATACTATATTAATGAAATTATTTATGAACGACGACGTTCCTAGTCAGGACACAAATTATAGTTTCGTTTCGCAAGTTATCACTGAAGATTAAAATTTGAGGGTAGGATTGTTCGTGGATTAAAATTCTGACTTGAAACTAAGAATGAGAGTTATGCCCGTTTTGAGGAAGTTTAGGCGCAAGTTAGACTTTCGGAAACTCTAGTTTGGCGACCTCTAGATCCTAGGATTCACCGAGGTTTCGTGATCCTGATTTCGATCTATAGCTCCTCGATCTATAATTGATAAAACGTTTTTTGAACTGATTGACGAATGAATTTCGAGTCGAAAATAGGAAAATTCGCGTGTGAATCCAGTCGTCTTAATAATCGGCATAAAAAAATTATTCAGATTCTTCTGATATAAAATGAACCTGATTGGAAGGAGAGAAACGCTTACGAATTTTCCTTTTATGCGATTGAATTTCGAAATTGATAAAAAGAAAAAAGAAAAAGAAACGAATAAATTGAAGAGAAACAAAATGATTAAATGTATATTTATACTTGCGTGTATACCGATTGACGAAACCGTATGCGACTACTAATCGAGTATATAAAAAGTGGGAAATGTACGACCATACCCAGCTACTGCACGGTAGAACAAACGAGGCTAAGTCGTGTCGACACTGGGGCGACCAGGAGCAATTCCCATTCAATCCATCCTCGGTTTAATGCATTACGGAATTACAAATGTCTGCAGATACGTTCGGAGTCGGTGCAGTGCAGAATATAGTGGGGATTGCGGTGGCGACAGGCGGGAGCTGCACGCTTCTGTGAACGTGCGATAGGTACCGAGTAAATGGGCGCAATGAGCGTTCAATTGCTTTGCAATGGTACGGTGATTGAAAGTTTCCTGGAGACCGCGGCGATTGGGGACGACGACGACTACGAAGATCGCGAGTATCCATGCATGTAACCACTTTGAAGTCATAACAGAATCGCGAGAACCGATTCAGTCCCGTTTTTATCTACTCGCTCCTCAAGAGACGAGCGTATCGCTCGCACATACATATATACGATATATACCTATACCAGATCAGGCTGGTGCATGATGCTGCAGCTGATGATGACCAGAAACGCCACGGAGCTGACTGACCGGCTTTTGACGGAACAAATCTTAATCTAACTAAGGCGATTCCATCTACTTCGAAACGTGTCTACATCTTCGCCGATCTCGTTAACGTGTAATTAATTATCGAGATAATTTATTCGATTTTTATCGTCGAAATTAAAAGTGAAATTGTACAGAGTCCTATACTTATTGAGATTATGGTTAGGCTATTCACGTACTATGTCTGCACCGGAGATGAGACTTTGACTGATCGTTTGTCACTGCTGTGATCTATGTTTCACTCACGGGAAAAAAGAAACACTCGATCTTGCTGAGAGTTAATCAAAACTTGATTAGTGTTAACTCGATACGGTTACCGTTCGGCCTTCGAATTCAGAGCCAACACTCGAAACTTGATAGAGAGATTCCAAGTTTTTACGGCTGAACCTACAAATTGAGAAATAACAATGAAAACTTGAGCGTCGAAAATGCAAACTTGTGTCTTAACAATGGAAACTTGAATATTAACCATGAAAACTTGAGTGTTAACAATAAGCACTTGAGTGTTGACCATGCGAGAACTTGAAAATTAACAATGAGAACTTGAGTGGTAACAACGAAAACTTGAGTGTTAACAATGAAAACTTGAGTGTTAACAATGGAAACTTGAATGTTAACCATGAAAACTTGAAAATTAACAATGAAATCTTGAGTGTTAACAATAAGAACTTGAGTGTTGAGAACAAAGTATTACAAATATCAGAAATACCATTGAAAAAATCAACATAAATTTTTGTACCATTTGCTCACAAATGATAATATGAAAATCGATAAAAATTCTCATACGGCATAATAATAATGAACTTATAGACAAGCTTGGTAATTACACTCGCGGACTTTTAATCACTCGTTCAGATTGTGGGATAATTAAACGAATAGGCATGATAACGTACCCATTATATCATAACGTCGTAAGCTGCAGGCGTTGTAGCCTATAATCTATAATCTATAATAATGTGTGATATACTAGGCAGCGTATTACGCTAATTAATTTAGATTCAAAAGCTCACGTTTTATCGACTCCTTTCGTTTTTTTTTGTTTTTTTCACCTTAATTCTGTGTCTCATCTATGTAGTACAGCTCTGTGTCTGGTAGTGTGTTACTTACTTCGTCCTGAGAACAAAAAAAGGAAGAACACAACGGTTAATAAAATTATTCTATCAGCAACATTTGAAAAATTATCAAAAAATTTTGTCACAAATACATTATTCAGACAGGATATACGGGGTGAATTTTTTCCGGGGTCCGGAGAGGGTGTGGCTTAAATCGGCTGAGACTCTGCCTCCTTTCACTCATACTTGGTATTATCAGGGGAATGATTGCCTTTAGATAATAAATAATCCATTCAGAAATCAGGGTGAATAGCATAGTGTCTTACTCTTTCGACAGGGCTACATGAATTCTTGTCTATTATGTAGCATCACCTCGCTGGTAACGAGTGAGAATTGTTATTCTGAAAATTACAAGTATGAATAGAAGGAGGCGGAGGCTCAGCTGATTTGAGTCACACCCCCTCCGGACCCTGGAGAGAATTCACCCTGTATATGGTTCTTTCTTTCTTCTGTTTCCTATCACCAATTCATATACAAAAAAACCTCACATCCCTGTTACCTAGTTGATTTTCGTTTATCATTATCAACGATTCAACGACACGTTAGAAGATTTATTTTTCTCACTATTTACCACGTAGTATTTTTTTTTTTTTAATTTTTTTCCAATCTTCATTTATCTCTTAAAGGTACTAGGAGTTAACCGCTTCATTACTGTGCAGGTCACCGCGAGTTGGATAAGTACCTGAGTAAGAAGCGAGTGAGTACCTGAGTAAGTAAGATATTTCTTTTCCGTGGAATAACCACGGATCATGATTAAATGTGTATTATGTGAAGTTGGAGGTAGCTAGTGCCTATGCTGGTCTCCAAGCCTCGGTGCTAATTACAACTATTAGAAAAAAAAAAATTCGTTATAACAAACCGCAACAGCAGCAGTAGGCAGAAGGAGGAGTAGGACTGCAACGCATCATCGTTGTGCAACGTTAAGAATTAGGATTCGGAAAAGTCTTCGCAAAGAAATTTTCGTTTCATGGAATTGAGTGAGGATATACTATAGCTGGTATATATTCTCCATAGTTTATATATATACTCAGTCAGAATGTTAAATTCTCTCACGTTCTTGGCAATCCGCAAGAACTCGGACGTCTCCTGGTTGATATAAACCGCATTTGCAGTTTGCACTGTACCATGGGATCGGATAATTAATTAGGGGCAGATGGCTTCGAATTTTTCATTTCAATTTCAGTTGCTTTTTATTTTCTACTTACTCATCCATATATACCTGTACGATATTTTTCTAATTAAATAAATAATGAAAAAGGAAAGTTTAAACGAGGTTTTTAAAGTTGAGCACCTCGGTAACCACGCAACCATATATACAAACACATACGAATACAAGAACGCACCCATACTTCAATGGCTCCAATTAAGCGGGCAACATTAATTTCAGCCACCCAGTCGACCCTGCAGCTGTCTCTGTCTTTCTATCTTTTTCTTTTTATATATTTCTATCTTTTTCTATCGCCTTACCATTTCTCTCATTACTTCTCTTTCTATCATACGTATATCGTATAATATCTATATGGATATACAGGGTGAGTCAATTAAAACTCCGAGAATGGGAGGAGCTTAGTTGGTGAATACGCTCCTCTTATACGCCACTTATATATCATTGACTGTGTGAGAACCAAGATAATGAGAAATGACAATAAGAATTGCCAATGTGTATTAGCCAACTAATAAGCTCCTCCCATTATCAGAGTTTCAATTGACTCACCCTGTATATATACACGTCCTATTCACTTACAAAAATCGACTGTTATCCGTGATTTAACAAAAAAAAAATGGAAATGAAAATTTTTCTGTATAATAATTCATAGAAAATTTATATACCTGGTTTTCACCAGGCGATCTATTACGATTTTCTTCTAGTAAAGAAATTAATTTTTCATTTCAACGATAATTTTGCTCATCTTATAACATGATTATTAATTAATCAATTGATCAACGAATTTATAATGCACCCATGTGTAATAGTAAAAAAAGTACTGAGCAGTTTAATCTTGTGTTAAACGTTTCTATATACATTGTTAAAAGCCCGTGATGTCACGGGTGAAATACGCCACACGTAGGGTGTATGTGAGCCATATATGCCATATGTCGGAGGCATATCAACCCCTGCTTGTAATTCCTTACGGGGATTCTACTGCCCTAGCACATATCACCGTTAACTAACTCCTGCTACTGAAGATATAGGTGTATATATGTATATAATGTACTTCGGTTAACAGTATACCAACCCTTATATAATATCGTTACGGAATAGGGCAGTTTATACACGCGAGGTGATAGCTTGGTGTCAATTATATTAACGAGGATCGCTAATTACATTGAAAAAAAAAATCATCACTTCGAAATTAAAACAAATTTTCGTAGTTTTGTTTTTTTTTTTTTTTGTTTTTACAGAAAAGGGTGGTTTTGTGTAAATGCGTCGATTCTTATGCAAGAAAACTCGAGTTATATATAAGTGAAAGTAGTAATAAAAAAGACTTGTCATTTAAAAATTTTGAACTAGTTTTTTGAAACCGGGATCAAACGTATTTTGCGAATATTTATTGAAAAGTGGGTTGTTCTTGATGTATCGAATTTCGTTTGATAAAACTTGATATCGGGTATGAAAAAGAAGCGAAAGAACTTGTCAACTTCAAACTCCGTTTAACTACCCCAAACTCCAGTTTCCGAAAGAATTATAAACTAGAAATGTATTTTCGAATGTTGATTTAAGAGGGTTGTTTGCGATGTGTTTGGAATCCATTCGATGAGATTGAATAATAAGATAAAATATGGGTTTGTTAATTAATGAATTTATTAGAACGTAGGAGAAGAGAGTAAAATTATTCATTTTATTCATTTTTTTAGTACCTACGTCAAAAATAATTTGTCCAGTAATCTCACAGAGATTTTATTTCACCGTGACGGAATATATATCATTTTCAATTACACTTTGGGATGCGATGAAGGAATTATTTTCTGACGCAGTGTTTAAAAAAAAAAAACTCTCCCTTAATCGGTTTTTCAACTCCCGTTTATATCAGGATTTTGGGATACCAGTGAACGGTATCTTGAGTTTTCTATTATGGACTACAGCCTCGTAGACGGTTATATGCGGTTGCAGGGTGGTCCAGGGATGCTGAGGAATGAAATTATTTACTTCATAAATCTCAATTCAGGTTGACCCCTGATTAAAACTAATTCTTGGACCACCACGCGACCAATTTATGGGCTAAAACATTTCTGTATCTCTTATGACTTAGGGGAAAATGGTAATAACAAGTACTGCAGAGTGGAATAAGGGCTCAAGCAGTATACAGTAATTCTGATTTACGTTAATCTATATTTTAATTGCTAATTTATGAAAGAAAATTATCCAAACGTCGTTCTTTATTTATCTGTTAAATAAAAACCAGCAGAATTATATCCAATTCATGATAAGTACGAAAATAAATGAAACCCAATACGCGAAAGTCGAGGAACAAAAATTCTCCGTAAATATTTCTAAGCCCTGAAATTTTACGCTGAAAAATCGTCGTTAATTTTCACGAATTAAATGGACCAATAATTATATAAATCCTTATGAAGAAAATCTTCGAGATATAACGAATGAAAAGATACTCGCTGATAATACATATATAAATATATATGATTCCAAAAAGCAAAGTAGCGAATGAATAGTCAATAATTATTCACCCAAGACTAAATTAAGATGTCTGGAAGGCAAAATCTGGTACGGGGTAATTTGCATGTCCCGTGACGCCCACTCACTCAGTTTTGTTAGCCACATATGCACACATATCTAGATATATGTGCGTATAGTGTAGCTTCGCGGCTTCTCTGCATCGCATAAGACGCGGAGGCCACCCATAGATCCAGACACACACACACGCATATTTATATTCATATATATGCGTGTATAAAATACAGTAAAGAGTATAACAGCTGAATAAATTGTATAGCCAAGAGATTTTGTACAAGATAATTAATAGATTATCGCATATAAGATTAGGTGAAGCTACAAGTCCCCCAAAAAACGACGTGCGACAGATTTACAGTAATCGTTGAGGTTTGCCATTTGCCAAATACTTTAACGGTCAGCTATTCGGCAAAACGACGTGCTTATAAGGCATTAAGACGTTGGGAACGATTAGCCTTAGGTCTTCTAGCTGAAACGCAATAAAATTCGTCAATTTCATGATAACCCGTGTTAGTTCTATTGTATACGTATAGATATATAAGGGCATCCCTTAAAAGGGGTGTTCCCAGATTTCATTCCTCCGGGTGGCTCAATTGGTTCCAAATGAATAAAAAAACAAAGTTCTGCCGAAGGATTTTCCTCGATTTTGATTTTAAGTGGTGCTGGTAAGCCCATTCTTTTTCCTATTTGAGTAGCGAAAATCACTAGTGCGTAAAGTAGAGTATTTGTATTGAGAAGTGCTACTTCTCATGCCTGCAGAGAATGGCGTAAGTGGTGCTTTACAGCCAGGGATAGAATAAAAATATTGCCTATGCGTTAATCGACCTGATTTTACTTCTCGCACTAGTGCTGAATGTCTTTCTTATATTTATGGAACATTATGTATAATTATGGGAACGATCGTCATATTGAAAGTATACGACTCAATTACTATATGAGTATGAGAAAATTTACCATAAACTTTTCTCCGTGTGCAGCTGCTGAAACAGCAAAACGGCTCATTATTGACCTTCGACGTAATTAAGACTCACTTAAGATACGCGGGGACGCAAATTAATCCACGTGCGCGGTTATTCAATTGCTTCATTTCATTTCGCTCTGCGGACTTACATTATGGGCTATATCCTCGATCCACTTACACAAGGGGGATTCAACCCTATACAGGGTGACTCGGAATTCGTGACGAATCTCTTGCTGGGTTAATCCTTGTCAAAATTGGGATCGAAAATTCTCCAGCCATTTTTCCAAAAAATCATTTCGTTCCTTGGAAAAAGAATTTCCGATGAACGATTGTTTTTTTTTTTTTTTTTAACGGTAGCGAATTTTTTTTTTTTTTTCAACGGCGGCGGTGAAACGTCAGGCCTGCAGTAGCGTATAGTCTCGTATCTACTCTCGTATTGGCTGACTTTAAACGGCTCCTATTCAAAAACTGCGTCTCAATCGAGATTTTAGCATGAATAATTTCCGTCTTGGATTTTTATGGGGAATCCACTGGTATGAGGCAAGTACTAGATTCTGGATCACCCTGTATATATATATATACCTATATATATAGACGATTTTCTACCTGTCAAATAAACTCGCATACTGCACCCGCATATACCTCGCCACATATATTCGGATGATAACATTTCCTCACGTGTCACAGGAAATGGGTTATATTTGGCACAAGACTTCACCAGCTCTGCACCACGAGCTTCTCGTTCGCCTCTCGTTTGCTTAATTTAACAGTCAGGATGTACGAGACGATTGTCGTAACTAGCGTGGGTTCCAGTATTCACGAATTTACGACGATCATAAGTGAGGATGAAGAACCGTTTTTTTTTTTTTTTTTTTTTTTTTTTTTTTCATCGAATCACTTGTACCCACTCAAGAGACTCAACCCTTTCACAATTGATGGATAGTAATTTCATACACAATTAAAAATTATTTGACATTTTATGAAAAATTTTAGTCTCGCTTTTTGGATTCTTACGAAATGAGATAGTTTTTCTCGAATATCCTCTAAAAATTTCGAAACATTTCTCATCAACGATGCGACCTGTGTAGCTACCCTACGACAAACAGTTTTTTTTCATAAAAAGACCAAATCTGTTAGTATGAAAGAATTTTGAATGATGTCTATAAAAATACGAGGAAGAATATACAATTTATCCTTATTACAGATTACTCGATAATTTACAACAGTTAAATAGACTCAAATAATGGATATTCGTTGTAAAGGGGGAAGGGTTGAAATTTCTGAACCTCTGAACTCGGTTGAGTCACCATGAGTAGGTGTAATAAACATATCGTTCTGAAATTACGATGTGTAAGTATTTATTGTTTTTTTTTTTTTTGCTACAAACCGAAAACCACTTAATAATGTTCATTCGTTTGGAATGCAATCTCCATAAAAATGTTACAACGAACAATAACCGTCGTAGTAAGATTTGATTTAGAGATCGTTCAATGTGGCAGAATCATGCAAAGTCAAGTTTACGATAAACACGTCTTATTTTTTTTTTTTTTTTTTTTTTTTCAACTGTGCGAACTCGACTCGCTAAGCTCTTGGGGTTGCCATGCCACAGCTGTATTCTGCAATATGGTCTCAGTCCACAACAAATACCAACATCTCAACCCCAGTTCACTATTCAGAAAATATATATTCCATATATCGTAATTTAATCGTTTTCTCGTATCTTTATAGTTGTATGTATATATGCCATGCTCAAAGTCTTGACAGTGCAGATTGCCATTGAATAACTCACCGACGATGTCACACGCAAGTACCCTTTCCTGTATTCCTATAAATTTTTTTGCGTGCGTATTTTTTTTTTTTTCTCTCTTCTCGTCTTCTTGTTTCATTATCATAACGCTATCGCAGTTTACAATACCGGGCATAATCGTTGAGCCGTTGCCTCCTGTCACGCTGTATAAAGCAACCAATTTTTATCAATTACAAGTCAATTAATCATAGTCACGCAGGGCACTAGTCACAGTAACGTTAGTGCAGCATTAGATACTGTCGTATATATCTATTAACTTATCTCGTAACCGCTTACGCAAATATCGTATTCATTTAAACAGGATTTTAACTTCGGGGTGCCAGTGCCAGTGCTGGTGCCGGGGGGAAGATAATATAACAGGAGATTTAGGTGGGGTTAATTGTTTAACGTCTGTTTTTAAAGTGGTAGTAGTTATCCCTGTTTTTATTTATCAATCTTTTATTACTATCTCAAATCGCGGCTGACAGTTGGGAATTGAATTTACAACCTAACTTTATACTTTGGACTATATAGATGTGTGCGTATGGATATTATACCTATTTATGAACGTATATAGGTACCATAGCACACATCTGTATAGTTATTATATGTTATTAGAAAAGTGTCACTTCGTATCGACGCCTAGATACGTTTTATTATAGTACGTACATATATATTAGATTAAATTTATATGGATAAGATAAGAAGCGAACTATTTATATGTGTGATTATTGTTTATTCAATATTATATCAACAACTTATATTTATAAATCATTGAGATCGCGGTGCATATGAAACTGCTGCTGCAGCTAGCCCTTGCAAACTGCATATAGTTATATATATATATATATATATATATATATATATATAGGTATATTGAGACCTTACCGGTTGACACGCGTGTTTTCATACAAGTAAAGACATATTTATAAACCTATCAACCGCAAACGTTTAGTTGAACGTTATACTAAGTCCCGTTATGCTATATACATAAATCTATGTACAAGCCCAAACAACGAAACTCGAGTAAAATATACTTATTTAATCGTTTACAGAAAAGATGAGAAAATAACGGTTCATTCATTTCTATGATAAAAACTATAATCGGTTCAAGGAAAGAAGAAATTATTCAGATCTCAAAAGCACTGGTATTATACATCTACACTGGGGTGGTCCTTAATTTGATCATTTTCAAAGTTCAATATTCCCGTCGACCGCGCAGGACGTCTCCACATATATGGAAAAAAAAATTTAGCCAAAATCCCAGGTGCCCGATAAAAAATGATTATCAGAAATTCTAATACAACCGAATTGGGGACCACCCTAATCTACACACCCACGCGAAGAAAAGTTTCTTCGAATGAAACAAATTCTTGAATTATCACACGCCCGAACAATCAATGTTTCTTTAATTGAAAGTAATTTTTTGTCTATTTCTTTGTTTTCATTCGAATCAAATTTTGGAATAGACTTTATCAAATATTGGTATTTAATTATATTGAAAAAGGAAATATCAAAAAAAAAAAAAATTGAACAAAAAATCCCTGTATTAAATTGACGAAACTTTTATCTTCATATGTTTTATTATGAAAGCGTAATCGTCGACAAATTAGTTTGTCAATTAATACTCGTAAAGATTAAGACTCGATTTCCTCTATCGGATCTTGCGCTTGAGCCGGTTGTTAAAACGTTTGATTGCTTTTCATCATTATTATTACCAACAATTTCAATATACTGTGTTCACTAGGTCGATTGTTAAGTTATTTAATTATATGCATAAGGAAGTGATCAAACGTAATACTCTCGTTGTTCTGAAATCTATATAGTACCTATACGTAAGATGATAGTTTTTTTTCATTTTTATTTTCATTTTTTCTCAACTTTATTATTACTTGTTATATAACATGTATATAATACCTTTAGATTTTTAAACCAGGAATAGCTCAAAGCCATTTAGAAAATAAGGTCACGTTCAACGCTACCACTGATGATGAGCTGGATGTCTGAAGGCATATTGCCTAACCGGAAGCGTATATCCATACCGCGACCGGAAGTAAGATATGCGCAGTGTTTTCCTGAAAGTAAGCGGCGCTCTTCACCGTTTTCCTTCCCCTCCTCCTCCTCCTTCTTCGTCTTCTTCTTCTTCTTCTTCTTCTTCTTCTTCGTCTTCTTCTTCTTCTACTACTTCTTCCTCTTCTTCTTCTTTTTCTACTTCTTCCTCTTCATCCTCTTGTTCTTCTTCTTCTTCTGCTTCTGCTTCTTCTTCTTCTTCTTCTTCTTCTGGCGTATCAAATGCTAATTAAACGGGTGTCGACTATATCGAAGTACTTGGTGCCCGGTATGGCTTATAGCCCTTGCTGGATCTCTGCCGCAGCCTCTAATGTATGCCAGTAGGCGACGGCGGTGGTCCATGGATCGGCGTGGGTGGTCCAACGTCCGTTCTCCCGTCCGTCGTCCGTCCGTCCGTCCATCCGTTCGTTCGTTCGTCCGTCTGTCCGTCCGTTCGTTCGTTCCATGGACCATATTCATCCCGGCGCTATGGGTTTCCTCAGTTCCTTAAGTGACGCACGTAACCTCCTTCGCATTATCGTTCTTCCTCGATATACATACTGTACGATAATAGGTGCCTCGATCGAGTTAAGGGATGTGCGTTGCACCCTAAAGATCTGTTATATATATTTATTGTTTTTTTGATAACGTACGTTTCATCATTTTGATTAAATATAGTTTGTTTCTGAATTATCGCGATTTGCGAAATTCGGAATGAAAAATAAAAGTCGGAAAAAGGGAGGAACAACCGAGGGAAGCGAAGCCTGCAACGGAAGTCGGCATATAATTTCGTTGCGTTTTTTTGGATCCTTCGTATAGTGGGGGTAGGAGCTGTCATCCTCCAGGATACCTACTGCTGCAACAGCAGTAAATATATATATATACACTAATAGACTAGGTGGTCGCCTCACTCTGACCAACATCATTCTTATTAGTTTATTCTTTTTACTATTTCTTTATTTTTCAACGTTAAATTCAGGCCCCTTTTTATACCCGCGTAATATCGCGGGCTTACTGTATAATATATATATATATATATATATGCCAGAACTTACGTCGTTAAGTCGTTTGTTCTCAGATCTAGATGTCTGATCTAATTCCTTGAATTATAACTTATATATATTTTTACAACTGTACCTGCTGTCATCATAGAACTTACTAAAGAGTTAACAGAATATCGAAAATTGTATCATAGATTTTTTCCAGATTTGCAACAGGTTTTTTAAAACATAATTTGAAATTATTTTTCAATCTACTTCGCCTCACATAAATCGGGCCTATAACCTACCGATGAAAAAGTGGTTGTAGCTGATTATAGATCACATCGTTGATCGAAAATTTTTGAAATTTGGCAGGGAATATTCTAAAAATGATGTTATTACGGTAAAATTTAATAATATACAGTGATATGGCCATTTGAAAATATAAAAATTTCGCGAAATAGAAAAATCTCCGTAACTATGAGAATGAAATTCATCGAAAGTCATCGGTTTACCCGAAAAATTGAATCAACGTGGAAGAAAATATCTTCTCAAAATTTGGCAAAGTTTTGATGAATGTTGCGACACGGTGTGACCTAAGAGAGCCACTTTTTCTTTAGCGCAATCGCGATCTATATATGTATAGAAAATCTCTATAAAATGTGTATTTCTTCAGAGCACAGCAGTAATTGAAAAAACAAAAAAAAAAAGAAAATTCTTTCCCAACCGCCCCCATCGTCACTCTCAATTATATTTCACAATAAAATCTGACAGTAAGATTTCAGACTCCGCATATACCTGTATGTCCGAACAATTTATAAATTACTTATCATATTGTATCACCTATACGTAGGTGTATATATGGGAACGTCGAGATTTCATACCTAATGCCGGTAGAAAGACAAAATCTAATAGATATGTAGATAGATTTAGGATTTACGATCGATCAACGTCATTGTCATTGTCATTGTCATTGTCATTGTTCTAGATCGAGTATAAATTACCGCCATCAAAAGGTCTCGCATTTTCATTGAGTTTACATGCTCGGTATCGTACGTACCACCCCTCTGTCTCTCTCTCTATAGGGCCATTATATTGTTTCCAAAACAAATTACCGTATCGAATGAAATTGCGGTTATTTGTTTTCCAATTAGCGGAAAGTTTTACGATCCTACCTATATACCTCTCTATACGTACGTGGTACAGGCTGCTGTTCCTACTGCTGCAGCCCGTGCGTCGCGTCGTTACACGATAGCTTAGGGTAAGTTAGTTAGCTCATAGCTTCGAGAATGTCCAATGTCACGCACCATCGCACCATCGCACCATCTACTACCTATAGCGACGTATTATAATCAAGAAAAAAGAAAAAAAGGAAGAAATAAATAAATGAAGAGAGAGATAAAAATATGCCGCAGCTAAAGGCAAGCGATTCATAAATTTGTAGGTGGGTGCATGGCATAAATAATCTATACTATACGTGAGAATAGTAAAGTTGCACTACAGTCGCGCATAGTCAGATACCCAGTTAATTGTGCCTACAATAATGAATAAGGAAAGAATTTAAAACCATAGTTAGAATCGATGCCAGTATAACCATTAGCACTCCATTTGAAGTATAATAGAACAGAGTAGGTACTGCAACGCGCGCGCGGCAATGAAGGATTAAGTATAGAGGAGAATGGGGCAAAGGGGCGAAGGGGGTTAGCAACAAGTTTAATTAAATACACTTAATTAACCGTAATGTATGACAGCAGTCTTGTGCTTGGTATGCTATTCCGACAACGCGATGGGAGATTCATTCTCTATTCGTTTTATTATACTAAACTCTCAGTACCTAATACTGGTACTATTATGGTAGGTATACAGTATACAGTATACGCTACGGCTATACAATGCACAGAAATGGGAATACGCCATAATTAACAATCAACAATTAACTACTTAACTAATAAGACATTATTCCTCGGGCAACCCTGATTAACGGTGCCAATCTAATTCTCTATAATTAACCTACACCCATATACAAATCACAATTGTCACTTAAACAATTTCGCATAATATGCCTATTTGAAATTTGAGGAGTAATTTTTCGGGTGATTATAAATCTCCTTGTAACTAAAAGATCTGTTTCTCACAGCTTTTCAGAAAATACGACGACCGGCTATCTGTGCAGAATATAGTACTTTTCGATACTGGTGCGAAAGTCTTGATTATTGGACGAGTGTGGAGTGTTTCACCCCAGTGAAGCAAGGGTGACAATCATCACGAGTCGAGAATCATATTTCGCACGTGTATATCGGATTTGGGTATGTTTTTTTTTTTTTTTTCAATACTCCTACAAATCGAACTTCACGCACAGCACGTGTTGAAAAATTTCTATCGTTATATTAACTTCGAAATTAAAAATTCAATCTTTTATTATATGGTTATTTGCGTGATAGTGGTAACGGAAAAAGGATAGAAATATAGGTGGCTCGTCAAAAATGGCGACCTTTGGTAAGAGAAGCGAGTAGGTTTGTACACATACATTAGTCGTCGGAAAGGATCGTTTGAGACAAAAAAATGTTGTTCATATTGCCGAAGAAGGGTTCGGGTATACCATGCTGCACAATGGACCGAATGGGCCATAAAGGTGCTCAGCGGGACGCGCGCGAAAGACTGCAAATAAATTAATGGTCGGAAGAAGAATGGCTCTTATATTTTATTCCTTTTTTCTTATTAGACTGATCGGTACCTACTCCGCTAATAACGCTGAATTAAAACACCATAATTTACGGCTAGTTTCAAGTATACGACGACCCCGTCTTAAACGTCATTCACCCGTATTGTTTAGTCAATCTTTAGTTATCACCCCTATATCAAGACCCGAGTGGCGACGAGCCTCGGATCCTCAAACAAGGATACCGGACCCCCTCGATATACCTATATACGATCTATGAAATTTTGACAAAATCCGATTCTGACGATGAAACGATTTCGACGACTCCGTTCGCGATGGTTTTCATTATAATTTCAGGGATGGTATTTCTATGGGTAGATTAAATTAACCGTAGTCCATATTTCAGTTGTCGAGATGATCGTTACAGTCGGTTATTGAGGCTCGAAACGATTCAACCAGGTTCGTAATTCGTTTAGTTCTTATTATAAGGTCGAAGACTCTCTTAGTTTAATATATGTTGGTGCTACGTCGTGCTGAGACAGCGTTAACGGCTCCGGTACAACCGGGTAGGTAGGTAGGTAGGTGGGTAGGTAGGTATACCGTAGTTATATAGGAACCAGATGTCAAACTCTTTAGCGAGATACCATAGAATTATTTGTATCTGGCTTTTCACTACGCCCTGCTAGTATAGGTAGATAGGTGGGTATAAAAATGCGCATTGCGGTTTTCTTCCAAAATAACAGATGTACCAGACAGCTCCTGCAGTTTGGCTCAGAACCGTTTGTCAGTTTCTTTATTTCCGGCTACAAAAGACCATATCTACCGTATATAAACCAGCACCTCGTTACAGGTGGACACGAACAATAACTCCGAATGGACATATGGAAGTGGAGTTCTTATTCTTATTGAAAAAAAAAAAAAGAAAAATAAGAGGGGTATTCTAGATGCAGCTATTTAGCGTTGACAGGATTCATGTATTAGGCGCCATCCCTGAACTGCAGGCATAGGAACAGGTGAGGGTCAGAAAAGCGCCACTCTGACCAGTGAACTTTTTTGTTCCAAAATTTCACCCCATGGTATTTGAATTCATGTTTATTCAGAGCTTCGGCCCTAAACCGATTCGATAAATATACTAAATTCCGAAATTAGGGACCCGCGTGGACGACCTCTTCATTGATCAAACGGAAACGGAATTGAATTATTAACTTTCACAAGGAGAGAACAGTTGCTCGCGAAGACCTTAGCCCAACAGGACATAATGTAAAGGGAAATGAAAATAAAAGGAACCATCTGCAGTTTCTCCGCAGCTATTTAGCCTGTCCATATAGGAACCGCTTGAATCACATCAAATGTTAATTACCCCGGTTTTATACTTGATTTTTATACGAATTATCGTATGTTAACTGTAAAAATTACAAGATAAGGAAATTGCTTCGAATTTAAATCTAGCCCGAATGATTTAAATAAACTTGTTCCATGATATCGGGTAAGTTGTGCACCAGTATAGATTCTGGAGTAGAAGTTTAGGGAATGAATAAGAAGAGCAATAAGAAGAATAAGAAGAAGACCTCGTACCTCTAATGACCGAAGTCATCGCGTGTTCGGTCTTCCGTGTTCTTCGTACTAACAAAGTTTCAAACGGTTGGGTTTTATAACTAACGTTACACAATAGTTTTCTGTTCCACAAGTTGATGTTAGATGATTCTTAAGACCTAGGAACTTGTCCAATGAAGTTCGTTAACTCCTGGGATTGGGATTTGAGATTTAATTTTATTTTATTTCATTTCGTATACAGGTAGAGGTATTAACTATTGGAACTCAAATGACCGATCAAACGTCGGAAGAATGAGAACCCCGTCATCAATAAGCTGTCGACGGACAGTTACGATTATCAGATCGACGGCAATAAAGTAATAAAATGAAGCTGTCGACTGTTATATTTCCCGAGCTGTAAAAATTTGAATTACAGTTACAGCTGTAGGTATACCGGCGATATACTGACTCGTCGAAATCGGTGCCCATATCCTATGGGATATTACAAATTCGATATATTACACAGATATACAACACCGTTGAAATTCATTCTTCAAACAAGCTGTCCATATGTGTACACATAGAAGGAGTAGTTTCATGCTTGCAAATCGAGGATGTAGGGCCCGGCTTATGTTATATGCTACTTATAACCGCGTAGTTTAAATATAAATCGTTAGAGGAGAGAAGAAAACGGCATGGTGCAGATATCAATATAGATGTATACGAGAGGGAGAGTAGGGCCGTATATAAGCCAGTTTAAATTGCATGGCTTCAGGAAATGCGACGTAGTTCCACTGTATACTATACGAAATGCTTGCGCGCATTAGATTCCAAGAATCGTATAAATCAATCTTCATGCAGGTATATCCAGTTAGTATATGACCGATTTGTTTCTAACGTAGCCAATTTGCGGCTCCGTTTATACCGCGCATTAAGATCCTGTACTTTTATGCAACGATTTCAATCATACTGCAACATAGAAATTGCATTATTATGAACAGACTTGACGCAGAGAGCCGCGTATGTCTCTCCATTCATTCATAAGAAGTTTGCACACATTTATAAACGACATACACACGAATACATGTAATTGAATGAAACTTGCGGTCGACTTGGGCGAGGAGGAGAGGTCACGCCGTGGTTATTCAGCCCTGGTTAGATGTAACGAGGATCAAGTCTTCACTCTTCTTGATAATAATACGTTTCAATTAGGGGTATGGAATATGCGTTCATGATGATATACTGCAACGCGGATGTAGCCACTGATCGATTATGGACATCGATATCGTATACATATATTGGTCAAGAAACGTTTACCGCGATCATATTATAACGAGAATATCGCGAAGCCGTTCACACCGAGTGCTCCGATTCGACTGACAACCTGAAACCGCACTGAAACACCGACGGTTGTATACCTATCCTTCCGTGCTGCATCTCTTCCCCGCGGCGAACCATCGGGCTGCAGACTACCTGACTACAACACTGAAACGTCAAGAGTCGCAGGCGAAATGATCCCCGACAAGTTACACCCCTTCAAGTCCCAACAAGATCCGAGGTAGTTGAAGCTCTTTTAATTCCAGAAGCATAAGTTTGTATTTCGGGGTGTAATTCTAGTCGTTCATAAAACCACTGGATTTCCATAGATATTCGAACGATCCCCTCCCCATAAGAATAACGAATTTCCGTATGCGTGACAGCAGTGCAAGAAAAATTCACTGAGGTGTACCTAGCAGAAGATGAGGTCCACGCCGTGGGCCAAGTTTCGTCCGTGGCCCCGAGCGGATCACATGAGTCACACTAAAGGGCACATTAAACATCGAGTCGCTAGCGTTGGTTAGGCACCGGGCGGAATTCGTCGGCTAGATTGAGAGATATTCCGACGTTTTAACGGTGTTGGTATACTCGTACGTACGCTGTGTTACCCATGTGTGGTGATGGGAAAGGGACGGGGTGGGGGAGTTCGAGTTTTTGTAGAGAGGGCAGCCCACTGCGTGCGGTCCTCCGGCGGATGGACCACCCAAGAAGACCCGGCTTATACTTATAGCTGTTATACTCGCTTCTCTGTATATCACCGAACGATGCAGCTCTTATGAATGGACGGACTGACGGACTCGTCGGATCACCGGACTGACGGACTGACGGACGGCCGGATCCCTAATATTCCATCAGCTAGACCCGTGTATCCTTCGTTCTACGGACACATGTGTATATGCCCGATCTCTATACTTCCTCGCTAATTCCAATCATTATCAATCCCCTGCGACCTGGGATCTGCCAAAAATGTGGAAATTGCATATCGGTGCAATGCGCCAAAACGTAATAAACTCCGAACACAGAGACCACGTCGTTAATATCTATCGCTAGTTTTCAAGCCTCGCGCTCATTCGCGCGAATGAATTATTGGGCAGTTAATAATCCTCAGCGGGTTATCGCTCAGTCCTTAACTCCGTCAGGTTTGGATTCATGATCCGATGAACACTGATCTTTCAGTTATTTGCTGTTGCGTCATATAGCCAGTGTATGCATGTGTGTATACTATATGTACCTATATATGTACGACAAATGAAATCTGTAAAAATAAATCCATCAAATGTTTTAGGCCGAATCCGAAGGAGCCGGATTCTTGGTATTTGCTTATGCGCGTGCATGTATGTATACTATACAGTCGGGAAGAGATCCATGAGGGTGAACATCGGACGAGCTAACGATCCTAAAACATCGTTAAAATTTTAGCGAACGTGAATTAATCCAGCCCCTATCCGGCTGATCGATTAATCGATAATCGCATTAGGATATCATTACATAATCGGTATTATTATCCCATTACGATGCACTGATCGACTCCCCAAGCCACCGTAAGAGAAAGAATAGATAGACAACCGGTTGATAAATAAACGCGAGGAACTGTTAAATAGCCTTTGGCAATTCCGTATGGGTATGTATACTGCGCGGTTTCAAGTTTAAAGACGATTATTAACGGTCATAACGCTGTGCAGACCGGTAGTTAAGACCTTAAATATGAAGGAATATATGTCAGCATGTAAATTAGTTGATAATTATTTGTGAAAATAGTAAACAAGAGAAGAGATATACCTGCGTATATGCAGGTACAGTATAAGATAATCGCGAATCGAGTTAATACAGCGGAATTAGTTCTGAGATGGTCTCAGCTCATGGGGGAAATTGCAGGTTTCATTGAACTGTCAGTCTTGGATTGGTTTCACTCGGTCCGGTTGGGTACGTCGTTCCTTGCTCGACAGGCTATACTTGTGCCCCGGGAGTGTTACGGGGCACATTATCAGACCAGGCTGAAACTTGGAACCACACAGAAATTTTTCGTAAACTGAACGGTTCTTTATAACGATTAACGAATCAGCTTTACGCATAAAAATTTTACCACTAGGTATTTATAAATCTCCTCTGTATCAATACCCGCGATATAAACTGAGTGACTGACTGCGAAATAATACCGATTCTATGAACGGTATGCAAACCGTATATATATATTTCACATTTATCGTCTGATCAAAGACCCTAAACCGGATACGGGAACTGATAGATGGATTGAAAAGTTAGCGCGTCTTCTTTGGTATATCGGTAGGGTTGAGAAAATTTGGTATATATTATACGTACGTGGGTATAACGGCGTCAGGATCTGAACCCAGTGTAACCGACTGGGCTGCATCGTACTACAGCAGGAGGATAGTAAAGCCCGACGATTTACGATTTACGATTGACGATTGACGATTGACTGACCGGACATCATGCCTATCCGCATCTGGCTGCGTATAAACGCATCGTTATTCTATACGTCGAGGAAGGGATATAGGCTTGAAGAAATATCGTACTGGTAAGAACATACTGACCATGCCGAGGGTCAACAAGCGGCAATTGGCATGAGGAGAGGATCTCGCTTCGTTAGTTATGACTCCTTGCTTGTACTCTATATCTCTATCTCTTTCTCTATCATGTCAGCTGTCTTATCCTTATTCAGAGATATACCTGAGCCATAAGACAAGTTTGATCAACTTTTACCTCATCCTCAACGCGGACTGGAAGTCTAATAAAGACCGCAACATACTCGGACACGATGTAAAAAAAAATTAAGAAATTTCATCACCATGAAAGGAACTCGAATTCACTGAATCTAGATCCGATACTCTTATTTGCCCTTAAAGGTGCAGTTTAATATCATCTATCGAGCTCTCTACCCAGTTAGTCATCGCTCGATATTTCGATCGATAATAAATCGTCAGGAATAATATGAAGAGGTGTAATAGCTGGTGATGAACAAAGGTAATCCTGATGATACTGGATCGGCGTTTGACCGCGAAGTCAAGAGCTTAACCACAGGCTATGCTCTGATCTGTACGTCTGCCTTATTCTCCTTGCTTCCTTCGTCTCAGACGTCGAGGGCAGGATGAAGACTATTTACCGGTTTTCATTAAGGAGAATACTTGTATAATTTTTGAAAATTCGATGCTTCATACGGTGCTCGGTGTCTTTAGCAGCTGAACGATCGATTCCTGTATGCGTAACCGAGTTTTCTACTTAACAACCGGTAAAATGAGGCTTTAAAGGTTGATCCTTAGTTTGGCTGCGCCTTACCGTACAGCTGTACCTTATACACTATACTATAGAACGTTCAGGCTATAGGGACTATACGTCTTTACAGAGCGGTTATACCTGCCATATAAGAGGTTTTGCCACACACCTTGCGAGCCAGGCCTCAGGCACGATATTCCCCTTCGAGGCGGGCGGCGGTCTCGGCTTATTAAAGCTAATAATGTAGATTTACTAGCTAATTTCACATAAAGTGGACACTATTCACATATATGCTGTAGTTTCAACTTGTAGCTCAAATATTATTATAGGATCTATAATGCGGGCTGTGCTGGTTGATAATCCACTAATATTTAATGGCCCTACTATAAAGGTCAAATAAAATTAACTTTTCAATAATTAAACATCTCGCCGAAAGGTGAACCTGCGGTTCTCACTTCAAATCCAAATTACCAGACCATATCAATATCTCTTTTTTACTGCTGCAGGTGAAAGTCTATAAGGGTCGACGAACGACCTCCGCGTTCCGGACGAAAGAAACGAAAATTTGAATAAAAAAGAAAAAAGAGACAAAAATCATCAAACTTGTTGAGAAGAGGTGTGAGGGTCCGTCAATTGGATCAACTCGTCGACCTAGGAAACCATGTTCTATTCGTATTTATCTTCTGTTTAAATTTACGGAAATTTTGATGATTTATACACGACCTGCCCTCAGGGTCGATAACCCCTGAACCAAAAGATTCCAGATACTCTGACATCCTTCGTCCTAAATTCTTCACACATACACACGTATATATATATATACCAACGCCACGATCCTGTCATAACACGTACCTTAGCCTTTTGGCCCAGGTCGCTGTGCTGGACGTTTTATGGTCAGACTCACGCGACCTAGACGGCCCCTGACTTCTTCTTTAGTTATTTCCTCGAATTTGACTCTCTTTCTCCTTCTCTTTCTTTCCTCGTTCTTGCTGTTTTGTTATTTTTTGTTTGTTCAACTTTGCGTCGAGTGATACCTACAGTATGGTTAAACAGGTGTCGATACCCACTACGCGCCTAGTGGCATAATACTATGTGTATATAAACAATAAATACACTCTCCTAGCTCTGACAAAGGTATTGTCATGGAAAGTGACGATCAAGATGAATAGTCAAAGGGCCGCTTAACATTCTTGAATTCCTCGAGTAGCTCGGAGCTCTAGTATTAGCCGGACCACCGAGAGGTGGTCGAGACTGCTTCGAAAAATACCTTATATTTAAGATTCAACGTTTAAATGTGACGACGATGCGGTATCTTTATTAAGCAATTCAACATGATAGAGTGAATAATTTATTCGCGTTATTCCGTGACGTTACCCTCCACCGTATCAACTGCACTATATGTGGAATGATTAAACTAAGCCACGTTTTATCCCCTGTGTAACCATAGCAGACAAACACGACACGCGCACAGATGTATGTACGTACGGCGAAAAGCCAGTGCGGAAAATGCATCGGGCAATTGAATTCCTGGCATAGCTACGTTACGCGAGATCAGACAGGGGCTCTGACACCGATCACCCGACGGAACTGAACCCTCGAGAGCGAGGGTGACGCGCCCCTATACGTGACGGAAACCTCGACGTCAAAGTCAGCCGATTCTCTACTGGTTGTGGAGCGACGGGACAGGAGGATTCGAATCTTTTCGCGATATTTGAATACACACGAAGCGAGGGAGGTCAAATATCTCCATTAGACCTGACGTTACTCAATATTACAGCTTTTACAACCAACCGAACGATATCTCCTTGTCTCACGATATCTGAAGGTGAATTAGCCATTTATTCGAAAGAAAGAGAAGAAAAGAAAGGTGTGAAAATTTCACGACTGACTCATATCGTGGAAGGATTTAACATAGGTACTAATCGGATTCTATTCTCGATATTATAGACTTTATATAAGCTCTTGAAATCCACAGGAAATTTATTCCTATACTATAACAGCGCGATAGAAAAGACCCCGAAGAAGTAGGTATATGTATTGGAGTTTTATCGACGTCGGTGATTCTTTTTTTTCTTCTTCTTCTTCTTCTTCTTCTTCTTCTTCTTCTTCACTGATTTTTATAGCTACCGCAACGTCTAGACCAATCGCCATATAAAAGCCACGCCCGAAAGATTTCCTACTTCGCAATATCACTGTCAATCAATTCATGATGGATCATCGAGTGCAAATATAGTTTTGCTTTATTTTCTATTTATTTTTCTATTTTTTCATTTCAATGTACACGTGATCGGTGATCATTGTTTCATCGCGTTCTTCGGATTATACAAATTAAAAACTATTCGACTGTACCTAGATCGGAGTTGTATCGCGTACCTCTACCTGTCGCCTCGATTTATCGAGACTTCAAATGAAGTGAGTATACGGTATCGCCTCGAGCTGAATAATCGTTGATTACTAGGTGGATAGGTATACGTGTGTTGCATGCTTTGACATTTTCAACAAGTGAGCTAAGGAGGTATGCGACGTTATTATAATTCAGGAATAAGGAGAACGAAAAATAAATAGAAATAGAAGGAAAATTGAGTAACCCCGTAAACGAAACCGCCATGTTGAAACTAGTGAGGAAAATATATTCCCGGAGGGTGATTCCCCCCGTCCTAACACCTCGAGAATCAATTTGTTAAGGTGTTGCAATTATGCGAGCCGCGGGTATATAGAGAGATGAGAAGGTTTAGTGGTGTATGGGGCTGCAGGAATAGGGACAGACGACACCGTTGCCTGGGGCAACGGAAGACGGTACCTACACCAACTCATAGAGAACCTTTAAGAGATAATTAATTACCATTCGGAGGCTCGGCGCGGTGAACCAACCGATCGTGGGTGGTTTTCTTATTCTACGTCAACGGTACGTGATCCACGAATCATGTCGGGCATAAAGTCGTTTTCCTTTTATTATATAAATATATATATACATCAAGTCAAGACTCAAGTCATAATACTTTGTTATAAGTATAGATAGGTTCTCAATGATACGTCATATCGTATTTGATGAATGTTGACAACTGCAGAGCCGAGAATGGGTCACAATAAGTCTTCGACTTCCTGGCCCGCATCGAACTACTTCCATTGCTTAATGCGCGACTACGGAAGACACCTTTAGGGGCGCCTACACTTACTTAATCTAATTGCTTATTATGGATGATTCCTTCCTCTCCAGGCTGCAGTTTGGTGCTATTCACGTCGACGTACGCCTCTGCCTTCGTCTCCGTCTATTGCACCGGCTATTTTTAATTCCAGATCTTGTTGCTGATGCTGTGATTGACAAATTGCGCGGGCTAATGATATCATCGTTTTATACAAATGGTGTTTCTCATCGCGTGACAAGAAATCCTTGCTGCCATGCAGAACCACCAATCGTCGCAGCTGACGTTCTCTTAAAGATATATACCTATATAGGTATAGATTTATCTCTGTGTAGGTACCGAGTCGCGAAGGGTGTTAATAAGAAAATCAACCTGTCAGGAGTCTGGCTATATGTAGTCATGTCCGCGTTACGGTAGTCCGCATAATTACGTTCATAGGATACATACATACTAGTCGAAATCGTCAAGTTATACACACGGATTGTATTCATTGGTCCTTGATTTGATCATTTTCGAATTTCGATACTTCTATGGGCCAGGATGACGCCTTGGAACGTGTACAAAAAAATGTAGTCAAAACGCCAGGTTTCCATTACAATTTCATGTACCGCCCCAAAGCCTCCGAATTTTTCCATGCTAATAGAATACGATTTCCGAAATTTCGCGATTAATTTTTTTTTTTTCACCCTATTGCAGTATAGCTCCAAAAAATCTCAAACTTGGTACAGTCCTCACTCAGATTATTCTAAGCTGTAACGCGATGGGAAGTAAAAAATAACCCCGAAACACTAAAAATCGAGAGAACTCAAATTCGAATATGACCGAACTGAGGACTAGCCTAATATAATTAATTTAACATAGCCAACTAATTATACTTATATACATATACTCAGTCGGGTCATAAATTCAAAGCTAAGTTTCATTTTGATTCAAAAGCAAATTAGATCCATGTATGTCTTGTTGCGGACGAGGGGTTAATTCCGTGTATCTACGTATAGGATTTGTCACGTATACGTAATTTATATACATATATACATACATCGTGGCACCGTGAAATCGTTTAGTGCCGTAGATCCTAGTGAAGATAATGGGAAGTTTCTGTACATAATATTTTTCATTTTTTTATCTATTTATCTAGATGCACTCTCGTCATTTAAATTAATCGTATTCTCATCACAGTTCTTCTCCTCTCAGCATTTCGCTGATTTATTATTATTATTATTATTATTATTATTATTATTTTCAACTCACAATATCAATTATAATATCTCGTCACAATACTCGCTGGACTTTGGGTTCGATAAATTAATTAATTTTAATTAATACAAATTATTATCGGTCTGAAACATGCGTGCAGCTAGAATTTTTCAACGTCTCATAGTCAACCGTCGCTGTATATATATTATATATGTATATATACATAGTAAATAAACGTTAGTAAACGGACACGCATCCTTACTATGAGGTTTGTAAAATCATTTGTAAGCTGGACGTGGACCCGTCCACACGGTACGTTACACATATATATATATATATATACGATTACATCTCGACATAGTGTAAGACCGTGTTTGTAATTACAACTAATTTCACGTTAATGACGCGCGGTTCGTAATTAAACGCGTTTTGAAACACGTTTAGAAAAAATTAATCATCAACGACTAGTGGGTACAGCCAGTTAACCACTTCTGAAAACTCTTTCCGAAAATATCCGCAGAATTATATCTGCATTTTGGCATTCTTATAATTATTAAACAGTGCCGATTATCACTCGCAGTAAACCTCTCTCAAAAAACAAGAGAAAAAAAAAGAGAGGAGAAAAAAAAGAACACTGCACACATGCATACATGTATATACCTACATACTCGCAGGAGAAACCTAGTTTTCAATTAAACGTAATACAAGATCGACGACTCCCGAGGGACACGGATGCGTGTGCCGATAAACTGTTAAACTCATTTTACACAGCAAACAAATCCACGCCATTCTCTATTGCCTAACATAGATTGAATTAGCTCGTTTTAAAACTATAGTGATAAACTCACCGGAAGAAGGCCTGTCCGAGTATCTAGTGCAGTATACCCAAGCGGGCCAAAGTATCTGTTTCCCAGGATCAGTCGTCCCAGGTGTAGCAGTTGTGGTCCCAGTGGCCCCCGATACTCCCGAAGATTTACCACCCCCGGGAGAGGTAGCGGTAGTAGATGGCTCGGAGCTTCGTTCCGATGATTCGGAGGAAGATTCCAAAAAGTCTTTAGTCAAATCTATGGGTCGTTGCACAACTTTTTTAGGCCTTGATTTCTTCAATGAAATCGGATCGGTTATTCTCCTCCCGAAATCCGCCTTCAATATATTGTCTATACTGAACTTGAGGTTTCCCTGATGCTGGAGATTGTTGTTATTGTTATTATTGTTATTGTTATTGTTATTGTTTTGGTTACTCGTGGTCGCGGGTGTCCTAGAAGCGTTACTCTCGTCGCGCGGTGACAAAGGACTGGATTCTCTTGGTGGTGGTGATGCTTGGAGGAGTTTGCTAACAGGAAGTCTATGCTGATGATGATGATGTATGCTCGGTGCTGCCACTACGACATGGTGCATCGGTGATATCGCCGGGTGTACTCCGTGGGTTTGATGAAGATGGACTTGCTGCTGTTGCGGAACCAACAGCGCCGTTCCATCGCGACCATCCCGTATCAGGTCTCGGCAATTTCCACCAGCACCCAACTGCGGGAGAACTGGCGATGCTGAGGATTGAAGACCGCTCAGAGCCGATAGTGGACGACCGACGGAAGGCGGTGAAAGCGATAACCTCGTAACCAGTGGTACGCTTATCGGTGTTCTATGCAACCGTTCCGCTACACCCGGGTACATAACATCATGGGCCATCGAATGGCATCCGGCTGCACTGATCCTCGATGGGAAATCGAGGATCTCTGTATCTCTCGCGTATCTTGTATGCCCGATATTTTGATTATGGTGCGATCCACCGTACCTCGATAACGCGTCGGTAATATCTGGTCTACCTGGCGACGACGCTGTTATACTTGACGAGGCTGGTGACCTGACCGATGCCGATGGGGACGACGGAGGTTGGCTGTAACCTGGACTCGATATCCGGACAGCGTTTCTGTAACCTGGATGGTGGTTCACGTCTGTGCAACTCGATGACGAGGCCGGTGACGGTGCTGGCGTTAAGGTCGGGGAAGACGTGGACGAGGTCCTCGTGTTGCAGCTCGTATCTTCGCGTAGCTGATCGGTATCCCCGGGTTCAAACCTCGACGATATACCGATCGCTGGCGTCGACTCACTCCCGACGCTCAGAACCTCGCTGGTGTCACTTTCGCAGTCGCTCATGTCGTTGCCGTTATCACCAGGGTTATTATCGTTCGATAAATCGGCGCCGTTTTGGCCCCTACGTATATCGCATGACTCTAATAATTGCATCGCTTCAGCTGTAACGGGCTGCTGCAAAGCGTCGGACATCTTTTATCCCAACCCCCTAACACCGATTCGGACTATAAACCTCGCCGTTCAACCCTTTGACAACCGGGTTTTCATCCTGACGATTATCCGAAAATTATCATTTATCTCTGACTACTCTCATCCCTGGTTATACATAATGTCGCCAGACTATACCAGGCCTTATTTTCGGCCGACGATTTCGCCGAGGAAATCAGTGTTTTGGAAAAAACGGTACCATCTCTTCACCAAGACTTTTATCACTGGTATTTCAAGCGATTTTTTCTATCCTCAATCAACCTACGGATTGAGATCTTCGATTACGTGAACCATATCGGGACTCTCCACTGTTCACTCGTTTATTATCTTTTATATTGTCCCGTAGATGAACGATTAACGATTTCACTTTGTTTTACACGAATATCACTGTAAAAATCTCATGCTAAGGCATATGTGTCACTTGATTATTCATCATTGGATTAATTTGCATATATATTGATATTTATATTTATCGACGTTCACGCGCGATAATTTCGCGATATCGACGATGATAAATAAATCGTGAATAAAATGACCATTCGCGTTTATTATAGAACTTGAATGGACCCGGTGTCACGATCTTGTCCCGTGGCCACCTAGTTGATCTCTTCGTTGCCGAGGCACGTCTGCTGTCCGACGATTCTGGAGGGTATTTGGGGGGCGTTTTCAGGGCGGAATTACAGCCGCGAACACCCACAAAACCGACGCCCCGCCTCGCCATCTGGCGAGTTCACCAGGAGGCGATATAAACGGAAACCGAGGCCAAGCGCCGCCTCGGCTTCTCCCACCTTTTACTTCTCATACTGAATTTTATTCAATCCACCAGGTGTGTAGGTTACCTTTACAAGCCTACGTGTCTCATCCACGTTCCACACATTCGCGAAAAATAAAAAATAAATAAATAAATATGCATAAAAACTCCACCGCAATCCCATACCTCGAGGGTCTTTACTCAGTCCGAAGACCCCTGCAGGCCATGGGTACTTCAGCGCTGACTTAAACATAACATGTGAAAACCACCTGAGTAGATCAAATTTCAACGCGGTTATACTCGGTTTACTTTATCGGCGTACCGATTAGCGATAATGAAATCTTACTCCATGCTCCATATACGTTCGGAAACCATCAGTTTTCATTATGCCCGGTTATGCGGGGCCGCATCTCATCCACCTCGGACATATATGGGAAGAAGATAGGCGGAAGAAGAACTCCCGCCGTCGGTAACGTTTCTTCTATTCATTATCAGACTGATTTCTGACTGTAAGACTGTCATAAGAAACTTCATAATTTCTCATCGAACAAGTTGCATCCTCGGCCCGGATATCTCAAAGGAATTCAAAGTCTGCGGTGAGGATGTCGCGGAATTGAGACGCCGATAGATCGGTAGGAAGGGTTCAGGTTCAGAGACCGATGACGGATATCGGACGTTAATATCGCACTGGTATTGGTTATATGCGATACGACAGAATTTTTTCTATGAGTATATAATGTTACGTGTATACACTGTACGTGTATTGCGCGATAAAGACCACTGGCCACTTTACTAGGTGACGAATTGCCCTGTAATTAAATAATTATTATGCTGATGGATCTATAAATGAAACTGGACAACTATGACAGCAGGGTATATTACACTACAGGCTGTGCAGCTAGGCGTCGGTGTAATAACAGTTTTCCTCGTCATATATACACGTGTGTATATTATGTATGGGTATATATGCCCTCATGTACAGCGACGGCAATAGCAACACCTCATGACGCCAAGGTGCAGGAAACTATCAGCAAAACCAAGAAAATTGCAACCCATTAAACCCCGGCTTATCTAGAAATATGTTTTACGCCAAGAGCAGAGCCCTGCATAGGTATGTACACGAAATTGGCCCCTACTCTTTGGCATGCTAATTTTAGGTGCTGTAACTCGTGTATAAAACGAATATGAAATTCGTTTTCGAATTCTATTTTATATTTGGAAGAATAAAATACGGAAATACTTATCGTGCTGCAGTGAGATGCTGAAAGGTAGGTATATAGGTGTACATCTACCATATATATAATATACCAAAGCGACGTTGGTTCAATTGAGAGAGTATCGATCCTCCTGCAGAGAGGCGAGAAGGAGGAATCGGGGTGTGTGCGTTCTGAGGGTGAAATGGCGGTGAGTGCCCCCTTTCACTTATAGGTATATTTGTATACAGCGTGTTTTTCAACCGTGCCATATGGTTAAGGGATGAAGTGATATTACCGAGAGCATCATACGTAAATTATCATTTTTTTTTTCTCTCTCTTTCTTTAACCGACTATAGAAAAAGGGCGTCGGTTAATCGGCGAGAAAGGTCCTGACCGCTCCCTAACATCGGAAAGCCACAATCTCTGCACTCCACACCTAGCGGTATGGTTTATATTGGCCACATCCACGCGGTATACATATTCTGGTTTAGAGTCAGCTACTTGGTGCCGCCCACCGGTATCCCCTGATAACCCGATTACTTACGATAACCCGATATTTATTGGGGCCCAGATTTCACTCTGATACCATACGCTTCCTACCTAACTATGGAAAACGGAAGTTGAGCCAACAGCCACCATATACCTTGTTGGATTGGGGTGTAACACGCCTGCAGAGTCTTATACCCTTCGAATACAGAGGTGTAGGAAGGTACCTTATAAGTGAAGAAAAATATACACGGGAGTGTAGAATAAAAGTAAGACCATTGGACGCGGTGGAATGAAGTATCTTTATAGCTCGCGTCTTAAAAGCTCCGCAGGTTTTAATTACTGACGGAGTAGATCTAATTAGGTTTATTTTGTACCGCACTCGCGGTTACGTGGGGGTACGAAATATCGCAAATTCCAATAATGATTTACGCTGTAGGTGCAGGCCTGTGTGTGGCTCCATGAGGAGATTGTTAGACACAAAGAACTTGTCCCTCGAGCAAAACCCGGGACGTCAACTGCAGCGTAAGCCATAGGCGATGGCGTCCTCCCAGGGCAGCCACTAATTACGGTTCGAATCGTTATACTCCGAGTACGGTAGTACGTACTGATGCATTTCTTTGCTACACCGCTGGGTCGTATATTTTCGTATACGTTTAATACCTGCTGATCCTACTGCGGTGCAGTTTATATCCTCGCGACACGTACCTCGTATACCTCTTAGACTCGAGGAAATTAATCAATATAGATTTCTCATTCATTATCCCGCAATTAGGGCGGGTGTATTTATATCTCGATAAATTCATTTTTTTATTATTCAGATTAAATTGCAGAGAGAAATATTCACATTTTTCTTCTTCTTCTTCTTCTTCATCTTCTTCTTTCCTATTCTCATTCTCCTTTCTGCCGACACTATAGGGATGACCTCGCTCACCTGTCTTCTGTTACTTGGGGATAGCTGGTTGAATTTACTCCCTTTGCAACCGCAACAAATTTTTAACAGCGGAACAAGGGGCAGCGTGACGGATCCGCAAAGAAATATATATATATATATATATATATCTCGTGCACCTTTTCGTTTTCGAAAATTTGTAAACTGCTATTTTTAAAGAATTCGAATGGAACGAATCGTGTTTTCTAAACAGAATATTATCCACGCTTCTTAAACAGCGACCTTTCTCAATATCCTATACGTGTTATTAGAAGCCTTAAAAATTGTCGAAGGCCAGAGGAAACTGGTAAGACTTCTCGGCAAAAATAAACGCTACAGTTTACTTAAATTCCGCAAAGGACATAGAATATTATATATTTGAATCATTAAATGTGTGCGATTTCTTTTCTTCTATAATCTGAAAATTGATGTTTTGCATTCAAATTCGAACGATTCTTTCCACAACTAAATCTGGCACCGATTTATATTCCATTATATATACGGCAAACAGTACAAAGTTTTATCGGTAAGATGGCGATAATCGGTAATATCCGTTGGTATAATTCTACCTTACCAACGGCGATCAATCTGCTGCTTTTAGCTGATGGTTATAGAGAGGTGACCGGTCGTAAAAAGTGTATGAAAATTGTCGATCACGTAGGATTCGGGTATTATGATATAAGAAATTAATACAATAGAATTTTGACGGAGAAAAATAACCTATGTGAAGTAGGCCCGCGACTTTATTATTTTTCAATTTTTCGTATACAAAAAAATTATTTCCTTATATGCTGCAGATCTGCTCTATTTTTTATTCCAACATAATGCAGAGTAGATTCACGTTCATTATTGGATATCTCGAATGATGAGAAGTAGTTCCGCTTATACGATCTCTGCAATATTTGAATGGATTCATGAAATTGTTATAATTAGCTCGGGGTCAAATCAACTGAACTAAAGTCGTATAAGAATATTTATTATATTTACTGAATCAATTCTCAAGTATAAGATATAAATAATCAATCAGATATGCGAATAACCAGCTGCTTCATATAGGTAGAAATTAAAATCATAATAATCCAGCAGCATGGGTGGCATACTCTATGCGCCTTATCATATGCAACCCGCGGATCATTTTAGTATTATTGTTATTATACAGCTTCCAGTTCCATAGTTCCTCACCCGATGGCGCTACCAGCGTTAACTCACTTGTGACGTCGGCGTCCTTGCCCCCTCCGCCCTCCAGGCTGCTCAAGGTCGGGCAAGGCAGACAAGAGTGGGGTGCAGGGGTAAACCGGTCTAACCGGTTAAGCAAACCGGTCTAACCTGTTAAGTAAACCCGTCTAACTGGTCTGACAGCTTTCGCTTTCACTTCTTCAGTCGCATTCCTGGCGTCAACGAGTGAACATGTGTTGTGTGTGGCGGAAGGCTTCTGCGACAGGCACAAACTTGAGCGGTAAATTAAATAAAACGTGGGAGAAAATGGTTGACGATTGGTAGGTAAGCTGCGGCGTTATGCGAGGAGTTTTACAGTTCGAAGAGGCTGTCATCAACGAAAGCACGTCGGACATGAGTGAGTTTGAAATATTCCAATCACCGTTTTACCATAACCCTGAATAATTGGGGACGTTTAATGCTTCTTCGTAACAAAAAGAATCTTACTGATTGGTTTCATAATGGGAATAGTATTCGATATTCGTTGGACATATTTTACGTGTCGCGTATTTCAACCAGCAAAGTTAGTAACAAGCGGACTTTGATTATAATCGGGGAAATTGTTCATTTTCAAGTATATTCTATCCGTACCAGCGAATAACTGTGTGGAAATCGGAAATTCTTACGAACATAACCTCTCAGACCTGTTTTGAATACAAATATAATCGGCGAGGGGGTTTCATTTGATAACCTCGCAATATTATTATCCCATGATGTTAACAATCATATAATTCCAACTTCCTCGTACTCTAGTATCATTTGCCCCACGGGCATACTTTGTGACTCCGAGGATGAACTAATTTGTCGTGTTATTTTGATGTTACAAATGTTTTCCCGGAGAATACTCGTTCCCCGATTTATTCTTTTATTCGATTCTTTAACAGTATTATCGATCGACAGAGGTTCGAATAAGCATCGCAGACACTTGAGACGCATAGATCCTGCGTGCCGCTTGGTCGGAGTCAGACGCCACCCCAAAGTGTCCAGGTAGCCCTGGATTATTAGTCGACCAACACAATGGTAAGCTTCATATTATATCAGCCAATGATCCTGTGTAACTAGACGAATGTATATCGATAACAACCAATGCTTAAACGCATTCATCTAGCAATACTCGGACAGCATTTGTCTCTAGATGCGACAATGTTTGTTCTAATCGCAATGGTATTCCCATATTTAAGAATTGGAGAGGGTGAATCAGATCTAAATAGGTCACGAGCCAAGTTACCAGTACCACAGGCCTTTTGAACTGTTTGGAAACAGTACGCCAGCAGTCGTGGGCATCACAGGGACCAAGCCGGTAATTGACCCCCCGTTTAAGCGAGCATATTCAGAGGCGAGGAGGATATTGGTGTCAAGGTAATTATTCTCTATTATTGATGGACTTCCAGCCAGTATAGGCTGCATTGCATTGAGTAACTCAGGTTATTCGAATGAAATCGTAAATTTACCTTGTAGTAGAGAAATATCTGAATGATGAGGATCGAAATTCAAACGCTTAAAAATAAATACCAGTGTAGATTACTGTAGAATTAATTTAGAGGTATCGCATTTATTTTTTGAACATCAAACAGAATTCAATATTGGTGATAAATTACTTTCGAGTCTCAGGTACCGGTCATAACAATTGAAAGATTGAAAAATCTATTCATGCATGCACTATTAATACTAGCTTATTGACGTTCTTCATTCTGTTGAAGGTAGTTCAAAGTTTATAAAACATTTGAAAATAGTTTAGACAAGCTTACAAAATTAATCATAAGAAATATATTATAATCAATCTCTTGAAGATTAGCAACGGCATTACTGACAATCAGTCAGACGTTAGATCACAGTTAAAAATTCTTTGGCTCTTAGTTAAGAATGTTTACTTGCACCACACATTGAGTTAATTTATCCAATGCTTCCTATGTTTATCTTGTTTTTATCCTCACAGGCACTGTTCACGGAGGGAAACTTAGTTGCTGCCCATCTTCAAGGAAACCTCTTCAAAATTCATCAGAACATGATTCACGCCAGGGAGTGGAGCAGTCCAAGCACCGAGGGAACGACCACGAAACAACTCTGCACCGCAGCGCGTTATCAAAGTAGCATAAGCATATAGTTTTAGCTTGTGTCGTATAAAGTCCGTAATTACAGTGACAACCACAAGATTTTCTTTCATAGCATCTGTTACCTGCTCAATGTAAGATTAAGATCAACGTCCATACCGCGTCTCACTCGAGACCTATCAAATATTAATTTCAATCTTTAACAATGACTAGCAAATCATTTGACCAATTGCTGTACAGATTATTCCAAATTGTTTGTAGAACCTATGAGCGGTAATATATTAGCTCGTTATTATACAGCACGCTATACGTGACTAGTTCATTCGGCAATATTATAATTATACAGGGAATCCAAAGACTTGTAATCTTACAGAATAGGTAAGAATTATACGATCATAACAGCCCGTAATGCTTACAAATACGATATACATACGTGAAATAATATTTTACTCCTTTGATTTTCTTGTGCACCAGAAAACAAAAATGTTCTTTTCTTATTCTTCATTCTTATAGCGGTGGGAAAAATAGATTGCACAGCTCACAGTATATGTATGTATTATCGCAGCAAGGATTAGTTTGAAGTTGAATCGTACTTTTAGTAAAGCCTAATTATAAAAATCCTCGCTTTATATTAGACTGGAATCATTATCCTTGCCGTATCCAATTCGAAACATATCGAACATTAATTCCACTTCATAACAATAACTTTGAACCAGGCATTTGTATCATTTTGCAAAATTGCTGTACAGATAAAGAGACATGACCAGATGCTGCTGGTCTTCCAACATCGTAACGTTTCCTTTAGTAGACTAAATATAATTAGCAAACCTTTGTATGTTTCGTTACTTTTCTCGTTTATTTATATCTCTGTAAAGTTAAAAATCAAATACAGCGTGGCGCTGTGATGGAATAGATGATTATTATACATCATTTGCAGAAGCTATGAGTGGAAATAGATGAAGTCTTTAACTGTACAGCGGGCTGTACTTGACTAATTCATACGGTGATATTATAATCGTACAAAAAAAAAAGACTTGTGATATTATAATGATGTTATATTATTAACAATATGTTCTTTCGCATATATTTTATTATTTGTATTCAGCCCCTGGGTACCGACCTGAAGGTCTTAATGTTCTTTATTAGTTCAGACTCTACGTATTTGGAATAGAAAAATAGTAGAGATTGAAATAGTTAGATGAACCATTACCGTATGAAATATTCGCAATATCTATGCAGGTAACACAACATAATACATGCATATAAGATAAACGTTCATGAAGTATACTTCACGCCTTCGTAAAATTGTCCTTAATGAATAGAGAGCGGGAAATTCAGAGATCCATGAATTGGAAAGTCTCATTAGTATCTTGTAAGAACAACTAGTATGTTTATAGAGTAATGAATTATGAATTATTTTATTGTGCTTGCGGGGAAATTACGTTGTTAAAGTATTATTGTTAACCAAAACCATGGTGAAATTAATGGCTCTGTTCTCCATTCGTATGGCGGTCTGAAAAATGAATATAACAGTTCGCTGTTCTCAACGAGACCAATATAAAAATTATCTGCTTTAAACATTGTACTTGGCATTCTGTAAATTATACCTTCGTACGTATATGTATGTATTATCGTCGCAACGATTAGTTAGTATAATAATAGTTTTAGTACAGCGTAATTATAGTTCTAGCCAATTGCCGACCATAAAAAGTGTCAAATATGTGGTTTTCAGTGATATACGTGATATATCAAACGTATTACGATCGCGTCTACAATTTTTTCAAATAAGTATTCATGTATTGGGATATTTCATCCAATAGGAATGTATTATGGTAGTAAATTGGCGCATTCCTAAATTAACATCTTGAGATTGTAAATAATCAATCGTTTAATCATTTTCCCCGGTCCTTTCGTTGCCTATAAGTCAAAAATCATGAAAATCGGATGCTTTTATGAGTTTGAAATCATAAAGTTGCCGCACGGGGTGACCGCACCGAACTATTTTTATCGCGAACATTGATGCGTCTTGCTATATGCAACCCTAATGCCATTCGTGTGATACATAAATTAAAATTGTCCACAATCAGGCGCATTTATTTTAATTGACGAAAAACCAGGCAATTAACACCTAATTTTTGGGAGTTAAGTAACTCCAAAAATAAAAGTGTCAACTACCAGAAATATCACTTCGGATAAAAGTCTCCACTGCTGGATTTTACGTTACTGAAAATCTAGTGGGCAAACTGACTGACTTATTTTGCCGTGAACATAGTACGCCTGACGATATGTAATCTTCAGTTAGGGATCGCAGCTATGACACACGAGTTGCATGCGTTGAGCTATGCCGACGTTATCGGTATAACACGTTATCGGCACAGCACGTTATCGACACAGCACGTTATCGACACAGCACGTTATCGGCGCAGCACGTTATCGACGCAGCACGTTACCGACACGAAATAATTCGACAAGGCGACCGCGAGATGGCGGAGCACTGACCTAGGGTAATTGCACCTGTCGCGGAGTCAGTGACCTCAGTGGCCCTCGTGGCATCAATGAGTGCGCATGGGGTGCGTTAAAGAGACCCGTAGAAATATTTCGAACGCAATAATATGATACCAGTCGTCCTTCTTTATAAAATTGATTATATTAAGTAAGATCTTATTGTAACACGAATGTATTTAGTTTATTTTGCGATAACTTTCATACACGAAGAGAAGTTTATGGTGAATATTCTCATACTTATACAGTACTTGTCCCATATACTTTCAATGCTTACCATAAACTTCTCTCCGTGTACCAGGAAACAAATAAAGACACTCGAAAAATGTATACTTGATATTTATTTTTGAGAATCAATTACAATTTACAAACCCTGCATACCTTTGACAATGAATGCGATTGTATCAATGCTGCGGAAATAAATTTTCAGATATATGAATAATCAATTGCTTTGTTATATTTTCCACTCCCCCCGGACAGATGATGCCTTATTTTCAGAGTAAATTCTCCGGCAGTTGAGACTTTCTTTTCGGACCCGCACTTCTGGCAGTTGAGACTTTCGTTTTGGACCCCGCACTTCTGGCAGTTGAGACTTTTCGGACTCGTATTTCTGGCAGTTGAGACTTTTTCGAGGGTCATATGCCTGGCAGTTGACACCTCAAACTTAACTCCTAAAAATAAGGTGTCAACCGCCAGGCACATGACCCTCGAAAAAAGTCTCAACTGCCAGGAAACGGAGTCACTCTTCTGGCAGTTGAGACTTTTCTCGGAGCGATTTTTCTGGCAGTTGAGACTTTTTTCGATGGTCATATGTCTGGCAGTTGACACCTTATTTTTAGGAGTTAATTTTGAGGTGTCAACTGCCAGGCATATGACCCCCGAAAAAAGTCTCAACTGCCAGAAAATGGACTGATTTTTCTGGCAGTTGAGACTTTTTTCGGTGGTCATATGTCTGGCAGTTGACACCTTATTTTTAGGCGTTAATTTTGAGGTGTCAACTGCCAGACATATGGCCCTCGAAAAAACTCTCAACTGCCAGAAAATAGAGTGATTTTTCTGGCAGTTGAGACTTTTTATCGACATCAGCATGCATACGCTGCTTTATACAGTCGCTGCTTCATGCAGTCGCTGCTTCATGCAGTCGCTATATAGCTTATTTATACTATCATTTTTAAGAGTTCGAGTAATTTTAAGTCAAAAATTGCTTCTGGTATCAGGAGAACATCTGACCCAAGGAGGTGTTCTAAAATTTTCGAGAGCTAAAGTAATTTTAAGTCGAAAATTGCTCCTGGTATCAGGAGAACATCTGACCCAAGGAGGTGTTCCAAAATTTTTGGTGAGGGAAAGAGTAGGCTATCGATACAGGCATGCATACGCTGCTTCATGCATTTTATGTTTTCCTGATACCAGGAGAATTTTTCGACTCAAAATTATTCTAACTCCTCAAAATGCTAGTATAGATGAGCTATATAGCGACTGCATGAAGCAGCGTATGCATGCATGTGTCGATAGGCATTCCAAAAATTTCAGAACACCTCCTCGGGTTTTATGTTCTCCTGATACCAGGAGCAATTTTTGACTTGAAATTACTTAAACTCTTAAAAATGCTGGTATAGATAAGCTATATAGCGACTGCATGAAGCAGCGTATGCATGCATGTGTCGATAGGCATTCCAAAAATTTCAGAACACCTCCTCGGGTTTTATGTTCTCCTGATACCAGGAGCAATTTTTGACTCGAAATTACTTAAACTCTTAAAAATGCTAGTATAGATAAGCTATATAGCGACTGCATGAAGCAGCGTATGCATGCATGTGTCGATAGGCATTCCAAAAATTTCAGAACACCTCCTCGGGTTTTATGTTCTCCTGATACCAGGAGCAATTTTTGACTTGAAATTACTTAAACTCTTGAAAATGCTAGTATAGATAAGCTATATAGCGACTGCATGAAGCAGCGTATGCATGCATGTGTCGATAGGCATTCTAAAAATTTCAGAACACCTCCTCGGGTTTTATGTTCTCCTGATACCAGGAGCAATTTTTGACTTGAAATTACTTAAACTCTTAAAAATGCTAGTATAGATAAGCTATATAGCGACTGCATGAAGCAGCGTATGCATGCCTGTATCGATAGCCTACTCTTTCCCCCACCAAAAATTTTGGAACACCTCCTCGGATTTTATGTTTTCCTGATACCAGGAGAATTTTTCGACTTAAAATTATTCTAACTCTTGAAAAGGCTAGTATAGATAAGCTATATAGCGACTGCATGAAGCAGCGTATGCATGCCTGTATCGATAGCCTACTCTTTCCCCCACCAAAAATTTTGGAACACCTCCTCGGATTTTATGTTCTCCTGATACCAGGAGCAATTTTCGACTTAAAATTACTTTAGCTCTCAAAAATTTTAGAACACCTCCTTGGGTCAGATGTTCTCCTGATACCAGGAGCAATTTTTGACTTAAAATTACTTAAACTCTTGAAAATGCTAGTATAGATAAGCTATATAGCGACTGCACGAAGCAGCGTATGCATGCATGTGTCGATAGGCATTCCAAAAATTTCAGAACACCTCCTCGGGTTTTATGTTCTCCTGATACCAGGAGCAATTTTTGACTTAAAATTACTCGAACTCTTAAAAATGATAGTATAAATAAGCTGTATAGCGACTGCATGAAGCAGCGACTGCATAAAGCAGCGACTGTATAAAGCAGCGTATGCATGCTGATGTCGATAAAAAGTCTCAACTGCCAGAAAAATCAGTCCATTTTCTGGCAGTTGAGACTTTTTTCGGGGGTCATATGCCTGGCAGTTGACACCTCAAAATTAACTCCTAAAAATAAGGTGTCAACTGCCAGACATATGACCATCGAAAAAAGTCTCAACTGCCAGAAAAATCGCTCCGAGAAAAGTCTCAACTGCCAGAAGAGTGACTCCGTTTCCTGGCAGTTGAGACTTTTTTCGAGGGTCATGTGCCTGGCGGTTGACACCTTATTTTTAGGAGTTAAGTTTGAGGTGTCAACTGCCAGGCATATGACCCTCGAAAAAGTCTCAACTGCCAGAAATACGAGTCCGAAAAGTCTCAACTGCCAGAAGTGCGGGGTCCAAAACGAAAGTCTCAACTGCCAGAAGTGCGGGTCCGAAAAGAAAGTCTCAACTGCCGGAGAATTTACTCTGAAAATAAGGCATCATCTGTCCGGGGGGAGTGGAAAATATAACAAAGCAATTGATTATTCATATATCTGAAAATTTATTTCCGCAGCATTGATACAATCGCATTCATTGTCAAAGGTATGCAGGGTTTGTAAATTGTAATTGATTCTCAAAAATAAATATCAAGTATACATTTTTCGAGTGTCTTTATTTGTTTCCTGGTACACGGAGAGAAGTTTATGGTAAGCATTGAAAGTATATGGGACAAGTACTGTATAAGTATGAGAATATTCACCATAAACTTCTCTTCGTGTATGAAAGTTATCGCAAAATAAACTAAATACATTCGTGTTACAATAAGATCTTACTTAATATAATCAATTTTATAAAGAAGGACGACTGGTATCATATTATTGCGTTCGAAATATTTCTACGGGTCTCTTTAACGCACCCCATGCGCACTCATTGATGCCACGAGGGCCACTGAGGTCACTGACTCCGCGACAGGTGCAATTACCCTAGGTCAGTGCTCCGCCATCTCGCGGTCGCCTTGTCGAATTATTTCGTGTCGGTAACGTGCTGCGTCGATAACGTGCTGCGCCGATAACGTGCTGTGTCGATAACGTGCTGTGTCGATAACGTGCTGTGCCGATAACGTGTTATACCGATAACGTCGGCATAGCTCAACGCATGCAACTCGTGTGTCATAGCTGCGATCCCTAACTGAAGATTACATATCGTCAGGCGTACTATGTTCACGGCAAAATAAGTCAGTCAGTTTGCCCACTAGATTTTCAGTAACGTAAAATCCAGCAGTGGAGACTTTTATCCGAAGTGATATTTCTGGTAGTTGACACTTTTATTTTTGGAGTTACTTAACTCCCAAAAATTAGGTGTTAATTGCCTGGTTTTTCGTCAATTAAAATAAATGCGCCTGATTGTGGACAATTTTAATTTATGTATCACACGAATGGCATTAGGGTTGCATATAGCAAGACGCATCAATGTTCGCGATAAAAATAGTTCGGTGCGGTCACCCCGTGCGGCAACTTTATGATTTCAAACTCATAAAAGCATCCGATTTTCATGATTTTTGACTTATAGGCAACGAAAGGACCGGGGAAAATGATTAAACGATTGATTATTTACAATCTCAAGATGTTAATTTAGGAATGCGCCAATTTACTACCATAATACATTCCTATTGGATGAAATATCCCAATACATGAATACTTATTTGAAAAAATTGTAGACGCGATCGTAATACGTTTGATATATCACGTATATCACTGAAAACCACATATTTGACACTTTTTATGGTCGGCAATTGGCTAGAACTATAATTACGCTGTACTAAAACTATTATTATACTAACTAATCGTTGCGACGATAATACATACATATACGTACGAAGGTATAATTTACAGAATGCCAAGTACAATGTTTAAAGCAGATAATTTTTATATTGGTCTCGTTGAGAACAGCGAACTGTTATATTCATTTTTCAGACCGCCATACGAATGGAGAACAGAGCCATTAATTTCACCATGGTTTTGGTTAACAATAATACTTTAACAACGTAATTTCCCCGCAAGCACAATAAAATAATTCATAATTCATTACTCTATAAACATACTAGTTGTTCTTACAAGATACTAATGAGACTTTCCAATTCATGGATCTCTGAATTTCCCGCTCTCTATTCATTAAGGACAATTTTACGAAGGCGTGAAGTATACTTCATGAACGTTTATCTTATATGCATGTATTATGTTGTGTTACCTGCATAGATATTGCGAATATTTCATACGGTAATGGTTCATCTAACTATTTCAATCTCTACTATTTTTCTATTCCAAATACGTAGAGTCTGAACTAATAAAGAACATTAAGACCTTCAGGTCGGTACCCAGGGGCTGAATACAAATAATAAAATATATGCGAAAGAACATATTGTTAATAATATAACATCATTATAATATCACAAGTCTTTTTTTTTTGTACGATTATAATATCACCGTATGAATTAGTCAAGTACAGCCCGCTGTACAGTTAAAGACTTCATCTATTTCCACTCATAGCTTCTGCAAATGATGTATAATAATCATCTATTCCATCACAGCGCCACGCTGTATTTGATTTTTAACTTTACAGAGATATAAATAAACGAGAAAAGTAACGAAACATACAAAGGTTTGCTAATTATATTTAGTCTACTAAAGGAAACGTTACGATGTTGGAAGACCAGCAGCATCTGGTCATGTCTCTTTATCTGTACAGCAATTTTGCAAAATGATACAAATGCCTGGTTCAAAGTTATTGTTATGAAGTGGAATTAATGTTCGATATGTTTCGAATTGGATACGGCAAGGATAATGATTCCAGTCTAATATAAAGCGAGGATTTTTATAATTAGGCTTTACTAAAAGTACGATTCAACTTCAAACTAATCCTTGCTGCGATAATACATACATATACTGTGAGCTGTGCAATCTATTTTTCCCACCGCTATAAGAATGAAGAATAAGAAAAGAACATTTTTGTTTTCTGGTGCACAAGAAAATCAAAGGAGTAAAATATTATTTCACGTATGTATATCGTATTTGTAAGCATTACGGGCTGTTATGATCGTATAATTCTTACCTATTCTGTAAGATTACAAGTCTTTGGATTCCCTGTATAATTATAATATTGCCGAATGAACTAGTCACGTATAGCGTGCTGTATAATAACGAGCTAATATATTACCGCTCATAGGTTCTACAAACAATTTGGAATAATCTGTACAGCAATTGGTCAAATGATTTGCTAGTCATTGTTAAAGATTGAAATTAATATTTGATAGGTCTCGAGTGAGACGCGGTATGGACGTTGATCTTAATCTTACATTGAGCAGGTAACAGATGCTATGAAAGAAAATCTTGTGGTTGTCACTGTAATTACGGACTTTATACGACACAAGCTAAAACTATATGCTTATGCTACTTTGATAACGCGCTGCGGTGCAGAGTTGTTTCGTGGTCGTTCCCTCGGTGCTTGGACTGCTCCACTCCCTGGCGTGAATCATGTTCTGATGAATTTTGAAGAGGTTTCCTTGAAGATGGGCAGCAACTAAGTTTCCCTCCGTGAACAGTGCCTGTGAGGATAAAAACAAGATAAACATAGGAAGCATTGGATAAATTAACTCAATGTGTGGTGCAAGTAAACATTCTTAACTAAGAGCCAAAGAATTTTTAACTGTGATCTAACGTCTGACTGATTGTCAGTAATGCCGTTGCTAATCTTCAAGAGATTGATTATAATATATTTCTTATGATTAATTTTGTAAGCTTGTCTAAACTATTTTCAAATGTTTTATAAACTTTGAACTACCTTCAACAGAATGAAGAACGTCAATAAGCTAGTATTAATAGTGCATGCATGAATAGATTTTTCAATCTTTCAATTGTTATGACCGGTACCTGAGACTCGAAAGTAATTTATCACCAATATTGAATTCTGTTTGATGTTCAAAAAATAAATGCGATACCTCTAAATTAATTCTACAGTAATCTACACTGGTATTTATTTTTAAGCGTTTGAATTTCGATCCTCATCATTCAGATATTTCTCTACTACAAGGTAAATTTACGATTTCATTCGAATAACCTGAGTTACTCAATGCAATGCAGCCTATACTGGCTGGAAGTCCATCAATAATAGAGAATAATTACCTTGACACCAATATCCTCCTCGCCTCTGAATATGCTCGCTTAAACGGGGGGTCAATTACCGGCTTGGTCCCTGTGATGCCCACGACTGCTGGCGTACTGTTTCCAAACAGTTCAAAAGGCCTGTGGTACTGGTAACTTGGCTCGTGACCTATTTAGATCTGATTCACCCTCTCCAATTCTTAAATATGGGAATACCATTGCGATTAGAACAAACATTGTCGCATCTAGAGACAAATGCTGTCCGAGTATTGCTAGATGAATGCGTTTAAGCATTGGTTGTTATCGATATACATTCGTCTAGTTACACAGGATCATTGGCTGATATAATATGAAGCTTACCATTGTGTTGGTCGACTAATAATCCAGGGCTACCTGGACACTTTGGGGTGGCGTCTGACTCCGACCAAGCGGCACGCAGGATCTATGCGTCTCAAGTGTCTGCGATGCTTATTCGAACCTCTGTCGATCGATAATACTGTTAAAGAATCGAATAAAAGAATAAATCGGGGAACGAGTATTCTCCGGGAAAACATTTGTAACATCAAAATAACACGACAAATTAGTTCATCCTCGGAGTCACAAAGTATGCCCGTGGGGCAAATGATACTAGAGTACGAGGAACTTGGAATTATATGATTGTTAACATCATGGGATAATAATATTGCGAGGTTATCAAATGAAACCCCCTCGCCGATTATATTTGTATTCAAAACAGGTCTGAGAGGTTATGTTCGTAAGAATTTCCGATTTCCACACAGTTATTCGCTGGTACGGATAGAATATACTTGAAAATGAACAATTTCCCCGATTATAATCAAAGTCCGCTTGTTACTAACTTTGCTGGTTGAAATACGCGACACGTAAAATATGTCCAACGAATATCGAATACTATTCCCATTATGAAACCAATCAGTAAGATTCTTTTTGTTACGAAGAAGCATTAAACGTCCCCAATTATTCAGGGTTATGGTAAAACGGTGATTGGAATATTTCAAACTCACTCATGTCCGACGTGCTTTCGTTGATGACAGCCTCTTCGAACTGTAAAACTCCTCGCATAACGCCGCAGCTTACCTACCAATCGTCAACCATTTTCTCCCACGTTTCATTTAATTTACCGCTCAAGTTTGTGCCTGTCGCAGAAGCCTTCCGCCACACACAACACATGTTCACTCGTTGACGCCAGGAATGCGACTGAAGAAGTGAAAGCGAAAGCTGTCAGACCAGTTAGACGGGTTTTCTTAACAGGTTAGACCGGTTTGCTTAACCGGTTAGACCGGTTTACCCCTGCACCCCACTCTTGTCGGCCTTGCCCGACCTTGAGCGTTCTGGAGGGCGGAGGGGGCAAGGACGCCGACGTCACAAGTGAGTTAACGCTGGTAGCGCCATCGGGTGAGGAACTATGGAACTGGAAGCTGTATAATAACAATAATAATAAAATGATCCGCGGGTTGCATATGATAAGGCGCATAGAGTATGCCACCCATGCTGCTGGATTATTATGATTTTAATTTCTACCTATATGAAGCAGCTGGTTATTCGCATATCTGATTGATTATTTATATCTTATACTTGAGAATTGATTCAGTAAATATAATAAATATTCTTATACGACTTTAGTTCAGTTGATTTGACCCCGAGCTAATTATAACAATTTCATGAATCCATTTAAATATTGCAGAGATCGTATACAAGCGATTTTACAAAATTTAGAATATTTTTTTTTTTTTTTTCTCATTCCGGAACAGGGGAGAATAATTTCAGAACTGTTAACCTACTGAATAACTGTCTCACGTAGAATTATTTTTTCACTCGAAAAAAATAACTCCAATATCAGACTAGTGTCAATATTCGCTTGCAGTTTACTATGACGGGTGAAAAAAGGATGTTCTCCGATAAATTCACATCTATTAGTAGATCGTAGGGACCACCCTTACTTTACTCCAACAAGTACGAGATTTGATTGATTAATTTTACAGCAGCGTTAAGCATCGTTATAGTATAAGCGGAATTACCGAAGTTCGTGAATATGTGCAGCTAGCAAACTACATAGGAACTTTGAAATCCGGTTCAAAGTTTGAGAAAGTAACTGTGGGAACACGGGCACCGATTTTCATCTGGCGTTACCAACTCCGAAGCCATGAATCATTCTAATTATATTTTTCTCTCACCCCGTTTTTACTCCGTTCAATGAATTATCTGAACTCGCACAGAATGAAAAAACCTGAACAGATTTCTTTGTGCACTACATGTCTATGATGTCTTGTGTAATGGCATAGGTATAATAGGGCTGTAAAATAAACCCGCTATCTAGTTCCAGGCAATATCTCTGATCCCATTTTTTCCACAGTTTAAGTCGATACACCGATAAAAATATCAATTCCGCAGGGTATATTGTGAATTTTCGGTGCATTGCAGTAAAGCCGATACAACGGTGCAGCGGATAATAGAACCTGGCTCAGTTTGCATAAGCAGGCTTAATCCACTTTTCCTTGTCTTCATCCAACGGCATAGCTTTTCTCTCTTTTTATTTTCAACAAAAAAGTACCTTCTACCGTTTCTATGACTGTACTGTGGGTATACGTTATACCACTGTATATCTTATTCACATCCACCCTATCGTTCACTACGGAAATATTCCCGGGCTTAGTATTTCTAATGAATATGCTAGCAATAAGAAATGGGAATAGTTGGAATGTAGAAAGGGAAAAGAAACTGGCACGATAACCAGACGGAAATCATAGCGAGGGGGCTCACTTCCGGTTGAGCGAAGTAGTCGAGGTAAAGAATAGAAGAAAAAGTATAAGATGTAGCTAATTTCTATGAAATGGTGAGCGGGAATAAATCCGTTTTAAAAATATTCGCAGTCTGCTCCATGAACGCAATTCAATACTGATTTTAAATTAACTCCTCATCATTCGAGATATCCAATAATGAACGTGAATCTGCTCTGCATTATGTTGGAATAAAAAATAGAGCAGATCTGCAGCATATAAGGGAAGTAACAATCTGGGTCACTTAAAGGAAGCTAAAATCGATTTTGCTGCCTCTACTGAACTAGGCCAGCTTCCAAAAACTGAATAACTTCTCGTACTTTCGCTTTAAACAATCATTATTCTCAAGGTAATTACCAGATGAGAAAATTATTTCGAACTATATTCTCAATGAATTCACTACCCATAATCTTATCCCCGCACGTATACAGGTATTGAATGAATATTCCAGGGTGAATATAACGTGAAGATCGGGTCCAGATCTTGAGATAGGTATAATAAGGTCTAGACTAGAGCATAGAACGAAGTATACTCATCAGCTGAGCGAGGTTTAAGTGTGAAGGTATGTACATAGCGTATCATACACGCGACATGACACGAAAGGGGGTTGGTTGCATGCGCTTAATCTGTGCGATGAATCAAGGCTCGATCAAGGTCGAGGAATTCCCGGCCGTGAATAGGGGTGAAAAACGAAGGAAAAATAGACCCTTAATTCAAGCTCAAGTGCAACTACGTGTTCGACCTTATAGAGCTTTTTCATTGCCAGAGATAAAGACACCGGGTCTAGCTGCTGTGATTAATTAAAGGTCCGAAAGAAAAATACTATCTCGAATGAAGTTAACGAGCTAGTTTTACAGCTTAACACCGTAATATTTATTACACGGTTCATATTAAAACGCGTTACTTTTATTTAGGTAAGATACAACGAGGCCTAGATATGTATGTTATAAGGATGGTACCTACTACCATATATGTATACTAGGGTGTTTCAAAAAAACTCGATATTTTTTTTTTCTTGCTCTCCGCCCAAAATATCGTAGAATATGTCCTAACAAATATCCTGTTAAAAGAGGAGCTCATAATTTCAATTTTAAGAGGTCCTTCGTCGAATCTGAAGTTTTGCCGTTTAAATAACACAGAAAAATGACTTTTTTACTTTATTTATTCTTGCAACCTAGGAAGAAATTTTTTTTTCATAAAGTCCATGACTATATCTTACAAAGCATTAAATTTGGACAAAAAAATCTCATTGAGCCGAATTTCAATTTTCATTATTTGATTTTTTTCAGAGCTTTAAACTCAAAATTTTAATAATGAAAATTGAAATTCGGCTCAATGAGATTTTTTTGTCCAAATTTAATGCTTTGTAAGATATAGTCATGGACTTTATGAAAAAAAAATTTCTTCCTAGGTTGCAAGAATAAATAAAGTAAAAAAGTCATTATTCTGTGTTATTTAAACGGCAAAACTTCAGATTCGACGAAGGACCTCTTAAAATTGAAATTATGAGCTCCTCTTTTAACAGGATATTTGTTAGGACATATTCTACGATATTTTGGGCGGAGAGCAAGAAAAAAAAAATATCGAGTTTTTTTGAAACACCCTAATGTATACCCTACACCAAATAAAGGGAAACCGTGGTAGCAATGCATACCAGAGTTTCTAAACTAACAGTAGACTGCTTACCGCATATAGGCTGTAGAACACAAAGTACATAACACAGCCCCTACGTACGTGGTTGGACGTTTGTAGCAAGTAGTAGTCGTCCCTGATGCAAGGGTAGATGTGTAGGTCGCATTCGGGGCTGCTGCAATGCGGAACAGCCAGACATCGTAGCACCTGCATAACGCGTACTATACAGACGTGACTTGGAACAACGTTTCACAACTAGGATCTTCTTGACACTAAATTTATGCTTTTTGTTTACCATGATCGTCATTTTTCACCATAAATTTAATACAAAAAACGATTGAATCCGTTTCTTATTAAAATCACATCACTACATATTTCAAAGAGTTGAGTTAAGTTGATAGAAATTTCGATATGGTATCAGGAAGCGAACGATTCGCTTTCATCTTTCGTGCAAAAAAAAAAAAAAAATAAAAAGAAAAGTTATCTTTCCAGGAAGAGAATATAAGAGGAAATGTTATACCGAGAGACGTATCACCGAGATCAACGAAATGTTCTGCTCTAAGACCTTTTTCTAATTGTCCATTGGAGCTGTCAGGTTTAGCAAAGAAAGATAGGCCAAGGGAAAAGGAGCCCAGAGGCAATCGATACTTAAACATGGTATGGGATGAGATCCTATAGGAGAGCTGGTACGAAATCGTATATACGTACCTATAGACTCGAAGTAATTCCGGTAGCTTTCGAGTACTTATATTCCAGTATGGCAGTAATAGAGAACTGTATTACGAGTATAGTACCGGCAAACATGGGGTATTTACGATCGAAGTAGTTCTCGTCTGTCGAAAAGTTCAATAAGATTTATATACGACGTTCACTATTTTCTTTTACAGTTGTTAAAAATAATGACTTTGTTATTGATTGTTATTGAATTTATGATAACATATGTGACGATGTAGAGTACACGCCCGCAAGGTATGATGATTGCATAAGACATATTTCATTTGTTAATTGGTGAAAACTTCTTCATTTGCTAAAATGAGTCACCAAAATCCTATGTAACAGGAAAATGTTGGTTGCGTATGCGTAATGCTGAATTTAAAATACATCCTGGTTGCTAATTATTATACTGTCATTAGTGAAAGTACCTAGTTATTTATATATATATCAAAATAATATGGTATGTGTGTAGGTGTGTACTTGGAGGGATTGAACAATGTACAGATTACACGTGTATATTATACTCGGCTAAGTATATAGTTTAAATATTATGCGAAGCTGGGTAAGACTTCAAAGTATATCTCTACTTCGATGCTTTGAAACAAAATCAACAGCAACGGAGAAAAAAATAAGGAAAAAAGGAAAAAAGAAAAAGAATAAAGTACAACAAAATTCCTGATCCCTAAGACTTTAGCAAACTTTAAATAAGATTGAAGGCGTCCTTCCAAAAGTTTATAACTTTCGGTGCTTTTTAGTCAAGTTAATATTATATTATAAGGTATACCTAAAAAAATATCTATACTATATATAAAGAATGTTTTAATGAAAAATATTTTGAGAAGGTAACGATCATGGTTACTGTACATATACATATAGTATATAGGTATATTATTATAACAAAGTTTCAAAAAACAATCTTTATTTCGATCGATTTTTTTTTTTTTTGTATTTTTGTATTTTTCTTTTTTCTTTTTATGTTTTTTTTTTCCATTTAATTCATTAAATAAATTATAACAAAATGAAACGTGAACATTTAAAATATAATTATATATTATTATTTTCTACGATCGTGGTATTACTATACAATATAATATATATAGATATATGTATACACATATATCAATAATATATATATATATTCCCCTCATACACTTACTATTTACAATACACATTTATATATATATATATATAGTATAATCTTATTTCGATTAGTCGCTTATATGGTTAAAATTTATTCATCAGGAAAGACGATATAAGCGAAATTTGACAACTATTTTTTTTTTTATTTTTCAATTTATTTTTAATTTTTTTAATTTTTTTTCCCAAAAATGACTATTTTCAATACAATTTATGATTGTCTACGTTGCTGTGTTCTTGCAGGTCAAGTTATATATAGTATAGTGCATTATTAGATAATATTGTGATAGTGACGATTAATTAACTGCGAGGCTATTACTTTATTTTATTTATTAATTTCTCTTTTTTTTTTTTTCTTTATTACGTTTTCTTGTTTTTTTTTTCTTTCATTAAATATACATGCGCGTTTCAGCAATTAACGTTTTTTTTTGTAAAAAATGAAAAAAAAAAAAATTCAAATTCAACATACTTATACATACTATATACCGTCATGTATGTATATGTATTATAATATGAATGAAAATCGCGGAAATACAAAATACGATTTAGAAAGAAATTTCGCTTATATAATCCTATAATATATATATGTAGTATTTGAATTTGATCTTTTACCCAAAACACTGCAAACAGTTTTCTCAATCTCCATACGAATAGTTACACTATATTCGTCATTAATCCTATAACCTAATTAGAAAATCTTATATACAGCTCATGGGCGAAATATTTATTTATCATTTAAGATATTTTATATAGGATATCTAATAGATATACGAATTCATACATCAATATATTTTCTAATCATATAGATAATGATAAAGTATCAAACGTGAGGGATTTTCATTTTATTTTTTTTTTTTTCTTGTTCCGTAAAAAATAAATAAATTTTGGCATTACTCTCCATTCCTTGACCCACCTCCACCCCCACCCCACTCGCCCCTTGTATAATAATTATGGGTAGTGAAAGTAATCAACAAATTAGAAGTTGATTAATGGAATCAGAATTATGTAGAATATATTAATAATTATATACTCTTCAGAAATATTTATTCACTGGTTGCTGTTTTATAGTACGTTCATGGTTCATTGCTATATAAAACATTATAATAATATTTTTTTGTGTTACGAGCTTTGTGTATTTTTTTTTTTTAATTTATTTATTTATTTTTATTTTTCTAATTTTTTTTTTTAATATTGGTCGTTGCACGTGCTTAACGAGAAGTGCAGTATATCGAATCGAATCAATATTACCTATTTAAGTTATTATTTTTTACTTATGAATTGGAAATAGTTTTGAAAATTGAATAAAAAATAAAAACAAAAAAAAACATTATTCTCTTCAAGACATTAAGGGTTTTTTTATATTTACCTTTTTTTTTTTTCTCTCTTTCTTTTCATCAGGCAGATTTCAAGAATTTTTTATAACATTTATAATACGTCTGCACTTCGTTTCAAGCACGTTTATTTATTTATTTAATTATTTTTCTTCTACTTTTTTTATTTTTTCAATTTTCTTATATGGGTGTGCGTATACATTTAACGGTATAGTAATTATCATTATTATTATTGATTTATTGATTCGTGCGTATACAATGCGGTTATTTTATATTTATTTATATGTATATATATATATATATATATATATATATATATATATATATATATATATATATATATATATGTATATATATATATGTATATATATATGTATATATATATATGTATATATATAGGGTACGTCTGTGTAATCATTATTACAATTTTCTATAACATCGTTTTTATAATTCAATTATATAAGAATTGCCGGTGTACGACGAAATTTGGTATTAGCGGGGTTGTTTTTTTTTTCTTTCTCTTTTTTTTTTGATACATCTTCATTTTTGATTATGCTGCCCGACAAAACCATAGCGCTTTGGCTATAAATAATACATTTATGTATGGTATATTATTTCCTCACGTATTATACTTAACTCTGCGCATTGTTTATTATAGATATAATTTATTCATAATATATTCAATATAACTCCATTTACTATTTGCAAATATTGCTTATTATTAATAACGTAGGTCATATTGTATTTATATATTTGTGTATATACCGATACCTATTTACATTTATATATATAGTTTAATTTATTTCCATAAATAATTTATTTAAATATTATTTTATACTCACGACAACGATACGTGGAATAAAGCTAAATAAATAAATCTCATCAAATTTTTTTCTCACATACAACATTATAATATATAGTATATATATATATTTAGATTCATGATGAATCTCTCGGTGTTCTTTAAAATTGCCAATTAATATATAATATCATATAGGGTAGGTATATGTGCAATGATAATAATGATATATAACATAATATACTTATAAGAATTTCAATTTCATTTAAACTTTGGTAAAAATTTTCATCTTTCAATGGGTAACTGATATCTCTCTATACAAGTATATATAGCATACGCGTCTACTATACTATACCTAATTATTATATTATCAGCGAAACATGTCTATATAATAAGAATTTTGCGGTTTGAGAACTCTCGTTATTAAATTTTTTTTTTTTTCCCAATCATTTTAGTGATTTTTTATTATATTTTATTTTATTTTATTTTATTTTTTTTTCGGTTTTTTTCTTTCCGTGAATAAAACTATTTCATAATTATTCTGTTACAAGAATTTTTTTTTTAGTTTTTTCACAACTTTTCGTACATACCTAGGTAAGTATAGGTATACGTATAGTACAGAGAACGACGTACGTACGCACGTACGCACGCACGCACACACACACACACACATACGCACACGTACAGTATGTATATAATAATATGGAGTAAAGCAGAGAAAATAACTTTTTTATTAATTAAAATCCTAGTTCAACGAGTAGAAGTATGCCCTGTTTATGCCCTTAATTAGGAGAACATTTTGCATGAAGTCTGCATTATAGCGATAGCGTGCAGCTCAGCCATGTTTCTCTAGTTAGTTTACGATAATATCGTAGCTGTAGGTAGGTAATTTTTTTCTTTTTCTTTTTTTTGTTTTTCTCTTCTTTTTTTTTTTTTAATTTAATTTTTTTTTATTTTCTGTTGTTCTTGTTGTTAAATCTTTATATAAACGGCTAATTTGCGTGAGACATTGGCATTTTCATTTTATTTTACGAGCTGAACGCGACTTAACGTTTGTTTCTAACGTGCTTTCGTAATTACATCGTGTCACAACACCATTGAGTTTTTTTTTTTTTTTCTTTTTTTATATCATATATAGGTATATGTAGTGTTACGTACACGTACACATATATAAAAGAAACATATTTCAATCACGAAAAAAAACTGTGAAAAAAAATTTTTACTTCAAATCGAGACTCAAAAATTTGTAGGAAATGCATTTTTGCAGCGATGATTTAATTATTATTATTATCATTATTATTATTATTATTATTATTATTATTATTATTATTATTATTATTATTATTATTATTATAACATTTAGCTTTTTTTTCTTAATTTTTCTTCTTTTCTATTTTTTTTTCTTATTAATTGTACCATTCAAATAATACATCGTGTCAAAATCAAAAATTTATTGTACAAGTGTATATGCTATCGGGCCGTAAAATGTAGAGCCCTGTGTTCAAATACTGATTTCTCCGCAGGAAAAAATTGTAGAGCGTTGCGTGAAAAAGTTTGAGAAACTATAGAATATCATATTTCTGAATTCATATCATTCATACTTTTCGACGAGTTTAAGTTAAGCTATGGCAGAATGTACGCAAATTATACGTTTTCTACCATATTTGTAAGAATTTCTCTGCTCTAAAATTTTTTTAGAAGAATATTTAGATGTATGAATCGCCGTGGGAGATTCTATAACTTCTGAAACTTTTTCACGCAACGCTTTACGATTTTTTTTTTTTGCGGATAAATCGGTATTTGAACACAGGGCTCTAAATTTTACGGCTCGATAGTAGGTACGGTTTTAGTTATAGAATTATATTATACAGACTACATAATTTTTCGCGTGCGATGTAACACGTGGAATATACGTAGATAGTATTTAATTATATATATATACGCAGAGAGATTTATCGTCTAGACATATTTATAACATGAAATTTGAATTAAAAAAACTTTCATGAAATATAACGTTGGTCAGGTGACTAGAAGAACGAGTGAAAAAAAGAAAAGAAAAAAAAATTGAATCGCACAACTATTTCCCTTTCAATTATAATATTGATAGATTAATTGTGGAGCATTAGTTATTTTCTTGGTTTCTACGTTAATATTCGAAGCATAATGCTGATAGAATTTTGATGAGAAAATACATGTATACACGTATAGACATTATGCATACGTACGATACGCGCAAAAATTAGCAGGTCACTAAATTTTTTTTCAAAAAAATGTCCGATTTTAAAGTCTCATAACTCAGACAGTGAAAAATGGACGTAGAGAGTTATCTTTGAGGCACCTGAGAGGTGAAGGTTCAAGCTCAGAACGCTACCAAAGATAACTCTCTAAGTCCATTTTACACTGAGTTATGAGACTTTGAAATCCGACATTTTTCCAGTGAAAAATTGAGTCGCCCGCTAATTCTTTTCGCACAGTATGGTAATACATACATCATATATTGAACGCATTTTATTCCTGCAACGTGTCGATTCAGGCCCTCATACATATAATAGGTATATCATTCTATTATTAAGTCAATAATGAACTTTGATTTATTAAGTCGAAGATCAGGCTTGCAGTTCTAATACGTTGCAAGATAAATGCAAGTTTTACCTATATCATTTATTTTTTATTTTTTATTACTTCGCATTTTCGTTTTAATTTTTTTGGTTTTTAGCTCGTGATGATTTCATACAATTTGAATATTATTTTTTATTGTTTTTTTTTTTTAGTTCAATTTTTCTTTTTTTCTTTTTTGTATATATATATTTAGTATATCTAAATGCCCTATTACCTAGTATTGCATTTGATTGTTGACACGCAGGGCTAATCGTCATTAAGAAATCTCTATTGAAATTGGAAGAAACGGTTTTGATTATTCGCGTCAAGCCTTTTTTTTTCGTCTTTTCTTTGTTTGTCCCTATGTTTTACTCTTCTTTTCATTTTGTCTTTTCTCCATAAATATATTATATTTACATTGTATTTACAATTCATATTACAGATATATATGATCCAAAGGATTTTCATACAGAAAAAAATAATAATAAATTACAATATATAATAATCAACAAATAATCAGAAGAAATAAATATACTGATTCAGAGAGCCTCTGAAATTTATTATTCATCGAAATGGAATAAGAAAAATGAAAAAAAAAAATTTATTTTATTACCCCAACATTATTTCTTTTTCTTATCATGTCTCACATTATGCATCATACACCTGTAACGTATGACAGAAATATTGCAAGGCAATTTCTAAATTAAAAAATTAAGAAATAAAAATAAAAAACACGAACACACGAAATTATTATATTATATTATATTATATTATATTATATTAATCGACTGGAATCGATCAGAATGCAAAATGAATCGATTAATGAATTTAAAGAAAGAGAAAAAAAAATTGATTATTGCATTGATATGTACATACATGTGTACCTGTATAGTATATACCTACCCATCGTCAGTTTGATCTAATGGCGAAAATATAGTCGTACTATGAATATTTATATTATTATAAATAAGAAAAAAAAAGAAAAGAAGAAAAAAAATGATTGAAATTTGTGCAATTATTAATTTCCTAAAAAATAAATAATCAACTTATTTACGTATTGCTAATGTGTTATAATAAACCGTTGGTATATCAACTAACTTTTCTTAAATGTTAAGTATATATTCCGTAATATCACTTTTGAGCATTCCTTTGATTGAAAAAAATAAAAATAGAAATAAAAATAGAAAAATAGAAAAAAATCAGCCAGATATAGGGGATTATATTAAACCACGCGTATGCATATAGGGTGTGTATGTATATGTGTATATACTTATATATATATATTTCGAAAAAACGAATAACGTAACATAACGTAACGTATTATACCGTATATACTTTCATACATGTATAATTGATAATAAATAAAATATCAATAATAAGTATTAGGCCAGAAATTTCAATATATGCCTGTAATTAGAGAGGATTAGACATATAGCATATAATTTACTGAAAATTATTTTCTATCTTTTTTTCCTTATTCCTCATGATCTAGCTAGCAAAAAATAACAATAATAATAATAATAATAATAATGATGATGATGATGATGATAATAATAATAATAATAATTAATTAATTAAAGCTTCAAAGTATCACTATAGCCGCGGAAAAACTATCAATAGGTAAATATAATATCTCGTGTCTACATTACTCGCTGCAATATTGCTATATATATTAGATTGACGTATGATACAGAATCTATATAGATGAAACGTATTATTATAAGAAAATATAACTTTAGATTAATGATAGAAAATAATAATGATAAATAAAAATCAATTTTAACATAATTAATCGAGGTCTGTGTGTAAGTATAATAATATAGGTAAATAGTAATCGAAAGATTATTTCTTCTTACGTACATCGCGGGCCCATTGACTACGTGGGAAACGGAATCTAGTCATTTGATGTTTCAGAGTTGCCTACATGCAGGCGTTATCACGTCCCTAACTAACTCAACGAAATCGTTTCCAAAAATAATTTTGTATTTTCTTTCGACTCTGAAAGCCGAATTATATACCTACATGCTCTCTTTTTGTGTTCCCTTTTCTATTCCCGCTTTTCGTCTTCTCATTCTTATTCTTCTTTTTTACGATGACTTTTAAATATAAAATTTAATAGCAAATGATGTGATGGCTACGAAGCTTTATGTTTTTTTTTTTTCTTTCTTTCTTTCTTTCTTCCTTAAACCTAACTTTGGCAATAGAATAGATTATTTTATGATATATATATATACTATTCAATATATCTTATTTCTATTTCCATACTATACTGCTTAGGTAGTTACGTACATATATACCTATAAATATATAAGTTTTTATGATACAGGGTGAGTTTTCTCTGGTATCGAATGAGGGGGAGGCTTATCATCGCAAACGCTTTGCCCCTTTCTGTTCATACTTATTATCGTCGTATCGAGAAACTCAAATTTCATCTTCACGCGCGGTAAAAACTGATGATTTTAACAAGTATGCAAAGAAAGGGGCTGAGCGTTTGCGATGATAAGCCCCTCCCTCATGCGACACCAGAGAAAACTCACCCTGTATATATATACACATGTATATATAATGTATATGAACGTACACATACCCATGTATAGTATATTCTACTGTGAAATAATAAATATATTAGGTATATATGTGTGTGTTAAAACATTGCAAACATTAATTTGGCAGAATTTTAGGAGTCGTTTTTTTTTTGGTTGGGTGACTTAAAACCTAAATTTGGTCTCCTCTCAAAGACTGCTTCCAAATTCACTCGATCTTCTGCGGTCGATATGCTTCATATAAGTCTCTGAGTAGATGCTTTTCGTTCTATCATCGTACCTGTATAATTAAAAATAGAGAAAAAAAAAGAAATAGAAAATAATCACCAAAATAACTATCATCAAGGCTGTAATAGAAATCATTTAAGATAGAATATTCTAAAATATTTCATAATAGCGTACCATTATTATTAAAAATTTTCAAATTATCTGTCAATTCGACAATTATTATTGAATGATATCAAAAGGTGAATTTTTCATATGAAAACGAGTCATTCCACCCCCTGCAGAGTTTCAATTAATTATTGAAGGCAATAGTTGCATGCTGTATAGATACATCCACAGGGGTATAAATACTATGATAGATAAACTAAGAAAATATAATATTTCGTGATTGTTAATTAATTATTATGAATTGTTATTAATAAATGAATTATCAAATACCAATGAATAAAGATTAAATATCGATCATTTTTTTCATTAGGTATATATAAAGAAAGACAATTATCAGCGAGAACGAAAGAAAATTGTGCAAAAATTGATTAAACAACATCGACAGCGATCATGAGCTGGCAAACATGCGAGTGAATAATTATAATGATTGAATTGTTTTTTTCTTTTTTTTTTTTTCTTCTTTGGGATATATTGTATCATAGATGATGTTATATATATTGATATGGCAATCATGCGTAAATGAAAATTCATACATAAGCGCAAATACGTACACATTATAGTTCGTAGTAGACCGCTGGAATAATTCCTTGTTAGAAGCTAACAATATAATAATAAACAGATGTAATTCGATTGAGTTAATAAATGTTGATATAATGTATTAAATGGGTATATGATATTAGGTTTGATAAATTTATAGCTATAATTCAATATGATATAACTAGTGTAAGCATATGTGGATCAATTATTGGAAAAAAAAAAATTATGTGTTTGGCGGATAATAGATACCAATAAAAATTTCAAACGTATGGGTTTACTAAATAATGATATTCTATATTCTATATTAATATGCACACACGTCTACGTAAAAATATGAAAAGTAATAAGCAGCAGCAGCAGCAGCAGCAGCAATAATTTTAAGAAGAAGAAAAAAGAAAAAAAAAAGGCGCGTATATATTATGTATAATGTAAAGCCGATGAAGAGAAGTGGATGTAAAACTTGTACCTCTCTTTCGATCAGACCATATCGTACCTGAGGGAAGGTCGCCGGAAGTCGAGTGCTTCTAAATCCGATGGTTCCCTCCTGCAAAGTGAGCAGAAAGCGCATTGAAGTGTATTTTTAAAAGCCTCCCGAAAATCCCGGTTGAAATAAGCGTAGATCAGTGGATTAAGCGCTGAATTTGTATATCCGATCCAGAATAGTATAGCTATGACGATATCCGGACATGGGCACGTGCTTCCGCAGAGACTCGTCGTGACGTACCACAAGAAGAATGGTAACCAGCATAGAATGAAGGTGCCCATAATTATACCCAAAGTCCTCGCAGCCTTGTGTTCCCTTTTCATTTTAATCATATTTTTGTCTTTCATAGGTGTGTGCAAATGGTCTGTATTTATCTCGTTCAATGTAAGGGTCTTCGAGGAACCACCGCTGTTCAATTCCCCATTCAAATTGTTCATATTGTTTAAATCCTTGCTAGGCCTGTGGCTAAGCAACATTGCATTTCCCATACGATTGTGCATCTGTTTTTCCTGCCTGTTTGCCTCCTTGAATATCGCGTAGTATGTTAAAGTCATTATCGTGCAGGGTATCCAGAACGATATACTAGACGATAGTATCGCGTATCCTTGGTTAACTTTGAACTCGCAATGCTCGGGGTGTTCGTGTCTGAATATATTGTTCTCTTCTGTGGTATACCACCCGTTGAATATCGGTAGGAATGATATAATAGCCGGCGATATCCAACAGGCCAGAAGCATTATGGCTACGACTTTCTTCGTCATGTTTATGGGGTACTTTAATGGTCTTACAATCGCGTAGTACCGGTCTACCGATATGCACATTAAATGCAGTATTGAACTCGTGCTGAAGTAAACGTCGAGTGAATTCCACACGTCGCACATGAAATACCCGAATACCCATCTCCCAGTTATTTGGACACTCGCATTGAACGTCATGGCGAACATTGCCACCAGCATATCGGCCAAGGCGAGTGAAACTACGAAATAGTTCGTTATTATTCGCAGCTTTCGATGCCTCATTACCGATACCATTACCAAAAGGTTTCCGAATACGGCTGTGATTATTATAGATCCAAGGACGCACCCTGTCACTATTGCAACTGGCATTTCTTGCCATTCTTCTTCTTCTGACGAAGAAGAGGTCAAGTTCTCGTTGGTATTCCCCGTTGATGAGGGGATCGCCGACGTTATATCCCCCCGTAAAACCTCCAGGGGTTCCACAGTCGAAGCCATTATCAAATATATTATCGGTTATTAATTTCAACCGATTATTTATCACGGTATTTAGGTCACCGACGAACCTTGTATTGTGCGTAATTTTACACCCTTCATTTTGCATTAACGAAAATTTATAGAGTTCGACAAGTTTCGTTGAAAATATTGATGCACGATTATCGTATGAAAATCAGTTTCATGACAATACATACGTATCTTGCGTTTTCTCTTATACCTTTTACGTAAATATATGTTTATATGTATTTATCTTTATGAATTTCTTTCTTTACGCCATTAAACTCCTTCTCTTTGAAGGATATTCCAAAGATTCCATAAATACGAAAGCCGCTTCAACCTAGCTGGTTATCTTCACCCTGCGATTCGTTTTTCAACTTTTTACCGCCTCCAAGATGAAAAATCGTTATCGTCTTCCTTCAGTTCTGTTGACTTTTGCTGTGTTCCTTGCGACTCTGAAAACATAAGACAAACAGAAGCTTTAGTCGAAATCAAGCGTCGCTTTTACCTTCGAAATACAGGAAAAATTTTCTGTTTACTTAATCGTTAGAAATTTCGTCTTTTTTATTACAGTTCAACGACGCGGTAAAATTTCAATGATGTTTCTCTCTCTCTTCCTCTCTCTCACTTCTACTTCATATTTTTACCCCCTATTACTTTGAAATTGTCAAATAAAACGCGGAATTACAACGACGAAGAAAACTAACACTACAGTTATAAGAAGGAGGAAAAACTCTTCGTTAATTAAACTCGAGCAGGTAAGGTACTACTATACTGAAATAGAAAAATAAAACTAAAAATGAAAAACCGGAGGTTGGGATGATTTAAATTGGAACAAGTTACCGAGTTACCTCTAATTTCCTGTGCCAACGAGAAATTCTGATTTATTTTACAATTATACATTCAACCGCTTGTGTATTCGCATAATTCGATATACTAGTGCAACTCGAAAAAAAAAAAAAAATGTTCCAGAAGCTGGGACTAAAATGATTAATATTTGTTCAACTGGAATCGGTTTATATTCTGGATCTATATTTCACGTAATTAATCATAAAACTAGATTGATACATTTTTTGGCATCTCAATATTGAGCTCGAGGGATGAGATTTCATCTCATAAGATCTTCTTTGAAGTGGTTCAAGTTAACATTTTATTTGTTCGTTCATTGCCATGGTAAACGGTGTAGCAAAGGTTTTAGGGTTTATTTAAGAATATACAAGCCTATATCCACGCGTTTTGAGATAAGAGAATTCATCTCTTTAATATCGAGCCTGTAGAGTGCGGAGTTGATACGAATTCAGTTGATGTATAGGGTTACAAATTCAAGTAATGAAAAGTACGAAAGACAGATTCCTCTTTTTCTTTGCTCTTTTTTCATTTTCATTTGCTTTTGCTCTTGCTTTTGCTTTGTCAAAAGTACACACGTAGTATAATGTAATGTAATATTATATAATATAATATAATACATTGAAGGACCCCAGATAGAAAATTTGGGGAGTAAATATGAGGCACACTACTTCAAGCAACAGGCAGCAATAAACGACGAAGATTGAGAGCCTTGAGGGGTAAAGGAATTTCCGTCATAAATTACACGCGAGCCTTGCGGATCTGACCTTTTCCTTAGTAAAGCCAACTAGGTATTATATAAGTTGTCGTGTCAGCCGGTGCTGGCCCATCAAAAATCGCTCAACTTGAAATTCGTGCTTGAAAATAACTCAACGAGTTCGTCTAGTTTATAGAAAACTAAAAAAACAATATCGAAATGTTTAGAGTCAATTTCAATTTTTCAATTTTTCTAAAATATTGAAAATTCGGAATTCGGATTGTCGCTAAAAAAATCAAAAGTTTAATTTTGTTTATCGTAGAAGAGAGGATTCATGGCAATTTTTCACCCCTATGTAAATCCCTGTCAATTTACAATCTCCTCTTTTATCCATAGATATCATTAAGTGAATTTAAATTGAAAAATTTCAAAAAACGTTAAAAGATAATCTATTAATCTCGCGAAAACATGATTTATTATTAAAAACGTTGAAAAAATATAGATTGTACGAAATTTCGTGCCGAGATTCCGTAAATTGCATAATTTTCTATCTCGCGATTTCAGAGATCATGATTCAGTGATATTTTCGGAAAGACTGAGATCCTTCTCGCGGAGATCAGGGGTTCGTTGAGATTCGTTGAGATCATCAAGAGTCATTATTTTCTACCGAAACCAATGGAAAAAGTGAAAATAAAAACTAAGACGCGGGTATCGATTATTGTTGTCATTATCATTATTGTTACTGTCATTATTATTCACCAGAGAAAGCTGGGCGTAACACCTTTTAAGCCGAACACAATGTTCGGAAAAACGATTTTTGGAGGACCCACGTCTAAGCACCGTACATTTGTTCCTCATTCATTCTCTACGGGTATTCATTCACGGGGGTACCTTTATACCTTCGAAAAAGTTCTCTACCTCCTTTTCCTCCTTATACTTCACCCAGTGATTCAAGGTGTAGTAATAGCCTTATCGTTGAGTAACTAAATTCTCTTCGATGCGGGCAGGGCGTTTATCCGTTTTAACAAAAACTTTTCCTTCCAATTTGGTTTCGGTTTTTTCTTTGTCTTTTTTTCTCTTCGTTTTCCAAAATTGAATAAAGTTAAGGGAATAATAATAAATCACAGGGCGTTTAATCACCTCATATAAATTTCCGGCCTACTTTATGCCTAGATGCCAGTCTATTGGTAAATTTATCTTTCTCATAATAAGATTCTTCATTAATTATTTAGTCACCCCGATCTTCGCGGGATTAAATAAATAAATTATTCCGATCATAATTAAACATAGAGATTATATATATAACGAACATTCAATACTACGTACCGACGTATCGTCATTTCTATATTATTTCTGAAAATAATCCAATGCTCCGGCCAGTGGAAAATGAATTTTGCAAACGCGAGTCACGGAGGTGAATTACGGGACTTGGGGTGAAATAATCGAAGGGTTATACTATTTTAATAAATATTGGCCAATATAAGAGAAATGAATTGATGTATTGATAAAAAAAATCTTTTCAAATGAAAAATAGAAATCAAATACAATTTCTTTTCACTCAGAACGATCGAATTCGAATATCAGCTTATACTACATGATCGATGAAACGTGTCTGCTGAAAAAGTAAAAAGGGAATAAAAAAAGAAAAAAAGGACTGAATAAAAAATTGTCCTTGCAAAAAGCTGGGGCAGCTTTTTTTGTTCGTTTCGTTTGGTTTAGGACGACTGCAGGAAGGCGTCGGGACTCGTCACGTCCCGTGCCTCGCGACATTGGGGTTGAGGCGCCTCTCACAAATGAACCTCTCAACCCTTAGCAAACCGTCTCTACTGCCTCTGGGCCTGGAGTCTTCAGGAGGTACCAAAATTTCTCTTTACAACCTTATATCTCGGTCCAACTCTGTCTTTACAAAGCTTTACGGTTCTGACAGGTTTCAGAAAAACTGTTAATTGGACGAGGTCTCCTTATGCTCACCGTTAACCATTAGTTTACCTAAACGGTAGGTATAGTAACAAAGGACGAGAATATCGCGCGAATTATTCAATACATAAAAGAGACAAGGACGATTTTTTGAATATTTATTTTAAACGAAAGAAAAAAAAAATTTCTCTACCCCTCACTGTCTATGGGATATTAAAATGTCCTTCCTTGAAAGATCCTGCAGCATGGTCGATGGCCGAGGCTCTCAATGTCATACGCTCAGGAATTTTATGGGAATTTCTCGAATTTCAGTCAACCCATGCGACTATGGGATGGAATACGGAATGAGGTAGAAACCGCGGGCATCTGCGGCATAAAGACGAACGTATCGCAGGGGATTGTTAGTTAACTGTTTTATAATTTTATTTATCGAATCGATTGATTTTTTATTAAATTTTATTTTATTACCTCTCTCTCTCTTCATTCTAATTCACGTTGAAATTTTTCCTCGTCTATATCTGTATCTTCGTAAATATATGTGTAGGTATATATGTTCGACAAAGGTACAGCATCGCCGGCGATGATCCGGTACCGATATCCACACACATTGATATTTACATATATTGGGAAACCGCGCGAATGTCAAGCCAGGGATTTCCTCGTAAATTGATGTGGGAGTGAGAGCTGGTTCGGGATCTCAGATGTATCTATACTCAACTACGAAATCCGCCCACGGCTTGTCGCCTTTACCCTATGTATTTACCCACATAAGAAGATGTCAATTCCCCCGGGTTAACGTTCGGTGTATCTGCACGAGTCGGACCTCCAAGACCGATTGACGTTAAATGCAAACATGATCTTTTTCTATTATTATTTATTTACTTATTTTTCTATTTTCTTCCTAATTTCCGCTAGGTTACTTCTCAAATTTTATCTGGGCGGTTCGAAGTTCCTCGAAGAACTCCGAAATCTCACTGCACTCCCGAATGGTAAATTTCTTTACCTATTTCAACGCATCATGTCATAAATAATTGACAGGATTTTGCAATCTTTTTTTTTTTTTTTTAATTGGTTTCAATTCGATCAATAAATGCCGTGAATTTCAAGTTCGGGGTTCTGGGCTCTTCGGATCCTTGGAGCTTTTGGAATTTTTAACCTCCGGTGTTCTTCGTTTGAAAGTTTATCAAATCGACTATGTAGATTTTCGGGGAAATACCCTTTCTAAAAACTGTGGGTTAATAATATTGAAATTCGGAATTTTCACCGTTTGGGGGTTTAAAAATTCTGAACTTCAAATCAGCCCAAATTTTGCCTTTTCTTTCCGTATGTAAGTATGTATCATAATGCATATACCTATATGGAGTTCAGTTTTGTAGGTACCTACCACGTCGATATTACGCAGCTGGTATTTGGAGCGAGGTGAAATTATAATATAGAAATATTCGCGTTATGTGAACGTTGAAAAAAAAATTCTTTTTTTTTTCCCTTTCTCCTTCGTCGTAATATATTTGGTATACAGGTACATAAACCTATATTAAATATAGGTACTACGTATACATACATAATATATGTTATATAGAATGAGGCTGAAGCATCAGAGTTGGTATTTTGTGTTGAAAAGCTCGCAATTATTTCTGAATTCTCTCTCGGTTTTCGCGACTGCATGGCAGCTCGTTGTCGCGCGAGTGTTAATAATAAATCTTTTTCATCGTACGGATTGAAATCCGTATACACATATAGTACATAGGTATATATATAATATACTTATTATACGCGTATAGGTAAATAAATATATATAACATAAATTCATATCACTAGACAGCTACAACAACGAGCCCTATATAAGTACGAGGATAATCAAATACAGAGGTGAAAATTACTATGAATTATTACGTTAAACTATGCACTCGGGAAAAGCGTAAACCGCGTTAACCGCGGGTACCCTAGGCAACAGCCATACATTATTCAAGATGAACTCTCCCGCCCTAATTGTAAATCCGAAACGATATGAACTAGAAGCTAAAACCGAAATTTCAAACGCCAAAAAATCGTTGACAAATCACGCTTTTTTATCTATTTTATTTGATTTTTGATTTTTTTTTTAAACAAGGGATGAGAAAAAAGGCTAGGATAGATTTCTTCTACTTTCTCTCTCTCTCTCTCTCTCACTTCTTTTTTATTGTGAGCTTTATAGAAATGTGGATATAAAGGCGTGAGAGTATATATGTATGGAGGTTGAATTGCCATAGCAAAAGTAAAGCTTCTCGGAAGCTTTGGAGGTATTATATCTAGCTAGCTACCTAGTGCAGAGCTCATACCAGCAGCTGACGCCAAATTCATTGCCCATATGTCTGGGGGCAACGGAGAAATAAACTCTTTGATCTACGACTTCGGTGTAATATACTGCATGATAAAAGGTAAATATATATACATAAAAGTATATAATGTATAATATATAGGTATATGTATGTAGCACAGGCGTAATAATATATGGAAAATATTTATCCACGGTTAGAAAAAAAAAAAGAATAAAAAGGAATTTCGGGATCGCGAATTATGTATCAGATAATCGCACAGAATATCGACTACTTCGTTGCGACGAGAGACTTTAGTTCTTTGCCAATCCCCAAGAACAAATATTGATTTGCAGAATATGGAAAGAAAGAAAAAATTTTTTTTTTAGCGTATCGGACGATCGTCAGCGTCTCCGTATCCTCGGATTTGGGGATACGGAAAACATTTTTGACATGCAGTTTTTTTGGAATCAGAAAACTCGCTTTTAACGCCTTGAGACTGAAAATTATGAATAAAAAATATTTTTGATCACGATTTAATTTTGCAAAAAATTTTCTGTTAAGGGCATAATTTTTGTTGATAAAAATTAAACCGCGGATAGATCTCCATGTATTAAAGATTACCCGAAATATTCAGGAGGGTCTTTTGCCTCGTTTTGTTTCTTCTTTTCTCCAATTTTGTTTTCAACATTTATTTGTAATTAAAAATAAAAAAAAATTTCTATCAGCATTTCGCATATTGAAAAAAATTGTAGTAGGTACATAATAATCGAGATGTTATTCACATAATGTTGAATAATAAATCTTATGAAACTGAATTGTTAGAAAATGACTGATACGTGAGAGAGAAAAAGGTCTTTTTCATCGCACATATTTTCACAGTCGTATCAGTATAAGTATAATCTAGGTAGTTCGAGCTTATGATATTATAGTGAATAAATTTCTCCAGTAAATGTAAAAAATTATCGAGGCTGATTGATTTTTGATAAATGTATATGAATATTATTCATTTTAATTATTAGTAATAATTCATCCCCATTAAAATGATACGAGCTGAATCACATAGTTTTTCCTTCGTCTTATTCCACGGTTTTTTTTTTTTCTTTTTCATTTTTTTTCCTTACTCTTGTCCATTCATATACGATCATATGTATAAATAGCGTGTGAACTCAATTAATTAAGATCTCGTTTGTGTTCAGTTAGTAGTACATACCTACATAAATAGATTTATTTATTTGAATTTTTTTTTTTTTCTTTTTTTTTTCATACGAACTACGTGATCGCGTATCTAGGAATACGTCTATTTATTTCAACTTGACCGAGAAGAGAGACCTACAGGGTTAAGGCAATATATATATATATATGTAATGGCTATAAATATATATATACTTTAATCGATATGTTCAAACACGTCGTGTCAAGGCTTCTAATCTATTACTAGTACATATTCATTATATATTAAATTCTAACAGTATGTATAAGTATGTATGTACTCACATACATACACAAGCTTTAATAATAACCAATTATATCTATAAACTTTCAATTTCCTTATATTCTTCTAATTTTTCTTTTATTTTTTTCTTTCTGTGTTTCTTTTTTAACGCATTTACATACATTTATATCATATCGATATAATCTATATTATGTATAGCATACCCTAACGTACTTATTTCGTGCAAATAAATATCGATCTGAAATTTCCCGTTTTTTTTATTTCTCAATTTTTTTTTCTGCTTTTTCATCCTTTACGTGAAATTTCGCTTATGTAACAACATACGTACACAAGTTAGGTAGTATATTTTTCATATTATTATAAGATATATTTCTGTACGTATATTAGGTACATAGACGTATATCCAAGATATCAAGTAGTGTAAAGAAAATTTCTACCATATTTATCGACAGCAACATTATGCAATTTTTTTTTTTTTTCCCCATTTATACAGCGGTTTTTAAATGCTTGTTAAAATTTTCTACGAAATAAACGTCATACATATAGGTATATACGTAATAAGTATATTAATACATGCGATAAAAGCTTATATACGTGGTTTATAATTAGCGTAATGATCATGACCGCAAGTGGGTTTGATCTAATTTACAGACTTTATATCGCGTAGTGGATGCTGTATAATCTGAAAGAATGAATAAATAAATAAATAAATAAAAAGTAGCTAGACTTTTGGCGAGGAATAAATGCAGAGACTATCGTTTCACGATTAGCAATACCTACATATATATACATATATTCAGATGAACGTGATTTCCGTAAATCTTTAAATAACTAGCGAAAAAAAAAAAAAAAAAGGAGAAAATTTTATCAGGGACGTGTGTGTGTGTTGTATATATAGCACAATCGACCTTGCGTGACGATAAACGACTATATATCGCGAAGAGGTATGGATGTACTATATGTTTCTATACAACACAGTATCGCGTCTAATTATTAATTATTATTGAATTCATATACCTATATCAAAGATCCAGAAATCTTCTTCAAAGATATTTTCATACATCCGAATAGATATACCTATGTAATTACCCGTGAAGAATCTTCTTCTTTTTCTTGTTCCTATCATATTAAGTTTATACTACCGTATTGTTTCTCTAAATAATTTAACATGTATCAATAGCTAAATAACACGCTATCGATCATGATCACGTACCTATTTATTTTTACAGAAAAATATCTAAGACCTCGGATCTTAATTATCAAAAAAACAAATGAATGAATAAATAAAATAAAGAAGAACGTTATAGTAGAAAAATTTTCTATACAGCTGTATGCTTTAATACATATCACGCATTCTAATTAAATATGGAAGACTTAATAATGCACGAATTGGTAATAGCAGCTTAGAGAAACCGTTTTCGGTTTTTATCTATAAATTTTTTTAAGGAAAGTCGATAAACCCCGGTATCCCTTATAGGGACCCCGTTTCGCGATTTCAATAAAAACGAGGTTGGTTTATTAGGATAGGTTCCGACGTATTGAACCACCGTTTCTGTTACATACGAAACGACATACGCGTCGAAATTCTGGGCATTTTCTTGTAAATGGTGCATATATAAAAATATATTTTGCCTTGGTTGTTCCGATCGACTTTATATGTCTATTATAACTAGGTATAACGACGACCCTTGACCCATAGAAATGATCGATTCAACCGGAACCCGGGACCTGTGCAGCCATCGAGCCTGCCTAGTTATTTTCATATAAATTTGCGTACCCCTGATCAAACGTGTTCTTCTCACCTATTTGTAATATTGAAAAATAATTTACGGCAATTTTTGAAAATTTGGTTAGTGCAGTGACCCCTGTTTATTAATTTGCGAGTTTAGCAGGTTTTTTCTTCATTTTGATTTTTCTCTCGAGCTCGAATGGGAAAGGCGAGAAAAAGTAAAAAAGAAATTTGGTTGATTTGACACGCAGGTTTGAAAAGTGAAAAAAAAAAATAAATAAAAAAAAAATGGTTTATTCAACAGTAAACTGCCATTGACATAACTTGTTTTACTCTGTTTCAAGCCTCGGATATAACTGAGCAGCCATTATAATCTACTTGTAACAAAAACGGCGGGTTTATTTTTAGATAACATACATCGTACTCGTACATAGGTATACACACGTATACACTAGAGGTTAGTGAATTATGTACGATTTAACGGTATAGGTATGCGTAAATGAGCGTAAATCGTCCCTAATGAATTTTCCGCGTTCGTTGTGGCGCGAAAAAAGTTTATTATTCGAAAAAGGGGGGAATAAAAAAACATCTTTCCCCATTCGCAATCGTTTCAGCCACCGATATGTTGTTACAGTTTTTATAATTGTATATAAATAAAATTCGTCAAATAAGGAGAGTGAGAAAAAAAAACAGAAAAAAGAAAAAAAAAATCGAACCTAAATTGACAAATGTATAAATCAGGTATGCGTATGTATGATATTGATTGGCCACCACATACATGTGTGTCTATACATTCTGATCAAGTGCAGGTTCAACCAAAGTCTGGTTATTGTAAGTTAAATAAACAGATTCTGTTATAAGGACCGGGTTATTACGGTCTACGAAATATCGAGATTGGTTTATTTTCGATTAGTTAGTTTATATGAACGCGTATATAGTAGCCCCTTCGTTTATAAGAATAAAACAGCTGTAGACACAAGATGCTGTGTAATAGCTGATTGTGAGATGTATTGAATTCATTTAATTTTGATCAAGTTGTGACATATATATCGGATTGTCAACTAATTTTTTTATTCAATTTTAAAGTTGAATTTTGACTTCGAATAACTTTTGAAAGAGTTGAGTTATGGAAAAATGATAGGAGACCTTTTTTGTAGATAATTGAATTTTCTATAAAATATGTATTGGACTGTTATGTACATTGCCTCGTCACTGAGCTACAAAATTCAGAAGTAACTAAAAAATTTTTTCCCATATTGATCAAAATAATGGAAAATGTAAAACATCGACCACTAAATATTAATATTGAGGGCTGAAATTTTAACACGCGTCTAATTTTCTCTTTTTACAACTATGAAACATGTGACTTTGGGAAGAAGAGAATATAGTCGATTTTTTTGAACCAGTCTAATGCGTGTATATATTAATTTCAGGATTTTTCGGCTGAAAAATAATTCGCGTAGGTATACGTACGAACGTAACGTACATAGCTGTACAATTATTCGTGAAGAGGTGAGCCAAGCCGAGCAGCTCTGAAAGATAAATGAATTTCACGTAAAACTACACATATATAGACTGAACTAAAGTAAACTCAACCACGCGATGTGTTTACCCATAAAACTCAATCAACCATCATCTTCATCACTATAAAAGGTACAGGTATGTTACCTACGCTTACTCTTACATATAATATAGGTATATCCCATGCATACATTACTGTCTGCAAGTTTTATGCTGCACAGAAGCAGCGACCCAGCTATACATATACGTATGTACGTACTAACAAAATTTCAACAATATTTTACATATTTTATCGTTAATTCATTCAGTTTCATTGAATTATACGTCCAACGCTCGCTATTTCCCTCGAGATATTTAATTACGCGAACTTTTAATTAAAACGGCAATTTTTATATCTTTTTTTTTTTCTCTTTCTTTCTCTCTCAGCTCCCTCTCTCCTTTTTATTTTCTTAATTTTCTCTTCTACCGCTTCTCTGCTCCGTCTCTCTATTATACTATATCTACCCCCCATTTATATATAAATTATTGTTCTCAAATAATCTGCCTATATCTCGAACTATCTGACCTATTGATACATCGAGATGAAAAGTTTCATAGATATAGGTTATTCGATATTTTCATTCAAATATACCTACCTACGGTCTCGCGGCTTTGAAAACTAGATAATTTCATACCATGATGTGCGAAACCGAAACTTTCGGTATCATTAAACGGACGGGCTTTACATCTACATCAGATTTCGCGAATATACGCTCTATAGGTATATGAATCGGCTGAATTACTGGCCAGGCATGTATACACATATACCAAACGGAAAATCGGGGATTGAAAAGGAGTCTGGTTCAAAGGATAGGTGCTGTATAGTACCTCGTTTCAATGAGTAGCTGGACATCGCATGGGGACCCAAACCGAATTGATAATATAAATGATAACGCGCGGGTTTACCGCAGAGTTGTAGATATATTTTCAAAAATTGCGAATCAGTTTCATAAGATTCGAAATTATTTAAAAAACGCTCAAGTTTTAAATATGGAAATTCCGAAAGTTCAAAACCCCCGAAAGCCCAGAGATACGAAAATTTCGGTGTATTTCTCAGGATGTGAAAATTCGAATTCTGAACTTTGACCCGGTTCCTAATTTTATTACTGCGAACATACGTATGCGTACATGCGTATAATGTATATTATAAGAGAAGTGCTTGTTAAATTAGTAATTTGAATCGGGGTTATTGTTAGCAGGATGTTCTTTGTTAGGAATAAAATAGGTGCTTGAAATAGCGCGATGCAGGCTTTACATATCGCACATATATGCACGTATACATATACTCAGAATTTATTTAACGGGAAAAATTGTGAATTCCCATAAATTCAACGGTAGGTATACGAGATTCATTCGTTACTGATCCATCCTATACACACATACATATATACACATATGCGAAATGGCATAGCATGGCCATATGCACTAATGGAAATTTCCTGAATTTAATACCAAACGGATGGTGACAGAGCCGCTAATTCCATTACACAAATTGCCGCTCGAATCGACGAGGAACCATGGAAATCTCGTATATTTTACGCTATTGTCGTTTTGAGCTGCTGGAAGGTATATGTATTGTATGTACAATTTCATGTTTTACATTAATAATTTCACTTCCATAATTCACCATTTATCACATATTCTCTCACCCAATTTATTTTACATGTATATATATATGAAAAAAGAAAAGAAACGTATATAATTATTATCGAAATATTATACTGATTGGGAATAAATGAATAAATGAATAGGTAATTTTTAATGAAAAGCCCTGATATGTCTGATTGCTGTCTAATGTAATAATTTGTATGTAATATAATAATTAAAATTCTCTAAAAAAAAAGGAAAGAAGATTAAATCCTTTTCTTGATCATTTTACGTTTTGATTAAAAATATTTTCGATTTCCTTGTTTTTATATTAATTTTCTTTTACTTACTTTTTATTAGGAAACTCGAGCGTTTTACACTCGTGTTATACACCGTTCTTCGCTTATATTTTAAGAAAATATAGTATATAGATATATGGGTGTGAGATAAGTTTCAGAGTCGAAGGAGCTGGCAACAAATTGGCAAAGTTATCGCCTCCTGCCCGAAGCCATATCGCGCGATAACTCCGAACGCGAAAATCCACCCCTGAAAGTACAAGAAGCGTGGAACAACAGAACCGTTTGAATAGAAAAGAAAAAATAAAAGGCAACAAAATAAAAAAAGACGAAGAACGTTCAGTAGCGTTTTGTTGCTCTCAATTTTTGCGGTTGAGAATTTTCAAGCTTAGGTAAAAATCGAATAAAATTTAAAGAAAAATCAAAATTCTTAGTAAAATCGAAAGAGAATTAGATAAACGATGTTAGATTGAGAAAAAATAAGGAGAAAATGAAAGTGAAAGTGAAAGATAAAGAAAATAACTGTCTATAAAAATATAACATTAGAACGAAAGATTGGGAAAATCCGGGGCTTAAGGACTTCCAGGATTCAAGTTGTGAAATATTGCTTTCTGAGTCTCCTAGCTCAGGCTTTCGGTTCTCTCATTAATGGAGAACCGATGACCCGTGGATCCAATCTTCTGGACTCAACGTACGGGGGCTAATCCTCGGATTAAATTTTCAAGGTATCTAATAATGATAAAAGTAAAGCCTATTATACGTGAATAAATGAATGAGTCGATAAAAATCTAGAGACAATAATTTTGTTGGATAAAAAAAATCAGGGCTAAAATTAATCTACATCCATATGAGAGGGAGAGGGTGATCGTTGATGGATGTAAAAAATGGCTGTAGCAAAGGACTTCAAATATTGTAGATAAAGTGGAGTGAAAAAATTACCATAATTCTTTTTCCTTGTACACACACCCATACATGTACAATCATCCCCTATGATAATTATATTTGTTCGAAAAATTTCTCATGCGTTTTTAAACTCAAAGATTTTTCGTTGTTCTTTAAAATCTCGGGAAATAGCAATAGAAACGAGTTTATTTAATACATAAGCGATTGTATGCGTTGTATTTCCCTCACCTGGCAAAGGAAAAAGGAATAAGATCGAAGCTTTCACTCAGCAATGGTATGTAGAAAAGAATCGAGTCTGCCTCTGCTTTGCCTAGTTGCCTTTGCATTTGCCTTTGCCTTTGCCTTTGCCTTCGCTGAGAGTCTCGCTCTTATTAAGGCATTAACCAAATTGGCTGCTGTCAGCAGTAGCACAGCAGCGTACCTATCTAATCGTATAGGCCTCAAGGATAAAACACTGATTCCATTGAATACCATATGCTCTTTACTAGATTGAATGCTTCCTCATTTTTCGCTCGATCTATGAAAACCATGCGTTTCTTTTTCCCTTTTTCCTTTTTTTTTTTTTTTTTTAATTCTTTTGTTTTCTGCGATGCCTTGTTTCTCAATTTCGCAACAGATTTATAAAACGCCAAAAAATATTAGCTGAAGTAGGTAACCAATGCAGGGCGTGTACTAGATCCTCAACAATAATTCACTGCACTCTGAGACTCTCAGCTGGTACCATACCTATATATACTTGATAATTATTATCAACTCAAGGCATGCAGCATATACAGTAATGTTCGAATAAAGTATACATTTCCGTGTATTGCTATACGTCCGTAATTAAGATCTCAAGGAAACATTACAGAGATATAACAACAGCTATATTATATCCTCGTTAATTCGCATGTATCTATCGTCTATATTTTACGTTATATAATATACATTTTATAACTCAATATATACGTACGCGTCTCGAAAAATAATTATTATATTTCCTAGTTTATATAAAAGACAGAGATGACCGGACCCAAAATTACAATTACGAAGATTTTATCACTACGGGTATATACTGATGAATTTAAAAAATATTATTATTACCGATAGGTGTATTGTGTGCACCGATATTCTAGGTGATGAGACTTTTTTTTTTTTTTTTTTGAGACTCAGAAACTGTGAAAATGTGAAGAAATAAAAAAAGAAATATATGAAGAGATCAGAAGAGATGGAATATAACAAGTATTTGAATATAAAACGAGAGAAAAACCGAGAGATGAGATCGCGGGTGGACCAAAGATTACTTTTTTGTATATACTATGTAAGTATACAAGGGTGGCTTAAAGGCTGCAGGACAGGATGAGGAGTGTCGTAAAAGGGTGTTAACCCGCAAGCTAACCTGGAGATATGAGGTAATATTTAATTGTTATTTGGATGTAGGCGGCTAGCCACCCTCACCAGATATACCCCGTAGGCTTACTTTAACCATAACTGAAATTAATGAAGCGGTAAACCCGCGTAGCTGCTGACTATAAGACGCAGCTTTTCGCGTCTAGACTAATATAAGTAAACGTGCAAGAGCTTTGAGGCCCTAGAAATTATGCCAGAATATTTTCTGCCAAAAATCATGCAGGTATTCAAATAGATATTTATATATTGGGGTGCTCGTTATTCAGGGCTCGGGTGAATTTTCCAACAAGCGCCCCCCAAATCGGCTCCAAATAAGCCAAAAACAATTTCCTAAATTTTTTAGATTTTTATCTCTAGGGGTTAGAGAGTTGAAATAAAAATCTGAAAAAATTAAGGAATGGGGAAGCGCCTGTTAAGAAATTTGTCCGAGCCCTAAATAGGGACCACCTTCATATATGAAGATGTATGATTTTTTTAATTTTTTTTTTTTTTCATTTTTCGCAATTAAATTTATCGTATACTCAGTACTTTCCAAATTTCCGATCCTATATTATATCAATCCGTCCTATAACACTCGACTAACGAAATGCGATTCTATTCGTGGCGGTTGGATGGCACAAATTCCGCATAACTTGGTATTCATATTATACGTATATACTCGCGTATTGGTCACGGCCCCCCATCACCCTGCGTTATAATATTTCGGTCCAGCACGTTTTGGCGGGAGCATCATTTTATCGATAAATCTGTGAAAAGCGTATACGGCCATAGTTGAAGAAAATAGAAACTAAAAAAAGCGATATATATTATACATAATATGTAATATATTATTAGCATACTTAACGTTCAAGTTTATTCATCGAGGACTTGAGACTTCGCGTAAAATGTTATTTCTAGTATAATGGCTTATATCTATAGAAAAGTAGAAAAACTTTCACAGCTGGGTCATTTTTAACTAATACGAAGCGGGTTTCATGCACCTATATACCACCCACACACAAAATCTAGATAGGTATTTATCTCATCCTATCTGTCAACGTGTTTTCGAAAAATCTGGCAGAACGAGTAGCTGGTATCGGTTATTTTCTTCGCCATGAGATACTTCCGGTCAATAAATCTGTATCTCTGTCTCTCTCCCTCTCTCTATGCCCATCATTCATATATATATATATATTTATCTCTATTTTACAACGAGATAAAAATCATCCCTCCATCTCTGTCATTGGATCTTTTATATATCTATTAGGAAAAACTGAACAGATTTATGCTATTTCATAATATTTTTTTTTTTTTTTTTGTAGTACAAGAAAACAAGAGCAAGCTGAAGCAATTTTTTCAAATTCGAGAGAGAAGAAATATTCGAGGTAAATGTAGCATATTATATTGAAAGTTGTATGTAATATGAAAGAGAAAAAAAAAAAAAAAAACGGTTCTACTCGTTTCAGGTAATAAATTTATTGTTCTTTGGTTCGTTTTTCGGTCTTTTTTCATATTTTATCATGTTTAATAGATTTTCACCACGGTTTCAAGGTACTTCCTTTCTCCAGCTGTTCATCACGGGACTAAATAATTCAATACCCTATCTAGTTACCTATTATATACCTATAGATATATACTATATACTATACCGGTGTAGTAAGATAAGGAAAAGAGGGTTGGACCCGACTGGTACAGGTTGGTGAAAAAAAAAAAAAGGACCCACTGATCGGAAGGATCTTAACCCTCGGGATTCGGAGGGTCGAAATAAAAATCTTCTCTTTCTATACTTTTTCTTTTTTAAATGTGTATAAGGCAGTGGTATTGTGATCCAATGCGATTTTCAATTTTTTTTTTTTTTTCCTCTTACCTTTGGTATTCAAAATGCGACATATATTATATACGTATTAGTATATACTAGCTCAAATTAATTAGGACCAGGTTAAAGTTCCGAATTTGAATATTACTGACTCACAGTTTCATGGATAAGATATTTTCCCGGAAGTCTGTACAGCCGATTTAAAAAAGAAAAAAGAAAAAAAACTTTCAAAATTCTATCAACCATTTACGACGTAGTTATAAAATAGATAAACTGGGTTCTCCATAATTGGGTCCTCGATTAGAATGAACTATTTTTCGTCATCACATCCTGAGAAATAGATCAAAATTTTCAGAGCATTGCAGGAGTCTAGATTTTCTAATTTTCAAGCTATCTGTATTCTAATATACATATTTCGGGATTTTATTACTCCTAAACTCGAACGTTTCTAAAAATCCAAAATCGTCTTAAACGAATTGAAAAATTTGAACCGTTTGCAATTCATTAATAACAAAATGAAAAACAAAGGAAAACAAGAAAAAATTACCAAAAGGGATTTAGGGCAAACATACCTCAGACCAGTAAAGAGTCTGAAATATTGGAGGTGGATGGCCGCTCACCAAGCTACGCAATTTAACACATTAATTGACCAATTAATGGGCGAACACTCGTTTAAGACTCACGTTAAATCTTAAATGGCAGTTTGGCCCGGCACGTAGTGGCAATTTAGTTGTTTGACTGACGCGATGGCATGGCGCAGAGGGAAATTAAAGACCAATTCCAATCAGTCTATATACGAGAAAAATTTATGTATAACGACTAAGTTATTGCCGAGCTAAAACCGTGATTATTTCATTCGACTTTAATAATATACATGTGTCATAATATCGTTGAGATAAATTTGCGGCAAGGAAACCACGGTTGATAAAAAAAAAAAAAAAAAAAGAAAAAGTAAAAGTAACGATGATTATGAAAAGGAAGTCTGCAGATATCGAAGCTATGCGAAAAATGATGGTATATTCGAAATATTGCAGAGTTCTTTAGGATATATTTTAATTAACTCCTCATTCCTATGTATATACTATATACATTGAAAGATTTAGCTCTTTACTATCTTTAGCAGAGATTTCCAGTGCCTGTAAAGGTATAGTAAAATCCCACGGATTACTAGATCCAATTTGAGGGTATAATGAAATCTACTGGTATAGCTGGTGAATTTATAAAGACTACAGACAATGGAGTAGTTCGGATTTTCTTTTCAGGTTTAAGTCAATTAATTATGTGTGCATGTGTTCCTTAGCTTTTCTCCTTAATGAAATGGGAAGAAGATCGATATACGCAGCACGCGGTATACGACACTCGGACAATGAATTACAACGCGAAACTAGAAACCCCGAATGAGTTATTATAGAACAGTGCGAAATATGCAGAGAACAAAGTTCATTATGCCTTAGAGACGACTTGAATTAATATAATTACTCTTTAACCAGTTGGGTAGTTTGTTTCGGTGATTAGGGACCAGGGACCTCGTGGAGCTCCCAGTAACATAGAGAATAGCTAAACTGGTGTAATAAGGGATGGGCGCGAATAGTTGTATGGCGAAAACGTGCGGGAAGAGAAACTTCTGTTAACTGTTAAAATTTTCTGGGGTGGTTCCAACCCCTAGGTACCTGCTACTTAGAAATTACGTGACTCGCGTTCTACAATTAGAACGCTTTAGAATTTTCTCGCATGAATCTATCAGCCAATACCCACGATTTAGATTTGTTTATTCCATAAAATAATTCCGGGTAAATTTCATCCTCGCTAATTTATTATCACCAAGTCCGAGTCCTTCGGGGTCAATGTGTTGAATACATAACACTAATCGATTAAACGTTTGACTGATGAGAATTCAATTGATTGGCCCGAGCACCCTTCGTGACGGATTATTAATTATTCTAATTATTCGAGAGCTCGATGACAGCCTGCGTTTAACTACACTAGGTGCCTGTATCCCGAGCTATCTACCGGCAATTCATATCACGGTGATTAATGATATCGAAATATCGACTCCCCAGTTTATAGCCAACGTTTTGTGGGACTTAAGTCAGACTTCTGACACTTTTATTCCTCGCGTAACTTTCGTCCTCATTCATAAACGGATGAGATAATATTTGTACCGTGGATACGAGTAGGTATAAGTCCATGTGAATTTTATCAAAGAAAATAATTATGCACATGCAATAACGAGTCGAAGTGAAGAGACCGAAGTTCTTAATTCAATATCGCGAAGAAAAAAAGGCGATGAATAAACTAAGGCTAAAATAATGAAAAAAAAAAAAAAAAATGGGGAATGAAAAAAGAAGATATACTTAGAGAGGTGTTTTAACGACGTTCGCTACAAGCCGACGACTAAATCAATGAATAAATAAATAAGCACTGGTGGCTTATGCATTATTCTACCACTCGACTGCAGCAGCAAATAGCTAAGTTTCTTCATATTTTATTCTAGCACCGCGAAGAGGCTCGATTTAATATTGTTGGTAAATTTTTATCTTATATACTTTAACAGAATCTCAAACGAAGAGAATTTTTTTTTTTTCTCTATTCTTTTTTCACAGATTTCAGTTCAAATTCTATATTACACTTTTTATTATTCATTCCTTTTCCTATAATTATTCGATTTCTTGATACATTAGGTTTACATCAACGAGGAGATTTTTTATACGTATAATATATATGTAATATATTTACCCATCGTATGAACACGATTTGTATACAGATCATGTAATTGTTCATCATTCCCCTTGTATATTGAATTACGATGCCAATTAGATATAAAGAAATCAACGTTCTGACAAAGACTACAGAAGTACCCCTATATATCTCGGAGTTTAACGATCCGAAACCTCGAGACTAAGGGATTTTAATTAATCGAAAATTTATTCCATTATCTTTCAAGTTTTAAAGCTTTTATTACTACCTAACTCAAACCTTCGCTTTTAAGTACTTGATAGGTAGGTACGCATCTTTCGATGATATTTCGTAGATACTATATCTTCAAGAATAGCGCTGCCTATTATTTTTTACAAGTTTCTTCCTTTTTATTTTGTAATTATCGTTAATATTGATAATAAGAAATTTTATTGTCGTCGGTAATGAGTTTTTCATTTTTTTTTTACTCATTAACAAACGAGAAAAAAAAAAAAAAAAAAAACAGTCGAAGATGAAATTTATACCCAAAGAAATATTAGCTTAAATTTTTGTACTAAAATAAAATAATTCTTTTGAAAATGCGTAAAAACTAGTTGTATAGAAATTCTATAGTTATTCATCGTGGGAATGAGTAGATAATGATTATTTTTACCGCGTGTCATCTTCAAATGGAGTTCTTTTTTTTTTTTTTTTTTTTGGATTACATATGTTCTATTTTTTATAAGCTATAATTTACCCTATTAAATAAATGAATAAAACAAGGTGGAGAGACTCTATTCGTGGAAATGGAAAATTTTGTTTTACTGAAATAAGCATCTGGCTAAATTTGAAAAATTAATTAAACTACTGTAATTATACCTATATAATACACACGACGGTTTTTCTCGAAAATACATCACATATAGGTTTCAGGATTAAAATGGCGATTCTCCAGAGAGTTTAAAAGCCTGTGCCAAAAAAAAACCACGCTTTTGTATCCAAACCACGTATATTTCTGTTTCTATTATTATATTTAATGAATATTGACGAATATTAATGAATAAATAAATAAAAATGATATCATTAGAGATGATAAATAAATTTGTTGAGTTTGAGAAAAAATCGGAATCGGATCTTCCTTTAAAAAAACGAAAAAAAGAGTCTTAGTCAATCGATCAGTTATTATTTATTATTTATTATTACTTCATTTCTATAGATACGCATATCGATTTAAAGCGAGACTTTATAATTGAATAAAAATCCTTAAAATAGAATTTTAGATATATATACTATGATATATAACTATATTCATTTATTGATAGCTCTCAGCTGTCTTATTTTGGCACCAATCTACTACGACGATGTTTGAGACATGAACCGCAATGTCGTCATAGATTATTGTTATTTTCAGCATTGTCGTTTATACGACGAAGGTTTGTTGGCTGATACTTATATTATTAACTATTTCATGAATCCGAAAAAAAAAAAAAAAAAAAATGATTGTAACCGAAAATGAAGATTAAAAAAAATTTTAAGTTTCAAAATCCTATATCAATGATTTATAACGTATTTATAAAATATATAAAACCGATTCTCTTGATTAGAATGAAATATTTTTTGTCTTCACATCGTGATTAGAAATAGATCGAAATCTTTAAATCTTTGGGGTCTAGAGTCTAGACTTTCGGAGTGTTTTAGCTATAACCTACCTACACTCCGACCTTTTAATGTGATTTTAATATTTTGAAGTCCAACTTTTCTGAAAATTCGAAACATTTAACATTCGGATTTTCACCCCGGTCTAATTTGATTACTATTATTATTTTTATTGAAATCTGCCATCAATCGTAATTGAAAAATTGCAGTATAATACGAATGTATACCTATATATGTGCTATACACTCGACGGATCGTGTTTAACCACCTGTTAATGTAAACAACACTTCGATACTGACATTGTGTACATAATAAATTACCACTCGTATCGATTAAACTTTAGGGTATTGATTCTATGTCATAATATATCGTGTATATAAGTATACCTACGCTATATGAAAGTAAGGTAATCAAAGAGGTATTACAACAGAGAATCCTCATCTTCTTCTCTGATATAACGAGTAATAGCGTTCTATTGTAATTAGCTATTATCCATAATACAAGTAAATGTCATTAGTTGGTCATGCTGGCATGATAGCTGCACGTAAGTAACATAGGTATATGTATATACGTTGGGTTATTATAAAACAATCTCTTCATGTTATAGAAACAAGAACGTGGTCGAATTAACGATTCGACTTTAATAAGACACGCGTGTAGGTATATAAAAATATGATAAGTACATATAATTACATGTACAAGTGCGTAACATGATTATATGACAATTTTTACCCATATTCGTATAAGTAGTTAGATATGTATGTGTGTGTGTGTGTGTGTGTGTGTGTGTATGTATATAGGTATGTATTTATAATTATGTGTAAGTCTATTGTTCGAAGTCTCTGTGACCGATTGAAAATTTAAAATACTGTATATATATATATGAATGTGTATATAAAAGTATAACATCAACTCACATGACATTTTTAGATCCCATCAGATATCCTGTAACACCAGTCTGACCCATGTGTCTTTGAATTAGACAGATTTTTTCACTTTTATTATTAACGAATAGATATTCTTCCAACTTCTACATGTATTTCACTTTCCTAATACCACCAGCACCTGTCCAAATTTCATCAATATTAATTCGGATGACTATGTGTTTTTTTTTTCTACGTAATATACTTGTGGCGATAAAGTTCGGGTCTGATTTATATCGCGTTATTATATCGTAATACGTTGAATTTGATTACGATTTTTTATTGTTCCTTGTGTTTTTTTTTTATTTTTGTTTTTGTTCTTCACTCAAATACATGTATATCACATGGATAATCAATGGTGATAAATAAATAAATAAAAATTTCACCAGAGTCACTATCAGGTAATAATCAAAGATTCAGTACTTTTTCCTCGAAAAAATATTTCCTTGATCAATCTTTTTTCTCGATATAAGAAATGACCGAAAAAAACAAGAAACAAGAAGAAAAAAAATCAAAAAGGAAGAACAATTTCGTGTAATAAATAATAAATAAATTAATTTAGTGTCTTTAATTAAATATGCTCCACTCTCTCTCTCTCTCTCTCTCTCTCTTTATCTCTATCTCTGTTCTTCTCATTCTATCTTCATCAATGAAAACTAAGATCAAGAAAAAAAAACTATGAAGAGAGATACAGTATAATAGATAGAGATTATTGATTTATCGATGATCGAATCTTTTCTTATTTCTCTCACCATCTAACACTATACATATATATTATATATACATGTATGTGTGTGTGTGTGTGATAATTATTGTAAAACACGTAATATTGAAATTTGTTATACGTTCACAGACACCTTTGCACATATGTATATATTTATTTATTTATTTATTTATTTATTTATACGTTTGTTTGTCCGTCCGCATCGATGTAGCTAGCGGTGTGGCGGGCCGCCCGCGACTGAGCTCGATTCTGAGGGTCTAACGCTGGCAACCGGCATGTACATGCACATATATATATATATATATATATATACACGTATATATATGTATATATATTACATAGCATGTATATAGAGATATAGGTATATATACGTACTATAGATGCTGTGGTAAAAGAGCTTGCAAGTTCTCTTACTCTACCTATGTAGACTCTACTATATGTGTATGTGAAAGGGTTCTCTTTGAGTATGTATCAAACCAACTGCTTGGCGCATGACATAGCAAGCTGCTTCGCTAATCGTACTTACTAATTGCAACCCAATAAGCCCAAAGACTATACGAGTTTACTTTAAATATTTGTGATTTTTTGTTTTTTTCTTGTTTTTTCTATTTTCTATTTTTTCTTATGTCAGAATAAGAAAATTATGGAAAGAGTGGAGAAGTAGGTATAGTATATGTATATATGTGAAGTGTGAGAAGGCCTTCAAAGGTATAGAAAGAACGTCACGTCACGTGCACATCCAGACGATATATCAACTGACTCCTACACTCCTTATCCTTTTTTTTTCCTTTTCTTTTCTTTTCTTTTCTTTTCTTCTCTACTCTTCTCTTCTCATCTCCTTGCTCTCGGGAGGCTGACAGTGTTGGGAATTACAAATCTATGCTGACGCGGACGTGCTACCCCGAAATGCTCTTATTCGCCACTTTCTGATTTCCAACTCCACCTTTCGTCTATATCATCACCTTCTCCTCCTTTCCCTTATTGCCTATATATATACACCTTTATCCCTTTTCTTTTTTCATTTTGTTTTCTTGCTCCTCGTCCCTCTGCACTCACTCTGTCTTCGAGAGTGAGATTAAGGGAGAAAAAAGAATATTCCGTTTCTTGCAAAAGGTGACTTCTTCGGTCCCCAAAGAGGACAGAGACGAAATGAAAGAGAAAAGAGAGGATGCATGTGGAGATGAGAATATATATATATATATATATATATAAAGAGACATTAATCAAACCCTCTGACTTCCTTATACTCAAGTTTATATATATATATATCTAATACTATATGCTTATATATACTCAAATACCAGTCATTAATCTTCTTCCCTCTATACACGTATATATACTCGACAATGAATTGACAGGACTACTATCAGTCAATTCCGATAGTGTATAGCTAATTATAATGATAATTATACGATCGATTCGAGCCTTATTTCGATGGAATAATATACAGACAATACATATATATATATATATATATAACCTTTTTTTTCCAACGACAATTTCATTCAGATTGTTCATTATACCAAACTAAGAAGTTTTGCAAGGACGTTAGATTCATTCATTTATTATATTTATGCTTCTTCTCTTGACTGCGCATTTTTATTTTTGATTTGTTTTTTTTTTTTTTTTTTTGGTTTTTTCAGATTTTTACTTCTAATTCTAATTCTAATTCAACGACACCATTTAAAAGGAAAAAGAAAAAAAAAAGAAAAAAAGGAAAAAAGAAAAATGCATATAACTTTTATGAGCAATTAAGTAAAAAAACAAAATGTCGTAGCATTGTTGAAGAAAGAACGCAGGTAAACTATAAAACGTATACGGTGTAGAGCTGACTTGACCTTATCCTCGTTGCCATTGCCATTGCATTGCATTGCATTGCATTGCGTTGCATTTCATTGCATTTCATTTCATTCCATTTCATTGCATCGATAGTAATTAACGGTTAGGCACGTTTTTTGCTTACGGTGTTACGTAACAGTATATGTTAAGTTCAATATATATATATGCGTGTTAAATTCTCACTACGAATAATATGAGTCGGCGATGATAAATTTTACAATATACATTTTTTTTCAATTTTCATATTTCATTTTTTATACAAAAACAAGCGGTTTTGGGCTCACCATGAGCCAGCCTTTGAACTTCCTGTTTCCAAACTCATTTAAAGTAGAAATAATAACAATAATAATAATGTCATTATCGTATTCAAATTCTGAAAGCACAATGTAGAATTCGTGATCTATGCCCCAAAAAACTTCATGGTAAAAATTTTCATTCGAACCCGTTCATCCATTCTCAAAATATCATTTTCATTTTTAGAATTTTGTTATTTGAATAATTCGAAAAGTACTCAACCGATCGAAACCAAAATCTAATCAAATCTAAGTTTGGAAAAACCGCGTTGATTGAGACCGAGTTCATTAAAATCCGCCAACTCGTTCCCGAGATATCGTCGGAGAAAAAAAATTACATACAAAGACAGAAAAAAAGTTTAACTTGAGCCAAGAAAATTATTTTAAAGACCGAAAATCTCTTTGACGAAGTAAAAATTTTCTCGAACCAAAAAAATTTTCTTGGCTTGAGAAAAATTTTTACTTGATCTCAGAGAATTTCGATCCTTTTTCCTACAGGCCTGGAAACAAAAATACCTCAGAAAATCTTAAGCAAAAATATTTTTTCGAATATTTTGGGTTTCACGCATGAAAGGTGGAAGTTTTTTTTTAATTTTGGAGCAGACGAACCTCGGCGCATCCCACAATGGTCGGAAAAATTAAAAAAAAAAAGGAAGCTCAAACTAAAAGTCTTAGCATTTTTTTTTTAGATTTGAAAGTTGCATTGGTATAAGGGGCATTCCATGTCAAGTCAGCCACCTTCAGACCTCAATACTTTCGATTTTATTCTTCTTCTAGAATTTCATTATATACCATGTGAGAGGTATTTGAACATTGGGCTCTACATTTTATGGCCCGATAGTAGATGAGTCTGTAATGATTTTTTCCTCCCGTTATATCATATTCGAACTAATTAATCAATAAATAATAATATCCAAATATAATATTGCGATGTATAGTGCGAATATTTTCTTTGCGAATCTGTACACATACGTATATACGCATGTGTATACCCATATACGCATATATGGTATATAAATAAGAGCTGAAAAAAAAAAATCATTTTTCCTCTGGTTGTTAAATTCGAAATGAAAAGCAGGCCGTTTCGATTATTCATCATACGTTAAGAGCATCAATTTGCAGTATGACCAAGTCTACCGTAATAGCCAATTTACTGCACGCGTTACGTATAAGTATGTATAATGTATATTACATATATACTGGACTATATCTACGATCGAGTATCTCTATAATATTCAAAGTTATTTTACACAGGCTCTTCGAGTTATATGTGAAAGTTGGCAAGATTTTTTATCGAATCTCATATTGATACGTGATTGATTATTAAATCGATAATTTATTTCACGTACAGCTATTTGATGTGTTGTTTATTACCAAATCGTGTTTTTTACTCATTTAATTTAATCAAATTTAATTTCACTTCATTTTCCCTCCAGCAAGAAAAAAAAAAAGAACAAACTAAATCCTTATGTAATGATCGATAAACTGTGTGAAAAATAAAAAAGAGAAGTTTTCGGTTATACGCATATGTTAAAAATAAAATTAAAAAAAAAAACTTAAAAAATGAAAATTTATGGTAGGTACTTATACAAAATTAGGTATAAAGCCGAAAGTAGCATCTGGCTAAAGCCTCAGCTTTCAGGATAGACGATAATTTTTCGAGAGTGCTAGGGCTGATATTTAGGGGTCTCTTATCGAACGCGTGGTATAGGCGCAGATATGTACGTGTATGTATTTTATGGAGGATAAATTCGGCGTCGATATGTGTTTTTCCAATCGCGTTCCAGTCGCGAAACATGGCGTAGAACCATACAGTTAATAATAAGATCTGTAGAACTGTAATCATGCTTGTTAACTTTTCCATTTTTGTGTTTTCTTCTATTTAAGGAGAACAGAAGGAGAGAAAGTGAGAGAGAGATCGTATGAATAATGTATTTATTTTATAATAGAACGACACCATATACTCCGAGAAGATTCTGTATCTCCCATTTCTCCCTTATTCTCAAATTGGTCAAATTTTAATTCTAAAGTTCCCATGGATCGTTCAGAACCTCTTCAAATACGTGTGAAAAAAAAAATCTATCTCAATTCTAAGTAGTCGTTCTAAAACCTTCGAATCTTGACCATTTGATCAAAGGACGATTTTTTCGCGTTGAGGGTTGATAGTTGAGATATGAAATTTTTTTTCCACGTATTTGGAAAGTATTTAGCCCGTGGTAGCGCAGAAATGATAATATGACCACCCTGACGTATGCCTATGTCCTCGTAGTACATATTTTCATTAAAATCGACTTTAACCGACCAACAATACGCGATATTATCAGAGACTAGTAGAATTCTGTCGTCCTTTGTTCCCTCCGTCGTTTCCCAGCCTCGAACAAAACTCATCTTATCGCTCGGACGTACATATAAACCTGTATACTATAGGTATGGACATACATACACATACGTATGTCGCACGTTGACCATTCTCTCCGCGATTCAATAACGGAAACAAGAACAGGCCATACCAGACTGAGTGTACATACACATATATACCAGGAATACATATATCCGAAGGACAAACGTGTATATGTGTTATTATACATGGGGCATTCGCCGTCTATGCCTCGATACGATATTCGATAGAATGTAATTTTTCAATGATTTTTTACATATTAAATATTTTTTTTGTTTCCCGTCAATTTATAGAAGCGATGGGTAGTTGGAGTTGAATAATTCTACCACGTGTATTAAAATCCCATCTTCTCATTCATGATGATTAAACTGATGATTAAACTAATATAATAACCGCGGGTTGTGTATCCTAAAAGAAAACTTTTCTTCTCCCTTCCATCTGAAAAGCTGTGAGTGGGGTAATCATTCCGTCTTGATTACCCGGCTGGTTTATTCCGGCTCAGAAGGCTTATCGGTATAATGTATTAGTATGCGGGATTAGTGATAAATTAGGCGTTGCAGTATTATCGAATTTCACAACAATAATTGACATTAACCCACGTGTATACCGGGCAGGTATACAGTCATGGAATTTAACGATCGTGTGGTAATAATCGATCGGCGATATGATTACGAGTTTAAGTATACCTAAGTGGCTAACTGAGATAAAAATTGACCCTTGTAAATGTGGCGTATTGGATTTCCAGGGGAGTTAGCTAGCGCCAAACTATCGTGGAATAACGTTATTCTGCTGTTGCTAATCGCGGTTTGGTTTTGCTATAGCTGTGTGTTAATACATCGCAAACTTCAGTTTTCCTGACAAATTACGAGCAAATGAATTTTGTTTAACAAAGAAGGCACGCCTCTGGTCTGAAACTCGTCTGTGAAACAGGATAATGAACGAATTTACTGAACGGTATACAAAAATAGGTTAACATTATTCGTTGAGAATATAACTTTTATCGAATTATAAAAAATGGCGCAACGGAAAATTATGGAGTTAAATTCAACCGCGGTGAAAAATAACGATGGGAAAAAGCTGAAGCAGTACTTGGCCTCGATCATAGGTGAGATGAATTTCCATATTTTATCGGCTTAGAATTTTGTTGAATTTAATTTTTTTTCTTTTCTTCGGTTTGAAAGAAAAATATTACTCAATGATCAGAAAGATTCTAATCAACGAGGAAAAACGACGATGATTATCATCGTTTCTTTCAATCGAGAGACGAGATGTGAACTGATGTTCATGTAAATAAATGAAAAGTGAAATTTTTGAACCCGATATAAACGAAGAAAGGATGAAAGTGAAAATGTAAAATCGAATAAATGAATTATTACGCATCGTTGCAGCTTCTCTCGGTGGTTTTTCTCTGGGAGTATGTCTGGGATGGAATTCTAGCAGTAGTGAATTACTGAAGAACTACATGAACGCAGATTCTACAGTACTGGGTTTAGTCGGCGGAATTTTCAACCTCGGAGTATGCATAGGGTTGATATTAGTGCCGATTATTTTGAAGGGTTTTAGCAGAACAGGAGCGATGATGTTGACCGTACCTGTTCTCTTCGTCGGATGGAGCTGCGTTATTTTTTCCGGGCAGACGGTAATACGGTAAAAATAAATATCTCGAAACTAAATGAGTGAATGAAAAGCTGGGAAATTAAATGTGAATGTGGAATGAAAGCGTGGCTTATCAATTTCGAAACTCCCGAACCCTTTTTTTTTTTTCTTTGGTATGAATAAAACTTTGGTAAAAGAAGTTATTTCTTTCAGGTACCTCTTCTGCTACTTGGAAGAATACTCTGCGGTTTTTCCGGCACGTTTTGCCTCCTGGTTCCGATCTATATCTCGGAAATAGCCCACAAAAATATACGCGGTACTCTAACGTCGATTTTTCAACTGATGATAAACCTGGGCATAATGTTCGCCTTCGCACTTGCTCATTTTACAAATGGCGAAAAAACGATATGGGTATACAGCCTGGTCTGCGCCCTGACCACACCACCTGTAGCTCTAGTTATCCTCATCCCCGAAAGCCCCTTGTATCATCTTTTGAAAAAAGACGAAAACCAGGCAAAAATTTCCCTACAATATTTCCGAGGCAAAAACTTCGACGGACTAGAAGCAGAGATGGAAGAACTCAAGAATCTCGTTGCAATCAAAGAATCTAACCAAGTGAGTAGATCGATTTCTAAGATGAAGGCATCGGCTACTGATGTTCGCTTTGATTCTCTATACTCATACAGCTTCTTGCGTTACCCTTGTTCCTTTGGTTTTCTTTTTTATTTCGATATGCAGACATTCAGATTATTTCCACTTCACCTATCAGAGAAATACATAATTAACAAGAATTTATCATTTATATGGGACATTCTCCTCCCGCAGGTTACCCTCCGGACATTTAAAGACAAGCGATTTGTTAGGGGTTTCGTCACGTCTTTTGGCGTGATGGTTATGCACCAATTCAGCGGCATAAGTCCATTTATTTTCTACGCTTTGGCTATATTCAACGCTGGAGGATCGGGGGACATAAGTTCAATCGCTCAGACTCTTGTAGTTGGATTTTCGCAGATTATAGCGAGTATTACAGCGGCAATTTTGATCGATATTTTTGGAAGAAAGACACTGCTGATTACCTCCTCGTCTATGATGAGTGCTGCCTTGATTTTACTTGGTAAATCGAAAGAACTATCGATGATTTTCCCTTCCTCTTGCATTTATTCACCCAATTTCAAACCATCGATGATTCAGACTTTACTGCCTGGAGACAAAAAAAAAAAAAAAAAAGAAACCCAAAAGTCCAAATAAATGGCTAAAAATTCCGCTCAGTTTATAAACGGAATCAACCCCTCAGGCTTAAAAACAAAGGGAACCCCAGGCTTGATTTTTCATTAATAGAATTGACGTCAAATCCGGTTGGGATATTAATTGTTTTAGTCAGATGTCAGGCTCGGGATTTTGAAAAATACGAAACAATTTTGTACCCGTTAACCTTTTGCGCAAAATAGAATCTGAAACCGATGGAATTACCGGTAACGCCATCGATTGTAATTTGAAAAAATGAAAAGTCCGATTATATTCCTTGTTGAAATTATCAGGATTAATTTTTTCGACCTGAACCAATACGATGTACTTAAAGTAGAGGAAAAAAAGAAAATAAATAGAGGAAAGGAAATAATATTTGATTTCTACCGTAGGATGGTTTTTCAAAATTCGAGAAGAGGACCCGGAATACGGTGAGGAATTATCGTGGATGCCGTTGACATGGATATCCCTATTTTTCGGAGGATTTAATCTCGGCGTTGGACCAATGGCCTGGGTATACCTAGGTGAAATTTTTCCCATTCACACAAGGGTCGGAGCCGGTACAACCATGAGTGTATTTAACTGGCTGGTGTCACTGTCTTTGACGTTATCGTTCGGCGAAATACTCGACGGAATTGGGGAGTCGAATACGATGTGGTTTTTCGCCGGTTTTTCCTTGACCGGAGCAATTTTCGTTGCGGTATTCATCAAGGAAACTAAACTGAAGAGTTTGATAGAAATTCATGAAGATTCATCCTGAATTATGAGGGCTATAACAAACCTAGGGAATTCAATGGGGGAAACAAAATTTGCATATTGAACCGTGAACTATAATAGGAGCCGAGCCTACTCGCTGCCAATAAAGGCGATATGCGAACATGAAACAGTTTGCAAATCCGTTTTTTACCCCATTTAATTATTCACCGTAAAATAAATGCGACACTACGCGTTCGTAGCTAATAAGTTTCTTATTTTACCCTAAATGAGTATATAATACTGGACCTATGTACAAGTTTGATTATTTAACTGTAAATAAAACTTGGAGGATTTATGAGCCTTCAATGGTATATAGAATGCTGTAATAATTTCTTTACGCAGAGTTTGTCCTGAAATTTTAAAGCCTATAATATTATAAGATCGCGGGTTTGGGTAGGAAATTTTACCTCAAGTATACATATACGCATTATATTTACGAGACTATAAATTCGAGGCTTGAATTGGCCGGGAAAATGCTTGTCGTTATAAATGAAGAGATAATTGACGAGCTGTATATGTATACCTGTATAAAACTCAAGTTGTTAATTTTAGTTCATATTCTGATTTCGGTGGATATGAGAAGAGGTGGCCGATGTGAGGTATATCGGATTTAGTAAACGGGGAAGAAAAGAGAGAGAGAGAAAAAAAAAAAAAAACATTTCTGGCTTGAATCCAAAGAGATAAGAGTTGCTCAGTATTCTCTATTATACATATATCGGAGGAACATACCTCGGAGAAATATTACTAGCAGCTGATGATGTCGCGCTTTACATTGGTTGGCTAAATATAACAAGCTTATGGAGTCGGTTGTGGATCAGAATGATTTTTCATCTCCTATCCGCCCCCACGTGGACTAAATACGCCTACGCATTAAATTTATATCATTTATTTCCTTAATTATATTTTTTCCTTAATATATCCTTAATTATATTTCGAACAGGATGGAAGTTCGTTTAAAGTCACCTTTTTTTTCCTTTTACCTAATCTCTTTTTTCCTTTTTCTTCTTCTTTTCTCTTCTTCTCTCTTCTTATGCTCGAATGATTTTTCGACGAGGTAAAGTAAATATGGGCGCGGGTGGCGCGGAAATATTCGCGAATGTTCACGAAAGTGAATTCTTCCGTTGAGAAATACGTGAGCGAGTGAATGTGCTTTAAAAAAGCATTTGTTTTCTATTTTGTAATCTTGTTTTTTTTTTTTTTTTTTCTCATTAATATTCGTCTCCTTCTTCTTCTTCTTCTTCTTCTTCAGTTTATTATTCCGCATATAAATCGGAATATTCTGCACTCGAAGGAGGCGAAGTTTTTGGCGTGAAATCATCTTCGCGATGAGAGAGGGAGATTGAGAGAAAAAAAAGGAAAGAGATCGAGACATAAATATTTTTGTATTTTGAGAAAATATTATGTACAGTGATGGTAGCGGGGAACTGTTAACCCCGTGTAAATTCAATCCCTCCCCATCTTCGAGGTATTATTTGGTATTTATTTTTTATTTTTTACTTCTGATCTAATGGGTAAAAAAAAAAAACGGGGGTAGGTACGCGAATATAAGAATTGTGAATACGTCGGATAATTGGGTTTCAAGATATCTCAAGATTTCCAAGTATACGAAAAGTCCCTTTCAGAATTTCAACTCTAGCGTGCAAATGGCAGAAACATTAAATGAAATTTCATTTGCCAAGTATATATACATATTACTTTATTTATTGATCCCCTACCACTCAAAATCCCTTACAGACGTAGTTGTATTAAAATAGAATAATTGATAATAAAAAAAAAAAAAGAAAAAAAAATACCTTTTTGATTAGAATGAGGGGAAAAAAAAAGGAAGCAAATAATAATTCACTGAAAAGCACATATCTAGGTATTACTAACTCTCTTTGTATAATAAATGACGATGATGTTTGCTATTTTTGGTATATGTACCATACAGGTATATATAATCTATATATACATATATATATACGTACGTTTTACGTATGACCGGTTGTTAAAATGATTTTCTTAACTCTTAAACACACCGACGTTATACACATACATATACGATGTGTGAGAGGTAAAAGTGAACGAGAGATCTAGAATCTGGTCTGAACAATGAAACTGTGTAACGTGAAAAAAGAAAAAGAAGAATACGATAAAAAAAATTAAAAAATGAAAGAAATTCTAGTCACGAAGTCCAATAAATTCTGACATCTCTGAGAGAAGTAAGTCTTGCAGAAACAATCGATCAAAGTCCAGATTTTGGTTATAATACAAAAAAAAAAAAGAAAAGACAATAAAAAAAAAGAAAAAAAGAAAAAGAGAAAATAAGAAATGTAAACGTCGCTTGTCGAGTTCCAAAACAAATATGTAAAACTGCGTTTACTTCTTGTTATATATCTTGTTATTTTTTGGATTTGCTTACTTATCATCGTCGTGAGACAGACGTTCAAACAGAGTCTGAACAAGGTAGAGGTATACGTACGCATGTACACGTTAAACCCCCTCGAATAAGAGATGAAAAAAATTCGATGGAAAATAAAAAAAAATAAAAAAAATGTGAAAAGGATAGAATCCATGCCCGATAAATTATTTTCCCTAAAACTTTTCGAGAGCGTGATACCAGGGGATTATTTATGTGGAAACAGCTTAACCCTGATCCTACTCAAGGCTTGACCCTCTGACCTGCTTGCATCCGCTCTCAAATGCTCCTTAACTAGAAACTCGAAGGTTAATCTTCCGGCGAAACGGTTAAGCCACTTGAGGAATGGTTTACCTACTCTACGCCGTACATTTCAAAAATAATTTAACACCCTGGAGTCATTTTTAGGGGACAATAATTATCTCACTTGTCTCGAATTCGAGAATAAAAAAAAAAATCAAAACAGAAATAGGAATAGGAAGATTTCGTACATCTCTTTACTCCGAAATCACCTTTAAGGTAAAATGATGGAGTCGAAGGTATACCTACTAGCCTCTCTAGTCGTGGGGTTAGCGTGGGATCAAGCCTCGAGACAAATGAAACCGTTATCCTTTGATCCAAATCGAACGTTTGGATTCGTATGGCCACTTGTCCCGCAGACTCCATATCGATTCATCCCTTTGCATTATAAGCATCTTGATCTAACTATCCCGGGGGAATAATCCGCGCATTGACAAACCTTTTGATCCTCAGACCATAGTCAAATTCTCTATACACATATACGGCGTATTTCGGTATTCGTTTTCAGAAATTATAGTATACACATATTTTCTTTTTTTCTTTCATCGATCCTCAATTAACCGGACAACTTTTCTTCTCGCGCATTTCACCCATATGAATATATTTGGTATAAAGATTATTTACGACGAATCCAGTCCCGCTACATATGATATACAATATTTCAAATCGGATTTTATACTTTATTACACAAATACATATTTTTGTAGATAAATTTTGGTGGAAAAAAAAAAATTGAAAGAAAAAACAAAAAAGGGAAACTAACCGTTTACTCAAGGATGACAATTTTCACGGCTTATACGTCCTCCTTCGGATTTTCCCAAACGAATCTGGAAAAAAGATAAGAACAAAAAATTACCCTACTATTCCGCACGTTATTTATCGAAATTTATGTAAATACAAATTTTTCTGCGACTGTTTGTGGTCCGATTTTATAATTTTTTTAGAAAAATCTTAATACAATAGAAAATTTCGAACGAACGATATGTTAATCAATACTTTATTAATAAAGCCCCAAATCTGTAGGCGTATAGGATATTCGGAAAATTTACCTCCCTCACATCGATCGGAAAGAGCACGTCGTTATTTTTTCAGCGTTTTTTTATTTCAATATTTTCTTCTATTATTTCGCGACGATATATCAACGCGATAAATCTATATTTACCCGAAACTTCGCGACAGAAGGTATATGTGTGAGTATGCCAATAGGCACGTATATATTTTCGCGTCTTCACGGTGGTTGACTTAAATTTTCTTCATATAGGTCTTAAAAAAAGGGAATAAAAACTTTCTCAAATGTATATTTTCAAATACCCGTAGTGCGTCTAGAAATTAATTGAAACGCATTATATTGGTGTTTCTTCGTGCAGATAGGTACCACCTTGTCCGCAGTAAAAATCATTCATAAAAAAAAAAAATAGATTTACAGGTAAATTCCTAAAGATTTTCTGTTCAGTTTTTTTTTTTTTTGTGTATTCCGTGATATGACAGACTCGAGGAATGATAAATCGGATGCCTTAATGCTTCTTGAATATATTCCGCGGCTAGAATTTTCTTTTTTTTTTTCCTTTTCTTGTATAATATTATTCTCTTATTTGTTTGTTACGACCTCAAGCACCACTTCGGTGAAATCGTTATGGGTGCCTAGTACCCACAACCCGCAAGCCGGCAAAACTAGCTGTAAAAGTGAAACGAGAAAAAAGCTTGAAAGTTCGCTCTTGGTGTCGTCTCAAGACAGCTTTTAAACTAAGGTCCCAAAGGCCGTAGACGTGAGCTGTTCACCGATCGTGCAGTAACGCGGTAGGTTGGTATTAATAAAACAGAATATTTATTCATTTTCTCGTAAAACTATATATATATATAGCCCTCCACTCGTACAGAATACGAGAGAATGAGGTCTTTTGCGACCAAGCTTGTGCCATGAAGAATCTTGCATACTGGCTGCTACTGGTTCGGTTAAAGTTGCAATAAAAGCACTAGAGATAGATTTTCCGCGTGAACCTCTTGTAGCTATTATTTACACAGGGAAAACCAGCGTGAAGCTAATACGAAAAAACCATCGATATTCCCATTCGAAAATTCTCAATAATCAAACCCTGCATTTCTATAAATCGGAATATCATATGTGAGCTTTCCGTGCACCGATTCCATAGAAATTGGGCTCAACCGAAAGCTGTTTGAACCCATGCATATTCTAAGATAAATATTTGAATCTCGTGTGTAACCCAGAGTCGGAATAAAATGATGAGCTCTTATGCGGGCGAAGAGAGACTCGATCGAGTCTCGCAGCATGCGTTTAAAAATTCTTTTTTTTTTTTTTTAAACGTATGTATGTATACTTGTAGTTGGCGTGAGACTCTGGCAAGCTATGAGGGAACAGTTGCATCAAGTGAGACGGTGGACGGTGGTCTTGAAATGTTTTGGACGCGTTGCAAACTTATTATTAGAAAACTGATGCTACTTTTGAGTATTGTAGCCTCAGTACTGCCGCAGTGGGGACAACAACAATCGTAAACTCTGACGCTAAAGACTCGACATCGCGAAACTACGAGTAGCGGTTTTAAACTGCACACGTGCATCTATTTATACCGTATTTTCAGACCTCCAGTTAAAAAAAAATTCAAAAATTCAAAAAACAAACAATTCGATGTGGTCTGAAATGGAAAAAGGAAAAACACGTTCCCAGCTCTTCTTTTCTTCCATTTATACCACAGGCTTTACCTAAATTTGAATAATTTAATGAAAAATCGGTAACTAGGAGTTTATCGATTCCCCGATGTGAGTCGAACTCTCAGGATCAAACGTGTACCCAGTATAGTTAGGTTCGTTTTCCTGCATGAGTGACAAAGTTATTTAATAATACAAGCGAGAACATCGAGCGGGGATCAAAGTGTTGGTATATGGAATTAACATAGATTAAACCCGTTCAAACCAGGCTTATCGGATTTTGGTATACGTCAATCACGGTCGTAGACCATGAAGTTTAATACATCTAATCACGCCTCGACAGTAGTACAAGGTATAACGGTATCACATACGTGAATACGCTAACTATCGCGGTGTTTCAATTTCCCCCATACATACGTCGTATGAATCCGGCTAAATTTCATCCGATCGTATTTTTACCAAGAATTTTCTTATTTCTTTCACCTTTTTCCCTTCTTCTTCTTCTTCTTCTTCTTCTTCTTCTTCTACTAAGTATAAAACTTTCCCACGGGCTAGTAGACGCGGTTCTCTCTTCCGTCAAAGTTCCGGCTTATTTTAGGGTGGCTATAATACGAGCTACGAGAAAATACGGGTCTTTTTCTTTTTCTTTTTCCCATTATTATTCGAGAAAGAAATATCGATTTAGTAATTTCAAGTAAACTCGAACGATAAGACTAAAGTTTAATTCGCCTCCTCTACCTACCTGGATAAAAAAAAAAGAAGAAAAAGAAAAAAAAAAACTGTTTCAAATATTTTTCCCCGGCAGGTGCCGTATTCATTTTGCAATTCATTTCCGCGCTCTTATCAAGGGCTCAAATTATCCTTACCTTGCCAATATATTTTTTCCTCATTATTTGCATCTCGTATCATCAAGGGATCGGGACTATAAACGCGGTGCCGGTTAACAGTTGTAGCTTCTTATCACCACGTCCGTCTCTAATTATCTTTAATCGCTTACCAACTCACGGGTTTCCTTAATATATCGACTTTACGACCAGCACGAGGCTAAGGTAGACACATACCTAGGTATATACATATATACCTGGGGAGGGAGCTAAAACTTTGGTTAAACTTTGATTACTACCCGTTATCTAAAGTCGTTATCCTTCGAATTGCTTCATAACTTCATGTTCCAAATTCCTTCTTCATCGTCTAATCATTTTACTTGAATCTACTAGTTTATGTATAGGTTCTATGTGGCGGCTGATACTTGTACGATTATTATTATTCCAAATTATAATTAATTTTTACAAGCCCTAGCCCACATAGGACATAGGCAATATCGTACAATTTTATGCAGCTAATTTATCCAAATGTGTAACACATGCACTATCGATATCTATAAGCATGTGCGCTTTTCAAACGGGTATAGAATTATTAACCGCAGAAATTGTCGAACTTTAGTGCTAGACTAGGTAGGTGGATATGGAAACTTGTTTGTAAGCGAGTAGGTACCCACCTACCTAAATTCAACAAAACTTTGTAGAATAGGTGAAGGTAAGAGGTAGCTATAGGTATAATTGATAATATTCTATACGCGATAGTTGCTCTAGAAACTTTGCTAACAGTACGGCGATTCCTGCCTCGATTAGTTCCTCTTCGTCAATATAGAACTTGCCATTTTCTGTGTGACTAGGTTTACACCTACATGCACGGTGTAAACGCACACAAATGGTATTTCCCGGTTTTCGTTCTGATTATCGACGAAGGAGATTAATTATTCGAATTCAATTGAACGGGATTTTAGTTCCTCTGCAAATTCTTGCGACTGAAGATCGTTCCTTTCCCAAGAAACGTGATAATGAAAATGGAGGGGAGAAGGACGACTGAGGGCTACGCTTTCGTATACCTAATACCCTCGTCAAATTTTCTACAAGGCAGGATTATACGCGATGACAAAAGCGTAAACGAGACTTTGAGAGGTGTTCCAGGGCGAGAAAGACGTAACTCTCACTCTTGGATCTATGGGGGCTCTTGCAGGGTCCTATTCTTCTTTAAAGTTTAGAGAAAAAAATAAGGAAAATAAATTCATTTTATAATTATGGTAAAAACGGGATTTCCAACGATTTAAATATGACCAAATCGGGGTCGGACGTATACGTGTCTTAGTCTGAAAGCAGCCAGTTAAGTAGAGGCGATTAACCGATGCGGATGGATTCCCTACTCTGAGGGTGGTTTCGCACGCAATGCCGCAAACTAATTTCACCAGTATTAACCTGCAGCTAACAAATGGAATGGAAACGTTTCTATCACGAAAGCAATACCTGGCGCGTTAAACCCAGAAAAAAAAAAAATAATAATAATAATAATAATAATTCGTAGACTGGAGGGTAGATTCACGTCTGAGGCCGGCCTTTATTTGACCCGGGGTTAAATTGTATATTAATGATAAACCGTGAGACACGTGGTTTCAAATTTTATTTATCCTATTTTATTTTTAGTTAAAATGAGAAGACGACATAGGTCGTTAAATTGCACCCCTTTTTTATTTTCCAGATTTTTTTTTCACTCCTCCAGACGCTATAAACTTTGACTAAACTCTTAACTGCGCTTACGGTTTCGTTTTCTGTAGAGAATAAGAAAAAAAGTTATTCAAGGTTGATGGTAACAATAAACGTTAAGAAGGAGAAACGGTTATAGTTCCGAGTTCAATTTCAGGGTACAAAAATTTCCCGAAGAAAAGCTTTAAACTTTTATCCCCGAAAAATAAAGTTTCATTCAAAAGAACCAAAGTACGGTACCGTGCCCTTTCCTATTTCTCATTTTATCTCTATTTCTACCCAGTTTAATACATCTACTATTTTATTTCACTTCTGGATAAAATGAAAGGAAAAAAAAGAAATTGAAATAAAAAAGCCCCATGATTTCACATATGCCTTTTTGGTTTTCAGTATGCCAAGAAGGCATACAACCATGCATAATATTATGGTTATTGGAGACGCGATATAGAAAAGCGTTAAATTTATATGGTATAGACGTGGAAAAAGGATGAAACTCTATAACGTAAGAATTTGTAGTCATATGGAAAATTTTCCGAGTTTGGTACGTATAGCCGTGCCATGCCGCGCGCCACTACTTACACCGTGGTAATAAATTAGAGGGTAGCACTCGCGGTGGTGTTTCTGTAGGATAGAGTCAATGGGGTGAGAAAGTTGAGTTTCCTATACTACGATGTGCAGCATAGCTACATAGCACATCCCCGTAGGAGATCCTAATGGAAAATAATATATCCGAACCTGGGAAAGGGACCGGATATATAGCCTAGCTCTGACTCCACTTCTTCTTGGTAATCTGCACCTGGTAAGACCCCAGGAATTAACTGCGAAATCTTTCGGGTGTGGGAAAAAAATAATCGACCGATTAAGAGCTAGGGGTTATTCTTCTTCTTCTTCTTCTTTCTCTTCTTGTTTCTTTCTCCCTTTCTTTCTTTTTTTATTGGCAAACGAGACTTGATTGTGTACAAAACCTTTAGAACAAAGAACGGCTAATATAAGTGGTTTGAGGGATTCGAGGGTTTCTCCATCAAGAGGATTCTCAATGCAATTATTATTCCCTGCTATTGACCGTTGACTAAGAGATTTTATCAACATCCGTGAAGATTTTCTATACATATCCATCTATGAATTTTCATTAAATCGTAATATATAGAATCTCTCATAGTTCGCGATATCGAAATTCTATAAAATCGTATCACCTCGGTATTATTATCATATCATATATGTTCGATAATAGTACATTACGATACAAGAGCGCAAAGTGTGACGTATACTATTTTTTTCAACGCAGTGTGCGAATTTAGATTTCAAAAATTGATGTAGGGGAGGGCCGGGCAAAATGGGGTACCCCCAAAATTGTATAAAAAAATTTTCCTTTTGCTTAACGCAGCAACCAAATAAATAAATAAATCACTCAGCACCCTCAGTGCAGCGCGAATCAAATTACTTCGCACACCAACAATCGGCATGAGAAATCGAAATTCGCACACTGAGTTTAAAAAAAGATATTCCTACGAGAGTCTGAATATATGGTATATTTATTACAGTACAACTATGTTGATTCGCTATAGGGTGATCGATACCTACAGGGTAGTGAATGTAACAATAGTATAACGAGGCAAGAGCTCAAACACGCAAATGAGGTTGCATTCAGACATGGTGCATCTGCAGTGCTTACGATTAATTGGCGCTTCGCATTTCCTCTGAACTTGTACCAGGTAGGAAGGTATAGGTAGATAGGTATACATAAAGGAAGGTATGCACCGTTTGTGTTCCTATGGTAAACTTGGCGACAATCACTCGGCTGTACACATACTATATACCGCTATATACCATATAGGTATATATAGGCATATATTATACCCGAGTGCAGTAAATATGCGTGAAATTCTCTTTGGTTTGAACTTCGTCTATGTAAGTTTGCTAGAAATTTTGCAATTCGCTAATTCCTCGCAACTATTATTCTCTCCACCCCGTAACCACCGACGTTATATAATATCAAGCGACTCGGTAGAGTCTCGCGCCAAGTACATTAAAAAAAAATTATTTCAAGCTACAGGTATACAGACGCATGCATACAGCCTCACGGAACATGATTCAGGGTAACAGACGTCGCCAAAACCTTGTCTCAAGATATTAACCGAAATTATGTATAGGCTTCGTAATCCATTCATTTATTTGCTATTATTATTATTATTTCTCATTAAAAAGCAAAAATTCTAACTATAAAAAAATATACACATACGTGTTATCGTATTTCTCTGTCAATTGACCTGGTTATACCTTTCTGACCATATGAGTTAAAAATAGTAAAAAAAAGAAAAAATTAAAAAAAAAAAAATGCATAAATGAAAATGAGAATAAAATGAAAATAAAAAGACTACATTGATTGGCTCAGAAATAGGTCAATGGTTGAAAAACCTGACAGAGGCAATTTTAAACTCGGGAGTTTATCAAGGCGTGATTAATTGGACAGGAAATTTAGTCCCATTTCAAATCGATGTATGTACCTACCTGCGATCTCTGCAGGCAGTCGAATATGTACGGTATATCGGACACTCGACGACGACGAACTGCTTAATATAGTCGTGGGAGTCAGGGTTCAATAATTTTCAGCTTATTCGAAAAGATCGAAAAAGGAGAAAAAAAAAATTTCCATCCAAACGAAGGATATACACGAGTGATAAGTACTTCTTCTCTTTTTTTTAATTCATTATCACAAATCGAAACACAGTGCGATATTTACCGTCAAAGACTGCATACATGCACTTTCCGCTTGGTTAAATACACCAACCGCATACCAAATCAGTTCAAAAATTTTTCCCTGCAGTGCGCTGTGACCGCGCGTCCAGCATTCAGTCGTTCATTCATTCATTCATTCATTCATTCATTCAATCATTTTCAGAACTGCAGTATAGGCATGAAGTGTGTATAAGGTTACATTGTTCAGAACAATTTTCCACCCGAGTGGTTGTAAAGTTCTGTGAATGCCCGTGTTATAATGAAAGCCCGGGATTTCCTGTCTGCATGTATGTATACAACCAAACCGCTAAACGTGAATTTCGTTGGTTGAATTCGCGAGGATTTTAGCATTCAGAAAAAAAAATATTAAAAATATTGAAAACTCACGATCGTTCTTCACGGATCTATACGGAACTATCGGTAATTGTCGATCTTAACAAATACGGAACGTGGCGAGATGCTGTTTGCATATAGAGAGGAAGATACATCTACTCTCATCCCGGATTTGGACAGATGTATTCATATGCCGTATACCCTAATACACAAATATTAAACGATGTGTATATATATTATATATATATATATGTGAAAGGTTATCCCTACGCTAGTATCACGGTCCCTTGAGAGCCCGGAGACCGACACTCATCGAGAGAATGGTATACGTGTAGATATATGATACAGAGAAGGGTAGAAAATTGGTTACACCAAGACCTGGACCCGGACCCAGCTTACCCAGTGCTCTTCGCTGTGATATTGAATCAGCCCAATCAGGGCGTCACTTCGAGGTTTCCTGGAACCGTTTGTGAGCTGATTGTCGGAGGTGGACGATCCCTTTGTCTCTTGTTACGATCCCGAGTGTCGTCAGTTCGATAAATTGTACCGGTATATAGGTGTCCGTCTATATATATGGTCCAGACTCCAGGTTCGTTTTTCCGAGATTGGTACTCGGGCTAAAATCTTTTCATGTGAAATTAAACCTGGCCTAGAATGGGGGCCGGGTACAGCGAGCCTGGAGAATATCTCGTACTCAAATAAATGCGATCAATCTACTCGGCATGAAGAAAGAGATGAAAATTTTCGAGTAAAAAAATGAAAAGGGTAAGAATAGAGATAAAGAGAGAAACCCTCATTATAATCCAGAAGCTCAAACCAACAGGGTGATTAACCGAGAGATTATACTCGCCCCCTTCATTACCTCCGCTTTTATATATTGATATAAAAATAATGTTGATAATCGTCGAGTCGTGAATATTGATATTCGGAATTTTCTACCTGCAGGCAGCCTGGATTTTTGTCAACCGTTTCTAAGCTCGAGTGTAAATAAAAAAAGTAAAAAAAAAAAAAAAAAGAAATCGCTCGGAAAGAACGAATTTATTATCCAATTCAATTGGAATAAATTGAATTGATTTTTAGCTGATTGGTACATGTGCAGCGCTACTCTCTATATGCAAATATTCGGCGATCAATCATCATCGGGAATTGGTATTTTTCGTTCGACATTTTATCAGTTCCGTTCGCATAGATATGGACACGATGAGGTGAACGGGTCTGACTCAGCTCTCGACAACCTTTGACGTATTTTTCAATATATCTATCTGTCGCGGTGTATTGGAATCGAGAGAATTTCCCATGAACTGAAAACCCTTTTCTAACTTCTTATTTATCGTTCTTTTGAGACGCTGGGAATGCCTGGTATAATATAAACCGAAACTGGAACCTCGGCCTTTGCGTTATTCGAAATCAACGATTTTATTCGAATATATAATTTCTAAAAAAAAAAAGAAATGAAAATAAAAAGGTATAAACGTGAATTTTTCCCTCATCTAATTTTCTCCCCTTGATTAATTATCCCTGCGGTTTAAGAAAACATAACAACCGGTGTAAATAATTTTCATTCGCGGTATCGCGTCACGTCAACGCCACGCCGCGTAGCCCTCTGGCTTCTTAATCCTGGTTCGTCGACTTCGATCGACGCCTGGACGTATATTTTGGAGCCTGAGCGCCAGCACCTGGCCATCCGTCGACGCGGCGGTGGTCGACGGTCGCTAGATGCTGATTCTGAATGCTGGATGGTGGATGTTGGATGTTGGATGCTGGATGCTGGATGCTGGATGCAAGTCCCCCGGGAGAATCGATTGAGCGCCCTCTCATACCCTTACCAACTAAAATCCCCTACCTCTTCTGCCTTCTCCGCAGCCAACCCTTACTTGCTGTTCGAATATCGCTCTCTCTCTCTCTCTCTCTCTCTCTCTCTCTCTCTTTCTCTCTCTCCATTCCACTTGCTCCCTTCAGCCTAAGGTTTCCCAATGATCGTTGCTCTATACGTAAACTTTCAATATACCTTATACAGATGATAATAGGGGTGCTAAATTTTTCGATTAATTAATAACGGAGTGAATTAACACGCAATATTTATTAAAAAAAAAATAAAAAATTGAATATTTTTGACTCTCGGCCGAAGAATTATCCATATAATTCACTCGATTTTCGATTAAAATCGTTTAGTTTTATTTTTACGAAATCATTTTTACGAAATGATTAATTTTAACTGAGGGAGTAAAAAAAAAAGGAACTAAATAAATTGATTGATATATAAAAAAAAAAAAAAAAACGTTCATTTTCGATTTTGATTATGGAACAAAACTCGATTTCTTTATTCTCCTTTGACATAGCGGCTATATAACTTACCCTACGTATGAGTGAAGAAGAATACACTTAGCTCGTGCTTCTTTGAAAATAAATTTCAAAATCTCTGACACCGTTTGAGAAAACGTGGTTTGTATTGTTAGGTATCGTGTAAAACGTGTAGCACAGTTCGCCTCCGGGATATCTTTGAAATAATTTTACTGTCTCAATTCCTCGTCCTCGTCGTTGTCGTTGTCGTTGTCGAGATAAACGATATAATTTAGAACACGGTTTCGTGAGCTTTGATTCTTTTTTTTTTCCTACACGTAGGTAGGTATATAAGATATAGGTAAATAAAATATATAGCGAGAAGAAAAAAATATATAAATAAAAAGTCGTACAAACAATTCCAGACGTTCTATGCGTCGTCAGACAGCGTCCCACCGCAAAAAGTTAGCTGCAAATATATATAGTAAAAAACTGAAGTAAAAGAATGAGAAGGCTAGGCAGAATTTCATCGAGACTGACGTCTGGATTCGGCAGGATGTCTAGAGATTTTTTTCCCTTTTTTTCATAACTCTTTGATTTGTCTTTGGGGTAAGAAAAAAAAAAAAAAAAAGAGTTTGGTAGATATCGCGGGTTCATTTTTTGTCACATTTATTTATTAAATGAATCGAATTTATTTACGAAAAGAGTCTATCTATGAGAGTTTAGGAAAATCGTAATACGATACGATATCTCTGTACCATTGAGGAAAAGAAAAGTCAATTATAATGGGGATAAAAAAAAAGAAAGAAGAAGAAAAAATATATATGAAAAAAAAAAAAAAAAAAACTGGGAAAGAGAAGAAGTTACCCACTGATTCGTATCTCTCCCTCTGACCTGATGACATGAAAATTAATCTACCATATCCCAACGAAGGTCGTGGAAAAAGGTCAGAAGTAATTTATTTGTAATAAGAAAATACGCTTAATTTATAAGTAAAAATATGTTTTTTGTTTTTTCTTTCCTTTTCAAATGGTCAGAACTATAATTATTATTATTAAGTAATCAACGTCGTTCTTATAAAAGTTGAGAAGAATCAAGATTTACGAGGAGTAAGTAGGGGGGATTATTCTACTTTAGATTTAATTAGGACGCGAGGGAAAATCAGACTTGCAATTAACCATAAATTAAATGACCGTCATTTCAGAGTTATATCTCTATATCCAGCGCGGTTTTACCCGCTGTTATATCGAGCTGACATACTGTTTAATCTAGCGATGAATGCAGGGTACCGAAATATGGATAGAAAAATTAAACTGAGATGAAAAAAAAAAATTGATAAATGAAAAATCGTATTTTTCGGACGGAAAGTAAAAGGCTTTCGATTTCGAATATTGATAGACTCTGTCACATTAACTCGTGCCTATCTATACCACGGAGATGTTTATTCCATCGGAATTTAACCATGGGACCATTATTCGGCCATAACTTTATACAAATGGACAATAATTCCGTAGTGAACGTTGCTTTTCACCCCGAAACGTGGTTCACCATAGATACAGTTCATTCCATCAGTTAGTAGCAAGTTTGTGGAATCTTGAGAATTGCTTTCAGAGTCTAGTCGGAGGTATTACACAATCATCGGATATATTGTCGGTCGATCAATTAGCTGAGAATATAGCTAGCTTCGGTATATACCTATAGGCAATAGAATTGGTATATCAGCTATAGGTTTATAGACGTTTATTGTTAGTTTCCGCAATGCGGCATCTAGTCTAGCCGCTCCTTTCCGCGTCTTAGAAAGTAAAAGGCGGAATGAAATTTCTTCGAAGACTGTTAAGTATCGAGAAAATGAAATCCAAAGTGCTCGATATATACTCAAAGGAGATAAATAGACACGGTATACCTATATAGAAGACCTCTGAGAGCGGAATGGAAAATCCAAATTGGAAACTCGACCGCATAAATCCGGGCTACGAAGCCTCAACAATTCCTGGGGTTTCATCGGGCACGTCTTCCTACACCCACAATAGCAACGCATGTGCTTTCCGCCTTCATCCTCACTATCATCTCAATCCAGGCTAGGTAGCGGTACCAATGCCTCCTGATTAGATAGGACTTGAAAATTTCTATCTCATACTTTTGACCGAAGGTAAATTATTTGTAGAATTTCAAATACCCCCGCAGCGTGACGAATTATCAACTGAATATATTTTATTATCTTTTTCCCGGACATCAAACGGGAGACAAATTCGATATTTGAAATTTTCAGATCAGAGCTAAATAAATGTACTTACAAAGGGATATCGTGAGGAGGAAAGAAGAGACCAAATTGGCAAACTTTCTATTCGATTACCGAGTTCGCCTCATCATTCTCTTCCTTGTATCGTATAAGCCCTCCGCCGCAATTCGATATTTACTTTAGTTTATGGAAGGCTTTGTTTCTCGGCATCGTAACCACTGCTCCAGATACTCTAAAGAATTATAGAATCGAAATAGGGGATGTTGAAACCCGGGATATATATAGCTATATATTTATTAGAGCCAGTCCAAGTCGGTGTTAGAGAATCTACGCAAAATCGATCGTTTTCATTCGCGTAATAATTCGCAAACTTTATAATGTCGCGTTTGATCATTTCAGAAATAGTGTTGCGGATTGAACGACCCGAGCTAATTTCAGCAGCTCGTGAAAATTTATTGTCAGGGAATATACGAAGCCCTGAAATACTTATTTCTGTGAATTTATAAATCGGATCAATTCTACACATGGATAATTGAATTTCTGCGAAGGTAATAGCCGCGGGAATAGTAAGAGAGCGAATGTGTACCAAAGCCGAATTTTCTCTGCAGTCTATATAGAGGCGCGTTTGATAAAAAAAACCACATAGTCACGCGCGTTATGGTTATCCAAAGGCCGAAGGAGAGGAACGAGGTATAAAGTATGAAAAAATCGATATTTCGGGGCTCGAAGAGTAAACGTAAAAAACATGCAATACCCGTGTGCCTATATAAAGTATAGTAATTTACCGTAGCTCCGTGTCCCGGTGTCACGATCGAATTGAAAGATATTCATGACAGATTGCGTTCACTCGACGACAATAATTCATGCAACCATTCATTTTCAATGTTAGATCAAAATCTACCATACATACGACCTTAGGTGGACTTACTGGGTATGTTAAACCACTGGAAAAAAAAAAGAAAAAATATCTAAAAATCGGATTTTTTTCGTCGTCCTTTTCATCACCCGAATTTTGTTTTTCTTTAAATTCAGATTCCGATTTCTTTATCTCGAGGAAAGAAAGCGGTAGAATCGATAGAGACATATGCTCTTCGATTCCCCATGTAAAATCCTGCAAATTCATACTCGCAGCGATACGAGTGGCGTATAATTTTTCTGTCGAAACCGATGCTCGTACAATCACGAAAGTGGACAAAAAAAAAGGACGAAAAAAAAGAGTAAAATCGCATAGGACAGGGTACGTAATTCTGTTGGAAAATTTTTTACTCTGTATCAAAAATAGGGGTAGTTTTTTCGCTCCCTGGTTGTATGCAAGCTGGTATAAGAAATGTCCCGACGTTTCCTGACTGGGAATGTCATGTGTCTTGGTCCTAAAATACGGGAAGGATAGGGTAGGTAGACAGAATATATACGCAAGCACGGTGAAGTTCAAAGGTCAAGTTTAGGGCTGGGGGTATTTTTTTTTCTTTTTTCGAGGGAAAGGAGGGAAACGCGAAAACCGAGGGTGGGCGGGGAAGCAGACTAAAACCATCCGGCAATGTCCAGCGACCCAAGGGCGTCGTTTCTATTTATGCGCTTTCGGTGGAAAACAATTCGTTCCTCGGCGCCGTGGCTATACGAACAACGAACCGGACCGGTTGAGTTATCGAAGTCACCCGGGTCTCGTTAGCATTTGGATAAGCCAAAATGGTCTGCCTCGTATAGTAGGAGTTTGGGGCTGCCAGTGGTTAACGGACGTGATTCTTTTTTTCCATTTTTACGTTATTTTCGTTTCTTTTTTCCTCATATTATTTTATCGTTTCTCGAGACTCGGAATGAATAACTGAGAAACTCGCGTATAAAAGAAAGTCGTGAATGATGCCCATTGAAGAAGAGTGCAAAAAAAAAAAATAAAAAAAGAGATTTTTTTTTCTATAGAACGCTCCTTGGGAAACAGCGTAAATAATTCAAGCGACGAAATACCCGCCGTTCTTTAATTCTATTCACGTTACGTTTCTCTATTCAAATCCATTGCCAATTATATTTAGCGGCTTGTAAAGCTGCGGGCTTGGGTAATAAAATGAGAAAAAAAAAATTAAGAATTTAAAACGCCTAAAGATGTGCGGAAAAAGGGTATTCATATATATTAGGGTGGTCCTCAATTTTATCATTTTCTGAATTTCTATGCTCCCATATGGGCCAGGACGTCTCGAAATGTATGCACAAAAATGAAGCCAAATCTCAAGTTCATATCCCAATTTATTCTAAGTAGTATCCCAGAGCTTTCGAATTTTCCTATTCCTATAATCTCAAAATTGTGATGAATAAAATTTTGACGTTAAAAATCTGTTCATTTTTGACGGATATACATATACCCACTGCTATATCTCGGGGAAAAAAAATCAAAAGAATCTGAATTCTGTGAAGTTTCGTAATATGAGAAGAAAAAAAAAATATGTCAGTATCAAATATCTGTCTCATTTATCGTCGTCCTTTGAATATGAAAAAGTATAATTTGAAAAAAGCTGTTCATTATTGAATTTAGTATTTAATTATTTTGCTTGTGATATTTATAATTGTTGGCTTTATATATACAGTTCGAAAATCTGATACCGAATGGTGAAAGCTGGATGTAATGAATTTTCGAAAATTTTTATTGGTAATAAAATTTGCGAAAATCTACAAGCCCCTCAGCGTGGTTGGAAAAATAGGTTCGATTAGATTACGGGTTCTCGTTACCGCGTCGAAAAAAATTTCCTCTCGATATATAACCCAGTCGCGTGATTGAACGATAGAAAATTGGCTTCATCAAGGTCTATGATAATTCGCGTTTTGATATCGGAGTATATTAGCGGCCCTTGAAACCGCCCTCTCAAACTGATATCAGTATGGCCCTGACCCTGACAACGGCCTTTACTTAACAGCTCGCTTTCTCAATCACGCGAGAAACTACCTATACCTACCCCTAACGCCTTCGCCACTTTTTACCGTCCTTGACGTTATCTGATCCCCAACCTGTGCATTTTTCACATCGAATAGGGTATACGTACTTATATTTTTGTGTAAATTTTTAAACCACTTTCTCACTTCCTACTTCGTATACCTAATTGCCGAAAATGACTTAAACGCGAAATTTATACATATATATATATATACGTATAATATATATGAAGCGGAACTTGCGCTGCTGATTCCTCGAGAGATTATTTAGCGAGTTAAAGCGTGCCTATATACCCACCTAACAGGGACAGTAAATTTTGGCTAATAAACGGATCTCTGTTGACAGACGTGAGATTCACGCTCGAGAAGTTACGAATTAAAATCGTCCTGAGGGGTTGGCTTGGCTTTGCTTGGCCGCTGTGTGACTTCAGCTTGTGAAATGCTGAAGCAATTCGGGAATTTAGAGGGTAATGGGAAAATTAGTATTCTCATCGCGTACCTCTATGCTCACCGTCACAATCTGGGTTCTGACAAAACTAGATGAATCATTGTGCTACGTTACGCAAAGGACTGTCTAAATACACAGGTAGAATTTTCCCCGCGGGATCTGCGTGTCGAAATCGAAAATATATCGATTATAATTCATGACGCTGGTTGGTCTCATCAATTCTCAGAGATCTTCTTCCTTCATTGATACAATTTCAACCAATTAATTTCGTCAATTAATTAATCCTTGCAGTCCTCAGACGTTGGACTCAGACACTGCAGTGCCGCCGAATTGGAACTACTCATACGATTTACATTCGTGCCCTGGGAGTCGCGGTAGGACAGGGGTAAATCGATAGTATAAGGACTGACTGGTTCCCCACGAATTAGCATTCCGTTACAGACGACGACTCGGATCGTATAGCTCGTATGTAAAGGCACAGGATCCGACGTATACATCCATAGACTTAGGTACCTATCAGAGATTCACGGCCCAGGGCTGAGCTACGACATTTATCTCTGATAATGCTATGTGTTGCAGTATTAGCGCATAATGTCCAGACGCAGACCGTTCAATCCATAATTTTGAAACCCGATTAAGATCTGAAGAGCCGTTGACCCCAGCTTCGCGAAAGTTTAGGGAATCGATAATTTAGAGAGTCCAAAAGAGGAAGGGAGAGATTATTTTTAAACGTCGATAACTATTCAAAATCCACATTTATGAGCTTCTTATGGTGCAGCAATTACGGCTGAAATATCAGGATAGCAACTTTCGGAATTCGAAACTGTGAGACGCAATATTCAAATTCGGAACTTCAACCCAGCTCTAGTAGCACCTAAGCTGTGCAATTTGACTCCATTCAACTAATTTAGTTTCAACGAAAGATGAGACCGTGCGTAAACTAGCCATTTTGAAAGCTGACACCATTATGCACTTTAGCATGCATTCAGCGAACACAAATACCGATATGAATAAATACACACGCACACATTCATATTTGCAGCATTCAAACTATAAACCCAGAGATCTATTCATCGATCACATGTATTGTTTCGGTGATACCTTGGTATATGCTCCATAATAGCAATGCGTTCCATCACAGTGGTTAGTGTCCTTGTTCCTTGCTGCTGCACAGGTCTCGGTAGTTAGTGGGTACAACTAGAACCCCGCGAAACGTTGTGCAGCGATATAATCTGTGTGATTAATTAACGATAGAGATTCCTAATGGTTTCTAGATATGAAATATGAACCGCGGTATTGCGATTAACTGAAACACGGTTGCTGATGGTCAAGCAAAAAGGAAATTTCCTCAGTGAAGCAATCGAAAAGAAAAAAGAAGAAGTAGAAGAAAAGAAAAAAAAACTGTGCTGTTCTTGAAATTCTCAACGAATTCTTTTCCCGAAATTCATTAGTATAGCACGACGTGTGTCTAATTGAAAGTCGAGTTGCTGGAATTAAGATTATATATATTTTTTTTTTTTTTCAAATTTCACAAGAAAATGTTTCGATATTTATTCTCTGAACATGGTTTTTTGATTTTCCTTTCCTTTAGATATTTCAAGGTACGTAGTTGCATTGACTAAAAAAATGTTAGCTCTTAAAGCTGCGGAGGCAACCCCGAAGGCGGATCTGAGGCCGTTACTTAGCTCGTGAAATTCGCGGTGCGAAGGAACGTTGGTACCGTTTCACGTCCTCAATTTTCTTTTGAGATAATGCTCGCCGGAAGATACCGGAAGGCAGTAGCTAGCGAAGGCTGACGAAGGGGTACGAGAATGACGAAGATAAAGGAAGCCAAGCTTTTAAGGCGACCCTTTCCAGGGCATAGCCATACAGCCTTACCGTTGCGTTGCGCGAAAAACCCCGAAAAGAAAATTTAGTCCCCTCGTGGAAAAAGTATACTCTATTACTCTATATCTCTCTCTCTCTCTCACTCTCTGCGATATGAGTAACATTAAGGATTTTTTACGAGAGAAAAATAAAGATAAATTTATTACAAATTTTTGATAGAAATGAAAAAAGGAAAAGCAAAAAAAAAATAAAATAAAATAAAATAAAATTGAATACTGTGTATAATAATTATTTTCAAATCTTATTCTTCTTCTTGTTTTTTATCTTCCTTTACTACCGAAGTATCATTATTATTATTATTTTTTTTTTTTTTCACGATGAATACTTTCGAGGAAAGAGAAAATGGTCGTTTGAATTTTCTACGACGACAGGCGCGAGCAGTTAGGAATATATTCATCGCGATGTATACCTACGGGCGTAGCTTTACTCTGATATAGCTTACGTTAGAGAAAAATGAGAAAATTTTATGGGTAACGGGCCATGTATATATGATAGAAGAAAAAATTCCGAACACCTTTTCTTTTCGAAAATATATTTTTTAACGAATAATTTTTTTGTTAGAAAAATATAAAGTGAAAATGAAAATATACTAACCTGACAATCGATTTTACATAGAATTAAAATGAATTATTCGATTTCTTGCCGAATTCAATTTGAATCTAATTGTAATTTAACATTTTATGCCACGAGCGATTAGATGATGGAATTGTTGGCGGTTCGGTCCAGCTATAGCCTCTGGAAGTTAATGAGGAACAGCAAGAGAGGCTGGAGTTTGAGGTAGGTATAACTCTTTCGACTCTCTTGATCGAGAATTGAGAAGTTTTGAACTAATATCAATACCATTCCTGCGGCGAAGTCGTTTAATCTTACCGCAAAGTTTAATCAGTACCCACGGTACCGCGTAACCTTTTAACTAATTGCTATACGGCAAGGCGCAGCGCAGGTCGTTACGCGAGATATTTTATTAACGGTGATGAGAGAGAGAGAGAGAGAGAGAGAGAAAAAAAAGAGAGAGTTCTGTCGACGGATATAATAATTTTCTTCTTAATTGGAAAATAAAATTTTCTAGTACAGGTAGATTATATAATAGATATATACTAGCGTGAAACTTGGTTTCATCATTTTCGAATTTCAATGCTCTAATGCGCCACAAGGCGTCTCCAAATGTATAAAAAAAAATTTATCCAAAACCCCGGGTTCCTATCTGAATTCTGAGTACCGCCCCAAAGCCTTCGAACTTTCCCACCTGAATAACCCACGATTTTTAGTACTTTGGAGTTATTTTTTACTTCCCATCGCAATATCGGTTCTTTGAATCTGAAACTCCGCGCACATTCTTACCTATAGTAGTACCTATGTATCGGTGAAAAATTAACAGATTTTAAACGACAAAATTTTATCACTCACAATTTGGAGGTGACGAATCTTTTTGGTGCGATGTAGCTTCGAAAATTATATCGTTAAAAATCTGTCGAATTTTCATGAAATAACTACTACCGCAGGTACGGTTTGTACCAAGTTTCAGATTTTTCTGAGCTATACTGCGATAGGAATAAAATAAATTAACCGCGAAATGTCGGGAATCGTTTTTTATTAATATGGAAAAATTCTAAGGCTTTGGGGTACTTAGAATCGAGATAGGAACCTGGGGTTTCGGCTAAATTTTTTTACATACATTTGTATGTATGTATTCAATTTCTGGCCGGATAATATCTCCGAATAATTTCTCCGAGCACCTCGGTAGAATAAATATTGTAAGACACTGTTTATCAATAACTAAGTATACCGCTTAACGAAGCTCCTCTTAAACTTTCGTTATACCACCAGGCTCTAATTACCTCCGTAAAACTGCTTTGAAATAGAAGCCTTCATCTACGCCACGAGTTATACGACTTCGAAAACCCTTACCTTCAAATCTCTAGCTCGCCGGGTTCCCTGTCTACGGTTTTCTACCTTAATTACAAATTGCACTAGTACTCGACACCCATGCAACCACGATGAATCAGTTCTGATTAAACGACGACGAGATTTCAAACTGCGGATTTTTCTTAGGAATGAATATGAACGAAGTCTCATGAATTTGGTAATATTCGTCGATAAGAAGACCGTGAGAAACTAATAATACGAGAACTCTTCATACTCGGTGTGGAAGAGAATTTATAGTCTATTTCCCCCTTTCTCTTATTCTTCTTTTTACTTTTTTCCAAATAATTTCCTCGGTGATGTTTTTTAACGAATATATATATATATATATTGTAAATTGAATGCTTGTTAATCGTCTGATAGCACACGGTACCATACACATATATAGGTACCCGGAGTTGTTGCTTCGGTAAATATTTACCCACGTAGAGTATGAGGGAGTCTGTCGTCACCCGATCATCACCCTCTTACATAGTCGGTTTCCTAACGCAACGGATGATCACCTGTGTGTCTAAAGGTAATCTGAGTTTGCCTAACGCGGTGTTGCTTCCCGGGGGTCCATTTACCAAGGATTTCCTCAGCACGAGCACGATGTGCTGCAATAGTGTAGAAAATAAAGCGAATTATCGCATCAAAGTGCTCGTGAGAAAGGAAGGATCCTTCCTAAAGGTCGGAATGCAGACAGTTCTGAACTCCGAAAGTTCAGACTTCCGAAAACCGAAAGATTCGAAAACTCTGAGGACGTGGAGATAAAAAGAACGGCCCATTGTAATCGAGACCGAAATTTTGAATCTCCGGTGTTCTTCTTTTGAAGGTTTTTCCAATTGTCTACGTAGACTTTCGGGAAAATACACCCTTTCTAAAAACTGTGAATGGCAATGTTCAAATTTCCTCATGTAATGATGAACTTTGATGAGAAGGTACAAGACCCCTAATCGTTTTTCAAATCGTTTTAAATCATTGCATATAGGTAGAGGCATATCTGGAGTCAGCGTGGATCAGAGAAATAATATATCGAGAATGAGAAAATGAGAGCGTTGTCTCTTCTCGACTTGTACTGTGCTATGCCGCGCTAGTGTCCCCAAGGGAAATAAAGAACCAAAGCATCTATACACGGGGTATAAAATTGCGTTTGTAACACGCTCTTCTGCGAAACACCAAAGTTATCAATCGCAATTTTTTTTTTGCGACCATATATACCTGCCATACCTCGAAATTACTTCTGGGGAAACTCTTATATACTTCAAATAATAAAAGAAATGAAATTAAATAGAACTCGAAACCAAACTCCAATATGATTTCGCAAATTGAAGGTGTGTACATCTAACCAACCCATATCGAGTTGCTTTTCGGATGTATCTATCTTCGTCGAGAACGTGAGATCACCAGCCATCTTTCACTCCGGACGAATTGTCTCTTCTCATATATTGCTGCATAGTCTTGTATAGTATACTAAACCACCCTTACTTGCACCATACAAACCTGACACCAACCTACCATAGGCTTGCTACTAGGCAATAACCGAGATACTGCTACATGCTACACACATTGCTGCTCTGCTCTGCTATGCTTGGCTCCGTTCCGCTCTACAGGCCATGGTATTTGTCTGACGTATACCCCTACGTACATACATCGAAGCGTAGTACCTATTTAATTAACAAGAACCTTGTGCAATGCTGCACGGATAGTTTCCTCGCATGGTTACCCTCCGTTCAATCGAATATATATACGATGCTGTAGCGGGTAGGTATACCATGCATTTGTTTATTTATTATATATATATATAATTTGTTTACACGAAAAATTGTTGAAACTTCTTTCTTAGTCATCACATTAATAACCGTTGGGTAAATACTTAGCGAGAAACGTTGAATCATTTCGCGAATTGATTTCAGTCGCTATGAGCAAATCGCGTCAGATAATCAGCGCGAGATAAATTCTGTACGAATAAATCGACTGTATGGGTTAGCTTGGGATATATATTAAATATTTCGAAACGAAATAATGAATAGAAAATCAAATTCGAAGTAAAATTGATTGCATATAGTATAATCCGAGCTGAAATTTCTCTGCATGAATTTGTGATCAAAATTTCCGAGTATACATAGTCCGTTAATTTTCGTCGTAAAATCTGATAATGTCATATCATAGTTTGAGGTAAACGTCCGAAAGATGAAAATCCAGTTGTGTATAGATGATATAAAATATCCGAAGCACCTTGTAACAAGGTGGTATATGAAATTGTGAGTTTCCTTCCCTTTGGTAGCAGTAAAACGTTATATGACTCAATTCTGCCGGGCACTTGAAAGCGCATAAAATATTATACGAAGAAGAATTACCCATGAATTTCAAAAGCCTCGTTTTATAATATTAAATATATAATATTAAATATAAATTAATACATATATATGTAATAACTAATAAGAATGAAATTATATATTCTTTTATCGTTTGTGAAAAATCGAATAATGCCAGTTCGTATTATTACACCGATAAAAATTACCTTCATATACACCAGCGCGGGTAGGTATACGTTGCGTTGCATGCATATCCTGCGACAGTCGTTTGCTCGATATTAACTGCTCATATATCAGTCAGCTTAGAGCTCTTTGCACCAGTGCAGTGGCTACCTTTACCCAGCTAACTGGGTATCCTATACATGCACCGTATAGTCGACAGAAACGTAGCTACACGGTGTGGTTAATGGTATGCAAACATGCGGGGCTTATTTACAGCCTCACTACAACTTTATGTGTGCACAAACGTGCAACGGGGTTATATTCGCGTAGTTAATACCAAGTGAGATGATATTTCGGCGATATATATTTTCATACGATAAACTAAAACGTAATTATCGAATGATTAACGGCGATTATAGATTATTATTAATATACTTCAAGGATTGATTTTTCGTACGGGCCAATACGTGCTATGTAGGGTTCAATATTCCATCAATTGATTGATCGATTAATTAATAATCAAGAAATTGTTTGATTACATTTTATACACGAATTAATTTACCGGTCTTTGTTTGACCAATCAATTTCACGATTGACGCGCTTTCATAGCTTTACATATTGGAAATTAATTCAGTAATCAGTCAGAATCGTAGATTTTATATTACTTATAGATTATTTACTTACTTATCATAGAGGCTATAGATCGCTGTACGTAATGAGCAGATAGATATTATATTGCGATTTGTTAATTCACTCAACGTATGATGATATTCAGGGTGTAAACCCTGTTCGCAAAATTTATATCAAATTATTTGTCACTTTTCACGCGAATTAAACTAACCGCAGTCGTTAATTCGGAGAAAGGTCAAACTGACCGAACGAATAGTCCGTGTATATTTTTTCGAACTCTGAAGTTGACACCCCTGTCCCCGCGCGGAGTATGCCGACTAGATCCGTAAACAAATATATTCTTTTTTTTAGATCTAGGTGGCAGATTTTATAACGATGAAAATTTCTCTATCGTGGCACTACTGCGTATAAAAAGAGTCACGTGATACGTGTTAACGGTGAAACAAATTCTGTTCGTAAAATTGTTGATCAAGTACTAAAGATATAATCGAATAAAACCGATCGAAAGTAAACAAAAAAGGAAGAAATGAAAAACAAAAAACAGAAGTAATGACAGCGAGGTAATTCAAAGCGTAAACTAACCAACAAATATGAAATAAAAACATACCTACATACACTGCGGATGATAATGTTTGTTTACATAGTGCAGTGTGAAGTTGTAGCATCGTCGTGACATCAACGTTCAACGATGCTGAAATGTTTCCTGTTTTTATCCAATGTTTGTATCAATCTACGAGGCCTCGAACACCTAAGCCCTGTGTCGACGCGCAGTGAGTACCCATAGTTGTTATATTCGAGTGTTTCGAAGCGATTGTTTACGCTCATTAACAACTGTAATGAGAAATCCGGGAGCTAACCGTGACTTTGACTTATGTACCGGGAGCTACATACTACTTTGCTAAACAAACAGGTACACATACGCGCTCCTGATTCGAAATTGAATAAATTACGCCATTGGGTAAATCTGCATACGTATTATACGTGCATTTCACAAATAGTACGATACAATAATTATAGCATTATAATTTTTCATCTAGTATTCTGTTTTTTCTTTTTTCTTCTTTTCCTTTTATACTTCTTACAGCGAATAGGTTGGGTGGTGTTGGCAGAAATGACGCACCGACTGCACCGAGCGAATGAATAGACCGAGGGATAAATTGAATTCGGAAATAAACTGGTTATTGCAACAGCTGATGCAGATTTATGCAGCGAGAAAAGAAGTTCCCTGACGCGACGAATATGGTGAGAATAAAATTTGATTATTGGAATAAATGTAAACACGATTTACGTCCTGTCGTCTTATACCATATATTTTCTCATCTGATATGATCGTTATATATATGTTATTGTAATTCGAGAGTAGAATAATATTTTCTACGTAAAAGTTTGCGTCAATCAATCTGGATATCTTAATCATTGAAAAGTAAACTCCGAAATTAAGACCGGGGCTTTAACCCTCGGAAAACAGCTGCCAATCAGCAGTTATACACCTAACCTTGGGAGCGGAAACTTTCCGATGAAATAATTCGTTAATCAAATTTTCCTGCGACCAAACGAAGAGTTGAGTTTGAACTAAGTAAGTTCAGAGTTTGCTTAAGGAAGGTATATAACATATTCCTCGTGAAAATTTAAGACGAAAATTATTTTAGATTTTTTTCAAATAGATTATTTTTTTTTAGGTTTTTTCTTTAACGCCTTGATCTATTTTGAAAAATTTGACAAATATTCTAATTGCTATGGGATACCCCATAAATATGTATGTAAGGTCTTTATTCGGCGATCCTTGCATGTTCCTATGTACTTCGAGTATTGTCATTTCTTTTGATTCATTCTTCTTCTTCATATTCTCGTATTGACTTGCCGAAAGAACGAAATTTGAACATACAAACATATAATGTATGTACTACGTAACGTGCTTTACGTAAAAACTGGTTGTCTAATATTTGCGGAATAAGCGAGAATTCAACGTCCACGCTTTCTATGCCGCAGCTATAGAGGTAAAAATCCAATATATCGAGTTTCCACTGCAGTGTAAACTATGAATTTAGAACTTTATTTGATTGATAATAGTGGCCGGGGATTTTTATTCTCGTAGTTTTATGTACAGCGAAAAGACTCGGAATTAATATATAGGAACCTGGGGTTTTGACTAGATTTTTTTTGTTCATATTTCGAGACGTTTATGCTATATTTATATTTTTTTAATTTTATACCACGGGGGATTGAAATTGTCACAAAATATACATAGTATATACCCTGCAGGGCAAGAAATTCTAGTCGGATTATTCGTACGCCGCGTCGCGTTGTTCGTGCGTGGGAAGTTGATCGAGGTGATGGCGCAGTGCAGGGGTCTGGTCCCTATTATTTTTACGATTTCCTGTCACCCTTTTCTGACCCAAGAATATATATACCGACGGCTTCCGTGGAACCGCCCGCGCGAAACCCGCTCTCGTGGAATCTAAAATTGATTTTAAAACCGTAAAGATAAAAAGTGAAATATTTCGCCCCCGTATCATACATTATATTGTAATAGACTACAGAGAAAGGAAAAAACAAAAATGAAAATAACTAAAGAAGAAAAAAAGACGGGGGATCATTTGCTTTGACTATTTTTATAAATCGTATATATTTTTGTCCGAAATTCTTAAACGACGTTGTATTATTGTTACGTCTTATCGCTTATCGTACTCTGCATCATCCTCTCATCTCCGCATCTTTAGTATCCATAGCCGCATGCCTCCTCCGTGCGAACCACAGCCCGGTGATTAATTAGCCGCTGTAGGATGAAGGGCGGATTTAATCAAGGGAATCAGTGATCAAGTAGGTATACCAAAGCTACTTCCTCGAATAACGACTTTGGCAGCTTAATTTAGGGCTGAAGATTTCGACCCTCAAAAGTTACGATATTTATAGGAAAATAATAAGTAAACAATTTTTCAGTGTATAATTTTCGTTATCTGCGATAGAAAAAAATATTATATCGAAAATTCATCTGCCCGGTTTGAAGCCAATTTATCGTACAGAAAATCGATAGATAGAAAATAAAGTATGAACAACTATTTAATTAGGAAAACTTTTGAACTAGAAAATATTATTCCGTTAGAGTAGGCACACGGTGTTCTCTTCGGTTTTGTCTTATACAGATGAAATGATGTTTGTTCAAAGTTTGATTAAACGTTAAGACACACATTTGCTCAAGCTAATTGTTGACTGAATATGTATTTTACACTCGCACGCCTATATATCGACGGGTAGGTATAGATAGATTGATACGGATGCATGCATGGGTTGAAATATTCAACGATCTATTCAACAACGAAACCCTTCTAGCTCGCTTTTGTAATTATTATAACTAAACTATATAATAGAAATGTTATAATGAGGTTAATAACGTTTTGAGAAGAAGAGAGGAAAAAATAGAACTAATTAACTGTAAAGAAAATACAGCGATAGAAATATTAATAATTATAATATGCATGAAAATTTTTAAGGGATTCGTTGTACACACGTAGCTATGCCTCTGTACCTCAAAAGCAGAAGCGGTTTCCTACCGTTTCAACCAAAAACCGGCCCCACGATTTCGTAACGTAGGTAGGTAGGTAGGTATATGGGATTGGCGGATATATATCTTTGAAGATATGTATATATACAGTAAATCCGTAACATTAGTGGTAAAGGCAAAGGAAAAAGCCGCTTAGGCTCTGGACCATAATCTTTCACGAAGCAACTCCTCCAGCTCCGGACAACCGCGTATAAGGATGAGGAAGGTTTGCTGGCTGAAAAACCATTTCACGGAATTAACCTTCTTTTCTCATTTTTTTTTCTCTCTCTCTCTCTCTCTCTCTTTCACATCTACTTATTTCCTTTTCCATACCGCAGCAGCTACTCCCCAAATTTTCTCCTAATTATACCAATCATCTTAATCCATGAAGAGATTCGAATTTCTAGCCAAGGGGAAAAATAATCCCCTACTTTCTTCCTTCCTTTTTTTTTTCTTCATTTTCTATTACTCGATCTTGAGAAAACATTTTTATTTTTTATTTTTTTTCTTCCGCTCTTGGCACTTAGCCGGATTTTAGTATATAACACTCTTCATATACTATATCTACTACGGTATATCGCATCAATACGATTCGGAGTTTGATTTTCCCTTAGGCTGACGTAAATTTAAAAAAATTTTCACCTCTTGCTGCTGCCTACGCAGCACCCAGATCTTATCCAAAAATTCACTTTAATGGTAATCAAACACAATTATTTGGGGCAACGACGAAGCCTGGCGAATAAATATCCACGTATATATATACATAGAAATTATTAAATTTATTACAGTATAATCAATTTTCCGCATTAACGGACAGTGAGAGAGGAAAGGGAGAACAAAAAATTGGCGACGGATTTGAGGAGGACATTTTTATTTAATAATTATGGGCATATTATACAGAGGAAGTCAAAGATCCTCGAGTAGTTTTAAAAAAATTTGTAAATTTCGGTCTATTCCTAAGATATTATCAATGTCAGTGATATCTGTAGCATCGAATCGGGATTTTTGGGGACTCAATTTATCAGTGTAGTTTTTTTTTTTTGGTTTTTTGGTTTTTTTCTTTCTCACAAACCGGGGAAATCATTTAATTAATCAAACCTGGAACAGGTAGATAATTATGTAGTGCATATACGTACATAACCCTCGATTAGGAGTAGCTGTTCTCGCGGATGAGCACGCGAGCTTGATAAATAGTTTGAGAAGACAGTATATATATATATATATATATATAGGGAAAGAAACTGTGTTCGAGATGAGTAAAAAAAAAAAAAAAGAAAAAAAAAAATGAGAAGAAAAACGGAAAAACTAAGGAAATAGAAGTGAAAGAAAAAGGTGGGAAAATAAATAGGAATAAAAGTTAGTCTCGACTCTAGAAGTTGTTTCGAGCTAGGCAAGATTGGGGTACCTACATATTGGTACACACATCGAGAAGATTTTCTGTCTTGTTTAGTAGGGAAATAGTTTGTATATATGAAAAAAAGAAAAAGGAAAAATAAACGAAGTAGTAAAGAAGAAAAATAAAAACCGTGATAATGAAGAGAAGGAAGAAGATACGAGGGAAGAGAAAAAGGAAAAGAATATGATGGGGATATTATAGATAATAATTAGAAACTGAGATGAACAGGTAAAGAGAGGTGTATACTGCATTCTGCGGAGGCACAGAGAAAAGTTTGAACGTAAAATTATGATGATCAAGTTTGAAACTAAGTTGTTAAAAACTAAGCCCTTCGTTGCATATTATATTGAGTCTAAAAGTGCCTGTGCAGGTATACTGTACATTCATAAGTTTCGTCACGTTATTAAGCTCCTCTTAGTTTCTAACTTCATTCTTCTATATCCAACGCGGTAATAATACTGTCTTACGCAAATGACCAAGTTTCCCGTTAACCTATCGTTGAATTTGTCGTATATATATATAAACCTAATGAATTATGCCCTATATATGCGAAGAAATAATGAGCGAAAGTTTATTAATATTTTTCAAATTAAAATCATCTAACTCGCAATTTGATAACTTCAAACGCGTATATTTTGAACTTTTCATTATTATTATTATTGTTATTATCAATTCCAATTATTCATTCATAACAAACGTGCAATTATAACTTCAAGTTCGACTCGATCGTTACTCCACAAATTACCAACTTTCATAATAATTTACAGAATTTGTGATACCCTAATACATAAAGGCGAGTTGATAATTGCTATTCGAGTTTGCTTACGGCAAAAATTTTCCACTAAATTTATTACATCGAAATGAGTCTTACGATTCGAAGTTACAAAATTTGGTAATATTTTAATTTTTGTTTTCCATTTTTCATTTCCTCCAACAGTTTAGGCAACATTTTTTCAAAAGTAATAGCAGATTCGATTTAGTCTTTACTTCCGTTTTTTCGTCTTCTTGTTTTCCTTCTTTTATTTATATTACGCGCGAAGTTAATTTTCATGAATATTTCACGCGTATTTGAACGATTCGCTTTTGATCTAACGGTACCACGCGGGTTTACGTGGTCTGTTTATTTTTTGGTTAAGAGAGAGAGAGCGAGAGAGAAGGAGAGGGAAAGAAAAAAAAACGAAATAAAGATAAAACGAAAAAATTGATTACGCATTTTGTCGTCGTCGTTCGTTGCGTTTGAAGTGTTGATAAATAATATTCATGAAATAAATTACTTTTATACACACATATATATATATATATATATATATATATATATATATATATATATACCGTGGGGTTCTGTGGACCCGGAATTCTAGGGATACCAACCCAAAAAGGGTGCTATTTCAGGTCAGGGGCAGTGAGTCATGCAGTAAACTGCAGCAGTAGTTTAGTAAGTTACTAGAAACATCTAGTAAGTTGGTATCCCTAGCGTTCCGCATGCACAGAACCTCACGGTATATAAATATATTCCCTTTCGCTCTCGTATCGCCCCCGTTTATTATTTTCACCCATTTTACCACAACGATATATACTCTATATATAAATATAAATATATATAAACGTATATTTGGGCTTAAATTTGATCATTGACGACCACCTTTTGACGCCCCGTTTTAATCCTTCAGATTTATAGTTATTAATAAATTATTATCAAGACCAACCGCTGTGGCTTTTCGAACTGTATCAAGCCCCTGGCTTAATTAAACGGTATGCTATACCAGTAGAATAAATTTTTGGTTTCACAGGATATTATACCCGTAAAATATTATATGGCTAAAAAATCAGAGCCTGGATAATTTCCAGTCGTTTCAAAGTGCTCAAGCAGCGTGAGTATCGAATAATTATATTAGATAATTAATTAGTTGATATAATAATAACAATAAAAATAAAAATAAAAATAACTCTGAAATTGAGTTATACAATCGAGTAGTGAATTAATTAAAATAAATGATAAACGTTAATCGTGATATATAATTGGAAATTTTTCAATTTTTTAATCACAAGTTGTATTACAACAGTTGATTATTATTCATTAGCGTATAATTATACTTTTATAAAAAAGAAACGCGAGGCATGAAACGCGAGAGTACGGTTAAATACCGTTTCCAGTTTTTGCGACAAATATTATTCATTATATAATATACGGATGAATGAAGAATTAGGAAAATTCTTAGCGTCGAAATTCAGTGTCGTTTGGTGCGAACGATTTTCTTGAAAATTTACGAGATGAAAAACTCGTTTTAAAGTTTTTCATAATTTCGAGTGTTATATACTTATATATATATATATATATATACCCACGTGCAATGTGTGTTAGCATTGTGAAAAGTTTTTAGGTGGGAGGTGTGCCGCGGTTACTTTATATTTGAATTTTTTTTTCTTTCCCTTTTTTTAAGCGGGACTTGGCACTTTGTCATCCCTTACATCCACTTAATGCCATTACACCCCTTGAATTTGTAAGAATCTCGAAGAACTCGAATTTCTCTCGCTGCGTACCGGTGTGTAGGAGAAAAATTTTATTTAATTTTTTGATTTTTTTTTTTTTTTTCTCAATTTTCCGTCACCAAAGTAAAAAAATAAAAAATAAAAAATTGATATCTGCATGTAAAACTGATAAAATTTGAATGTGAACAAAAAAATGTGGGGGTAATAAAAAAGTAAGAATCCTTCTTCGATCAAACTCGGTCGCTTTTATCTAATTGAAAAACAAGATTTCGCGTCTAAGCTCCGATGCCGTATAGCTGACTGATTTTGAAAAAAATATTTTTGCAACGTGTTTCTTTTTTCTCCCGATTAAATAATTTTTTTTTTTTTTGTCTTTTTGTTTTTTCTGGGAAATTAAAGCTAATGCGAAAAAAAATATGAAGGGTCCCGGATAAGCGAGAATACCCCATATACCGATGTATAGATTATGGGAGATTCAATGCAAGAATATCTTTAATGGCTTTTACGTTTTCCCGTAATATTCACGAGGATAAAATCTCCTGAGTAAGAAATGGGCATATTTGAGGAAAAAATTTTGGCCTGTCGGTGGACCAGAAAAGCAGCATCCATCACACTCGTACTTTATCATCTCGGGCTGTAAGCCGGTGGATTTGAAACGTGATATAAATAAGATCGCAGACACTTACTTGCCGAACTGTCTCACTCAGATTTATACGTCATATACTATTCATGCATTCTGCGGTCAGAAGCTAAAAACTTTTAATAACATATCAAGCTTTCGAAAAATGAAGAAAGTTCGAAACGAATGAATATACCCCAATTTCCATAGATCGATTAGTAAATAAAGATCATCTCATGCGACTCGGTCAAAAATTGTGATTATAAAGGACTGAAGATCAGTTTTCAACTCCACAGTATATAAGACATAAGATTTCAGACTTCAACACAATTTCTGAGGCATATCTCAGCTTTCGTAGTGCCAAGTAATCTCGAGGATAGTGCGGATGCCTGGAAACTCTGGGTTATATAACCTGTAGGTACCCAACACAACTTGATGAACCCCAAAGCTCAGATTTGCCCGCGGAAATAGTCTTCCTTTGGTCCCTAAGGTGACAGGAAGTCTCAGGGGTCTCAATGCAATCAGATTTGATTTTGATCTCGAAGGACTGAGCGAGCTCACCTGACCTCCGGGTGTTTTTCAACCCCCTATACCTCGAGGTACAGATATTAGACTACCAGGAGATGTTAGGGCGATTTCTGGGGCTGTCGGATGATCTATCACGAAATGGACCATATCTTTCACGGTTTTAGAACCAGTAGGATGTTCAGGGTATAGAAATTCGTCGTTTATTATATCAACTGGTTTTTCCTTATCCCGGCAATCCCGCGACGAAATAATGACGAATAGAAAATTATAGAAGTCATATCAAAACTTATACAAACCTGGATATTGGTGATACACGTGATTTTTTATCCTCACTGTTCTCATCGTCTAATTCGCTGTTGGACTTCGCGAGGTTGATTCATCTCCAAGAAGGTTTTCATCGGCCCGGGATGAACGCTATAAACCGACAAGTTGAGATCGTTTCAGATGCATGGAAAGAAACCATGTGGTAGGACTGAAAACTATTACGAAAGCTTCAAAATTATGCAAAAATAGTTTTCAATCCTTTCTTTTTTCGTATTTTATACAAAGTTATAATACTGAGAAAATACATCGTGACAAAACCGACCCCTATTGGTAGTACAAGGTTTCGTAAGTCGGGGTGCGAGATTCTGCGCCAAAATTCTAACATTGATTTTCTCCCGCACACAGAATATCGGACCCTAAGCGAAATCCCCCCGGCGAACTAAAACTGAAATCAAAATTCCCACAGCAGCACGAACGTTAATACGATCTCAAACTGAAATAGCGGGGCTCAGCTTCCTCCTTCTTATTCCATTTCCACGTATTCCGGATCTCTATTTTCACCATAATCAGCAGCCGGTTACTAAAATGACGATTTTAGACGCTTTTCAAACTGATTATACCCAGCATCCGCGCAGGGTACCCCATGGAAACATACATGGTACATTTGGGTCTCAAAGAGGAGCGATTTCACCCGATTTAACCATGACTTGATTCTGCTATAGATTATTTCTTTTCCTACAGTTTTATGGTGTCTTAGAAATTTCGCGAATCGGTATAGTACCTTACACTCCGCGGTTCGATAAGATATCTCAAATTAGTAGAGCAGAGTGTAGGAAGTTGAAGGAAAGGGATGCCTTCAGGCGTTGCGTTTTCCACCTAATTCTAGTTGGTGTAAAATTTAATTAACTCTCCCTAAATGTTCGTATAAACGTCAGAAGTTCAAAGAAAATATATTTCATTCGATAATAATACGGGATTCTTCGTGGTATACAGAAGTAGTAGCATTAGCTGGACCAGCACCGGGGTTTCAAAGTACCGAATTAACCCTAGGGGCTCCCATCTTCCCCAGGGATTTTTGGATAGCTGTTTCAGGTGGGTCGGCTGGCGATTTCCAGTTTAATTTCTGACATAAGTGGTACTGGCCATGGTTTATGGTTCCAGAGGCGTTTATGGATATTAAAACGCTTCTATACATATTTTGGAGTTCGTTTGCAGGACATTCTATGCAGTTTTACGTGCGAGAAATACATAATAGAGGAATTGCACGATCATGGGAACTGGATTGGCATTATCTGCCCATTAAATTTACTCCGTAGTCTTTTCTCTCTCATTAATTAAAAATGAATTTATCCACGGTTTCTCTCGAATAGATTTTATCACCCATTTTATATAACATATCGCCAAGCCACCACAGCCTTCGACTAGGGGATAAACATGTCTTATATAATGTTCAAGGTACAATGAACGCCGGATATAATGTATTAACTTCATAGAGGTTTCATTGATCGTGCAGTAGGTATACTTTTATAACCCCATCCCGTGTTTCCGTTTCCCGTAAAAGCGACGCCTATGTACGCTTGTCCCGGATCGGTAGTCGGCTTGATATTATTGGGTCCTAAAATTTAATGCAAACCGTTGAAAATTGGCTGTTAAAAAAAATATATATATATATTATTCGTAATCCGACGAATCTTAGTCCAGATTGAATCCATCGAATCGGATATTTGTTTATGGACATTTTTATGGGATAAAAATTTTCTCAAAAAATGCCATGACGAGATTTAATGTGGCTGACAAATGACAATGAAGTGAAGCCGTCTTCTCTTGTCCAGATTGCGTCACGTTTGTATGAAATTTGTATAGATAGCTATAATTAACGTTGGGATAAAATTTTTCGGGGGTGTCAATGGGCCGAGGAAAATTTCAGGATATAAGATTATTATCCTGGAACCGTTTGAAATCCTGCGCAGTTAGATCCGCGCCCCGATAATATTGGATCAGACAATTTGGGCGGAGGTGCTCTGGCATTGTCTGGCCTTAGGACATCAGATTTTACGAGAAGATCCTTGAATCTTGGTGGCCTTCTTCTCTGCTCCTGGCTAAAATATTTTCTCACCTCCTTCTCCCTATTCCTCTTCTTATTTCCAAGTTTTTTTCCTCTGACGACCGCGATAAGACTCCCTTCCTGCACCTATATCCACGAGGCTCTTCATCGAAAGTGGAATTCTCGTTCTCGTTCTCTTCCTCTTCTTCTTCGTCTTTATGGTTATAGCCTTTGTCTTTCCGTGATGTTCGCCGCCTTTTTTCTTTCCCTTTTTCTTGTTGTTCTTCTTCTTCTTCTCAAATCCCAACCCTCATCTTTGCCCTTGACCTTTGACGGCTAAATTAAAGTATCGGAACTTAGTCGTGCGCCTAATTCACTCGGGTATTCTCGTCCCTCTTCCTCCCCGTCTCATCATCCCCTTTCAACTGACATTAGAGGACTTTCTAATCCGGCTGACGACGAGCTGAAACTATACGCAGGCACTGTTCGTTATGCGATGCTTTTCGCTTAGGGTGCTTCTTATTATCTCAATTTTCCAACAACTTGTACAATTATTTGAAATAACTTGGAGTGATACTTTCCACGCTCATTTCCACTCACCATTCACGTTTATAACACAACTCAAAGAGTTCGTTGAAATTTTTATCTGATTCAAAACTGAATCCGCCCTTCTCTCATTCTCCCAATCGTCAAGTTCTTGAATCTTGTCAGTAGTGGGTACTTTTTTTCTGCACTTCTTCTTCTGCCCTTTTTGCCTCTTTTTTTTTTCACCTTCACACTTTTTTAATCTCGATTCATCAGGCCCTGAATTCTACGGGGGAACCTTTACCTTGACGAAAATTGGTATTCGACGCGAACTGACCAAGCACGTCGTTTCCACTATAGATTTAAAAAAAACGTTTTACTTTAATATTATAACGCCTCTAGCCGGGCTTTTATTCCCCTATAACGATTTCTAAAACGTTCCAATCCTTCAACAGAGCCCAGATTATCACTGGTCATATTTTCAGCGAGTAGACATAGCTGTATACCTTCCTTGTCACTAGACCCTTTATGATGGTCCTCCTCGTTTACTAAAGCTCGTTCGATAAATTTTACGTCTATATTTTCTCATACTGGGGTATAATTCGCTGCACTGAAATCTTCGGCTTTAACGCCAAATTTTCTGAGAGGTAATATCACACCTATCTAGTTTAGGCAGCTCTGATTTCTTCGCAAATTTTATCGCCCATAATTTTCGGGTATAATAATACATGAATTATTTATTTCTATTTATTAATTATTTATTTATTTATTTATACATTTTCATAGGCTTATTATAATGCCGCGTCGCTAATGCCACAAACCTGAAGAGTCTGATACCAATTTTTGATTAATATCTCCACCAGTTAGAAATAATTATGGTAATAACGCGAGACGCGCGTTTTCAGACAAAAATTAAAATTCTCTAAAGAGTGAGTCTGCAATTAGGTTGATCGAGCCGATTATCAAAGCAGAAATTATACATTATATGTATACTGTAAAAAGAAATATAAATGAAATTACGTACAAATGAGCAATCAAGAAAACACAAAAGCTTGTTTAACCATGCTCATCCGGATTGGGGTAACGCTTTTTTCTTTTTCTTTTTTTCTTTTTCTTTTTCTTTCCTTTTTCATCCACCTTTATTTCATTCTCGGTTTTTAGCACTTTTAGAAAGAAAGAAGGAAAAGCGGAATTGATTTTTACATATATAGTATATGTTCATATGGGGACTATATAGATTTCATTTATTCTTACATTCATTTTTCAAAAAACGAAGAAGAAAAAATAAAGAAAGATAAATAACGACCTTTCCAAATTTAATGCAAACACGTTTTCTAAGTATATCTACCCACTATCAACTTTGACCGTACAGCCAATATACCGGGCACGTGGCAAAAAAATATACGTGAGATCCTTTTCAATAGTATCCTGATACCTTTGAAAATGAGTACAAGTTTCGCGAAGTTTCGCTCCGCGTTCTCATCTACGTCGAAAACTGTTTTTTTTTTTTTTTTTGTCTCTTTCTTTCTCTCTCCCTCTTTTTTCTATCTTCGTTCCAATTTTTTTTTTTTCTTTTTTATTTCATCATTTTCGTTATTTTCCTTCGTTTTGAGTTTTCTTTTTCTTTTTTTTATTTTTTCTTTTTTCATTCTTTCACGGCACTCAATCCTGGATTCGAGTGGGAGGTGGTGCTTTCAGAGTTATCTCTCAATTCCGAAACGAATGGATAACTGCCGCAGATATAGTTGCTGGTGAATAGATTCGATACAACCGAAGCTTCTTTCTCGATTCTATACCTACTATAGGTTGATATGATATCGCGAAATCCATCGAAATAAACAAGTCTTAGGGAAAATCTAAATTTGACGAAAGAAAATGAACGAAAAAATAAAAAAGTAAATATAACTGCAATTATTATTTTTTTTTCCTCGTTTCATTTTTTTTTTTTTTTTCATATTTTTCGTCACTGCTCAGATCCCTTCGATCGAAAATTGAATTTTGTTAATTTACATATAAGTTGATGAAATTTTCGGTAATTACATGGGGGAGGTCTTCTATGCGGGGTGATGAATAGCACCGTGAGAAAATACGACTACGATTTTTTGTTCCGGTTGAAATAATTTCTAAACAAATAACGAGATTCGAAGTGAAAAAAAGAGCTGGCCAACTCCTTATTCGATTTAAAAAGATGTCCGTCTACTACAAACGGCTTAATTGAAGTCCTACGGGGAAAGCGAAGTCCTATTGAGGATCTCTGTGGATATACCTACAAGAAACGGTCCTTGGCTATAGGAAAAGGAAGTAAGAAAGGACGGTAACGAGTAAAGGCGAGCAATAAGAGCAGAATAAAATTCTGAGACCGTCAAGTTTCGAAGAACTCATGCATTATAGGTATACCTGCACCTATATAAGAAACTGCACATCGAGGAGAGATCAGAGATCCAGTAATTTCGTCCACTTTGAACTCCCGTTGAACGAATTAGACGATATTCAAGATTTAGAATTAGGATAGGAACCTGGGATTTCTACTATTTTTTTTTTTTTTATTTTGAGACGTTCCGGCTCATCGTAGCATTGAAATTCGAATATGACCGACATACAACTACGTGGGTGTGTGTCGCACTCTTACATATAAAATCGTGATGTTTGTATGATGGAAACGCAAGGGGGTAGGGGTAATAGTATGGGTATGAGTATGCGAGGATAGAATTTTCTTCTGATGTGAACTTATAGCCCGGAGCAATTCACCTTGTCAACTTTTCTCTCACAATCAGTATTCCTCCTTCCCTCCCTATACTCTGTAGTAATACACCCTGCGTTATATTTATTCCCTATATACTCCCTTATTTTCTTGTTTTATGTTTTATACACAGTATTTTACCTGCGCTGCAGCATGCATCACACTATACCTTAGCCTTTATAAATAAATGTTTAATTATAAACCGACGGTGGACGAACTCACTTGGGTTGCATCATACACCTACGGTGAAGTGTTAATCATATACTCTCGTGGTATGTAACACGGAGTTTGAATCACTTTCCTCGTGTAACCCGCTAGTGTACTCTATATATGAACTTGCAACGCAATTAAGGGCTGCTAATGGAACTAATGGTTCATAATGTACCCTTCACTGCATTACGTATACGTTCGCTATATATACGATCTCCGTTTTTCTTCGGACCGGAAATTTCCTTTTTTTCCTTCTTTTTTATCTTTTATTTCAGTCGTAAAAATCCGACTCCCACCGCGAGTCTCGAAAACTCGAGATGATGAAAAAAAATAGAGAAAAAAATAAATTCAACGAGTCTTTGATCGATACGTATAATAAAAATCATATAACTTAATAAAATATATGCGTCATGTTATTTAATCCGTTTTTGACTTTTTTTTTTCTTTCTTTCTTTCTTTCGTTTGTAACTGTCGCGTAACTCTTTAAACCGTGTAAAATAGCGAACAAACTACTAGAACTGTCAGTCAAAAACCCTGGACTTTACCCCAATTTGTTTTCTTTTTTTCCTAAACGAGGGTGACGCCCCGTTGACGTTGACGTGAATGTATTGTCGGCTAGATTCTAGAAGATTTGTGGATCTTTGTAAAATGCCGGGTGGAAAAAAAAAAAAAGAAAAGAAGAAATAGTAAATAATTTACATTCTGTCATACTCATAGCTATACTCATTATTATTACGTAGTTCGCAGTAGACGCGATAATATCGAAGAACTTTTTGATAAAAGTGTATTTTATAAAAAAATTTATTCTGAATTCCTGCGGGACAGAGAGCCGCCGTCACTCAAAATTGTTTTTTTCGATTTATTCCTTCTTTATTCCTTTTTTCGGGTTTTTCTAATTTTTTTTTTTCTCCGTTTTGTTTAAATTTCCCTAATTTTTTCCAACTTCGTTTCTCGAGTTCACGTCGATTTTACAAGACTACTACGTTAAATATAATTGGGTTAAATATAATTTGGGTTTTGGTGAATTCCGGGTAGGTAGAGGTGTTCTCGCACGTAGCCAGTTGGAAAGTAATTTGATAAATTGCGTTTCGAGGATTGAATCGCAAACAGGATGAGAATGTCATTTGTCGTTATGACAAAGGAACCTTATCTTTATCTCGGAAGTTTAGACGTCGGAACAAATAAAGGTCAGGTCGAGACTGTAATATAATTAACTAAACCAACTAGATACATCGCAAACGATGAAGCCAGACGGCGGGGATACAAAGCTGCAATTAAATATTCAACATTATAATTCAATCAGAACGTATGAAATTCTTGTATAATTATTTCGATATTCCACAACCACATTGGTACATTCATATTCGAGATGAAAATTGTTGAAAAAAAAACTTTTTTTGTCTCCCAATGTCGCGATTAGAATTCTGTTTGAATTCAGTTTTTTTTTTTTTTTTTTTTGACAAATTTTTAATTATTCAAATTAACGTTCAAAAATTTAGCTATTATTCAATTTTCCATCAACACACGATACGGTAACTACATAGATAGGATGTTTAATTTCACCAGAATAATAACATCGGTACAATACAGGGGCACCATTTCCGCGGTAGATAAATCAGCAAATCCACAAAGTAATTGCAATGGCTAGGATTATTATTCGGGCTCATAGTAGTAGTGCAATGATAGCCCCATGTATGCTCTCGTATGTATGGACGCTTTATCCATATCCATATATATACCCACTTCGAATACGAATTTGAATAGCCATCGGTTATCGAACGTCGCCTGTTATTCGAACTACCAAATTGTTCGCTGAACTATGTGAGTATATGGGTGGTATTCATACGTGGATGGAAGAACAAGCACCATATCCACTTACTTTGTTATCTACTGCTCTAGTTACGAGGTGAACGTACAGAACATTACGTATTCGATGTAAACTCAGTAAACGATTCGATTGACAATTGCTAAAATAGTTTTTTTTTTTTTGATTGTTCATTGAGTCAGAATCGAATAGCCCATATTAAATTTTATGTGATTATAGAATCGCGAAAGTACCGAATTTCATCCGGAAAATTTATTTCCCACTGACGCGGCTTTTCATATTTTTACATTATTTTTTTTTCCGATCAGAATCGATCACAAAGTCGTCATCTATGAACTCAACTATGCGGAATGACTGTCTAGAACCTGTAGCTCTGGGAAAAAGAATTTCGATATACAGAAGACCTCTCACAATCAGACAGACGTAGCTTTTCAAATCACCTATATGTATACATGGAAAAAAAGGCGAGTCGTGATTGTAGCTCGATTCACATGAGGCTATTTCACGTATCTCGGTTGTTTAACAAATTCAAAAAAACTTATACCAATCAGAAGGCGAATAAAGATCTCTGAGGAGCCGAGATCCTCGAGGATCAAAATATGGTATAGCATATCATGCAATTACGGAATAAGATGATCCTCAATTTGTTCATCTTCGAATGCCAATGCCAATGCTCCCACGGGCCAGGACGTTTCCACATTATAACTATGTATTAATAACGTGCCAAAAACACTCGAATGTTGGGATTTTTCTAACGCTGTGAGAGCCTCTTTCCCTTATATAGGATATATGTATATATATATATATATTGTGAAAGCATTCTCTGGCTAGATGATTGCCTTGGCTTCGTTCACAAAGCACCACCGGAAACTCATTGCCTTTGGTGTACCCTTATCGATACACCGAGTTATTCGAGTATACATAGAAGGACTAAGAGAGAAATATAATATAATGAGAGAGAGAGAGAGAGAGAGAGAGAGAGAGCTTGGTAATAAGGCAAAGAATTTTTGACACTATTAAACTTTGGGGTAAATTACTCGTCTTTTTTCTTTTTTTTTTATCGTCTGTTTTTATTAACGAACGCAAATTTAGCCCCCGTGGTATATACGCGTATATAGCTTGATGTTCTGTAGATACAGGGTGCAGGATATACGCGCTAGGTTCCCAATATCAGGTAATTATTGGGCACGTATATACTACGCTATGCAGAATCTAGTTCACGCTCGAAAACGTCGAGAAATTGATTCTACGGCATTCGGTAATTGATCGATGATAACTCTATCGCAGATTGGATGCCTCGCAGACCACTGCAGATCGCTAATTAACAGTTCGGAAAAGGAAATGTCGCCAAAAGCTTGCATAATTATTGCATATTTCTATATATGGGCCGATGAATATCGGTCGAATTTTTAATTAAGTACTTTTCATTATCGTTTAATCAATTAGTTATTTTATGGTCGAAAGGATTTGATAATTTAACGCGAACCCAGCTACTATACCGTATAGCTGGTACGAGCCGAAAATATCTCCCTTATACGTAGAATCTAATGACTTTATAGTACCTAGGTATATATCCTCCTAGTACCTTTCTTACCTAGGAGGAGCAGGCAGAGGATAGATATCTTTTCGAGCGTAAATACGAGAGGTGGTGGTGTTTGAAAGCGTTCGTAGCCATAACGCGGGTCCTAGAAACTTTCGACCCTGAATTAAGGGGAAAATTAGCGAATTTCCGACCATCCAGAAACTCGGCCTCGACCACCATCTCGGATAATGTCTCGCTTGGGAATCGAACTTGAAACATTTCGAGCCTGGCTAGATATTCGACCCCGTTTACCCTATGGCTGGCACGTGTTTATAACGTCCATTCATAAACGCTGATTTACAGTGACCATAATTCAACTGAGTTTATAACAAGCGATTAATTCAATCGAACTATTCTTACTTCGGATTTAAGGAAAGAATGAATAAATATATAAATTCTATACCTCGTCCTGTTTTATTCATTTCAGAAAGACCGCGTTTCCTCAATCTCATCGAAACTCGACTGAAAATATTGACAATATTGGATCCTGTGCTGTCTAGACGAAAATTGAATCCTTGGAAATAAGGAAACATCGACGCCGTTTTCAACGGAGAAGAGGGGACAGATTTTATCGGACACAATATGTTCTGGTCCAGATCAGATCAACTGGCAGAATGGGGTGAGTGATTCTGCAACGAATATACATCCACTTCATTTTTTATTCTCATGAAATATTCCGCGATTGACAAATTCGCACCGTTCATAAAATAATTATTATTATTGGTCAGACTTTGGTAATTAAATTGAAAATTATTGATTAACCAATTCAAAGGATGCCCCAATTTGATTATTACGTACCGTATAATGGACACACGTATCTGCATGGCGACCACACATTACAAAATTATGGAGAAACTCGTGTTCACGTTACAATGTGAATATCGTTACATGAATTATTATTGTATATGCTAAGTTTGGAAAATTCGTATTTGAGAGAAAATTTTCAATTTTTTTTCACATTTTAGAGAAGAAAAAAAACTTCAGATAATTTTATAGCCGTATGAGTGTATGACTGTATCTAAATTACATTGCGCTGTTGTCATTCGATATAACGTACGCATATAAATGTACCACGGGTATGGGTAGGTAGGTATTGCATATAACTTTTATCAGAAAACGCCGCAAGAATCGTAAAAGTATGATAAAAAGTATAAAGCCAGGCCGGAGTCAGATACGTATTCCTTACTTTGTTGAATTATTGGACAAATATTACCGCTATATACCCCCGAGTATATTTCGAACTTATAACCCATACGAAAAGTTCTATCTTTCTACTACTACCTAGAAGAAAAAAGAATAATGAAAAACGAAAAAAGAAAAATGAAAAATGAAAAAAGAAAACTAGGCTACGGACTTCGAAGTCAAACGAGGACGTACTTCAACTACGTTTTCTCATTTCATTATGAACTCGAGTGAAAGCTCTTAGGTGGCAAAGTAATAGTCATGACAGATATAATTTACCCCATTTCTCAATTTCTTTTGCCCGTTTAGTAATTGATTTTTAAAATTATACTCGGTTAGGTGTGCGCAATCCTTTAAAGAAAGGCACTTGACTCATACCTCGAAGATTTTACTCGACTTTAACGACCCACATGATATCCGTATGCAATTCAGGAAGTATACTGCGGGTAAAGCTACGTAATTTAATAGCGAGACATGACCGAGTACTTTCCAAGCATTTACTCCACCATGTGCACACACGTCGGTCCTTATTTATTACAAGTATTGAATAAGAAATTTATGGGATCTTCCGATACTGGAAATAATATTATGTATAAATATGGTGAAAGGGAAAAATTTATAGAGAAATAATAAAAAAATGAAAAAAAAAAAAAAAAAACATTTCGCGATTCAAATCATGGTAATTGATTCACCGTTTATCGACGTGTTAACTCAACTTGTTGATTATCATCATTCATACGATTGCGTGAATTATTTCCAAGTTATGTGAACCGGTGAAACGTTTCAATCGCACAATGCACCTGGGAGAGTTAGCCATTAGCATATTGCCGTGTAATATGCACACGTACAAATTTCATGGTTTTTGATACCTCAAAAGGTCTAGGGATTTGGGAATTGGGAATTGGGAATTTGTCTACACGCAGATGATAGGATCATATACTTGCAGCTCTTTATGTAATCACGAATCTATCCATGGTGTCATGTGCAAACGGCTGAGTTTTAATCTGTAAAAACAATCACGAATCCGCGAATCCAGCGTATCATTACTTCGTATAATCGTAGGCCGTTCATCGTAATAATAAGCGTACTCGCTTTGACGGTGCAGGGTTAATGTAATATCTCGTTCAGAGTGGTTGTTGAGAGGTAAAGGTGTCAATTGCTACTTACCTAGTTACTCGTGGAGCATCAGCGAAGGCCGAAGCCTCTCTTAGGGGTTTAAATTGCTAAAGTCTATCGTTGAAATGGGCCATTCAATCGGGTGCATATAAGTATAACATACATATGTGCGTATCAAGGTGTTCCTTAATTTGATCATAATATAAATTAATAAAGTTATGAAATCGATTGACTTTTCCGGACTTCATAGGGCACACCGGTCTAAAGGGGAACAATTATATGCCTCGATTGAACTGGGGTGGTTGAATAAAAATTTCAGGAATACTACGGCAAGGGTTTATTTCGCGTATATCAGACCACAATGGTATATATACCTATGAGGTATTCAAGGTATAAGTTACATCGCGTTATGAGTTATCGTCAAATAAAGTTCTTGATACAGGATATGGCGAGAGACAGAGAGATATATAGGGGTTGGTTCGTAGCCAGATGATCTCGCCCAATTAGCAGAGGTAATTGCACGGGAATTTGAAACTCCCTGTTCTGAGTTAATATGAATAAATTGTAAAATAAATATTTCCCTTTTTTTTCGTTTCGTTTCGTTTTTAACTCTAACTGCCTTTTTTCCCTTACTTACCTCTGATCTCGTTATACGCACTTACGAACATATAGAGAAAGAGAAATCACGAATCGAGCCGAATTTCGTATAGATATGTATTAATTAATTCGACCATCAGAGATTATCGAGCGTTAAAAATCTGTATCACAAACGACGATACGAATCCCGTGAGGATTATCATAATGGAATAAAATTCGCGACAAAGACGGTTTTTAATTTATTCGATTATTCGAAATAAACTTAGTTATCGTATTCATCATTATTACTATTATTTATAAACGTAATAGTCCGTAAAATTTTTTTCAACCATTTTTCACCGATACGATTATAATCGTGGCGGAAATTATTGACTCTGATTATTCTACACTTCAGAGTTCGGATAGGGTCAGGATTAGGGAACTAAATCGTTGACTCTGGAACTCGCTGGTTTGATTACGGTTGAATTCAAGGGTTGTTTACTTTGCCAGGTAAAACTTCCCTACTCTCTCTCTCTCTCTCTCTCTGTCTTTCTAATTTTTTTTTTTTTTTCTTTCGATATGTGTAGAAATATGTGAGAAAGAATATATTTATACGATAACCGGTACAACGATAAGAGAAGCTCATAAAAATAGGGGAGTTATATTTCAGTCTGGATTGTAGACCAGTGGAATGATTACATGAAAATCGTGTACCGTGAACGACGAGAGAGAGAAGCTTATCGCTCGTATGCGCTTCGACGGTAATAATTTACGTAATCCAACGCTTAACCCTGGCAAAAATTTCGTTCTGAATCAGATACTGGCTCCTCTAAAGCTGGGGCATGGGTATTGCTGATGAAATACTCCATTCTTCGTATATTGCGAACCCTCTTTCCCTCATTCCCTCTTTCCTTCTCCACCCTTTTTCCCACCTTCCGCCCCTTGGCCCCAAATCATTTTCATTTTCTCCCTTTCTCTCTTCCTCACCTTGTTCACTTGTTCTCTCACTTATTCACTGTGCCACGAATTTCGAATCAGCGAGGAGGATTTAGGCGCGGGAGAGAGCCGGGTTATAATGGGGCCAGCACGAATAAGGATTAGTTTGATTTCACCCTTTGTACCGAATAATCAAAAAAAAAAAAAAAAGAAGAAGACGAAGAACGTGGACGTCATAAGAGCTGACCGTGCAAATTGTCTCGAATACTTTCGATACTCTATAGGTTAAAAAAATAAGAAGAGAACAGACAAATTTATTTATTTTATTTTTTTTTTTTTTGCTATCCAAAAAGAATTAAAAAAATTCATTTGCTGAACAACTGAAATTACTTGGGAAAAAAAGAGAGATCTGAAACCGGACAAATTCACCCCGTTATTAGAATCTAATTATTTTTACAACCCTCGGTAACTTAACGGAGTAGATATTTGAATTCAAAATAAAAATTTCTCAAAGTTTGATATTAAGGTACTTTGATCGTCGAAGCTCTTCTATATAGCTGACTTAAATTTCATCTTTGAAAAGCGAGCTCGTTTTCTTTCCTTCATAAACCGCGACGGATGCGGGAATCCTTTATATCAGTTATGAATCTCCGTCATTAGTAAGAGCTTACCAAGGCTGACGATTAATGAGCTGGATATATGAAAATCCAAGACGGAACTGTCTGCGACTATTTTTTATTTTTTTGTAACATTATGATATTTTCTTTCGGTTTTTTTTTTTTTTTTCCTTTTTTCATTTTTTTCCTCAATCTTTATTCGGTTTATCGATTTTGAAACTGATTTAATCCCGTTGGTTTAACAGTGTGCGGTAGTAAAAGACCGAATATCAATGTGTATCAGAATGTGTCGCGGACTCAGTGCCATATGCACCCTAGGGGCACTAAAGTTACCCGTTCCGAAATTTCCAACCCCTATAGATACGAGGTTCACGAGTAAATGTAGAAGAGTCGTTGCGATAAATAACGGGACGATACTCTACGTATCTTGAAATATTTAGTAACCACATGTAACAAATCCGGATGGTAATTTGAAAAACGGTTATTTTGAAAATCTTTATACACAAGCCGGTGCCACAGCTATGGGAACATATAACATCGTCCTTATTCTAATCAAGGAGAAAGTATAAGGGATGAATAAGATTTCGACCCTAGGTAGAGAGGGATAAATGAGAATTCCTTGATTACATTGTCTGGAGGTTCGTTCATTCGTTCGTTCGTTCGTCCTTTTCCATCCTCCACCTTCCCTCCTATTCGTCTCCCTTATACTTCGCCTCTTACCTTACCTTACCTTACCTTAATTCAGAACTTTCAAAGCTCTATGTCTGTCCTCTGGTTCTAGAGAGTCGATAAAGTGTGGTTCCAGGTTTCGGTGAAGGGATTGGAATCGGGAACGGTAACGGTAACGTTAACGTTGGAGAGGATCAAGACAAGGCTAATGTGCCTAGGCCCTAGTCCGTACCCCATATACCTGGGATGGTTTAATTCGTCCAGGGGTTAAACTTTTCATGTAGAGAATCGGGCGAACCGACGCTACTCGGTATATACCGTATGAGATAAACGCGAATCGGTATACCAGGACAAACCTGAGCTAGTTTATTCACGGATTGTTATACCCATGCAACAACTTGGGTATCTAGGGTAGGTAGGTAAATTTCGTTTGTATAAAATAAACTATACGCTTGTCTTGCCAAGACCTCCACACGCGTTTCACGGTTCGCCGAAAAGGAAAGGGTCCTCCGGCAAGAACGACGATCTATTTTATGTCCCGAGGCTTCAGGGTAACATAACGGGAGTAGAAGAAGACGAAGAAGAGTAAGGAAAAGAATACGAATAAGAATAAGAGTGGGAAAGGGATCCGTCAATCCTATTTGTAGTAAAAGTGGAAACACAAAAGGGAAATATATATATATATTTTTCTTTTTTTTTTTTCATTTTTACACAGAAGGTTTTTCGACCCTGCTAAAAGCCGGAGGCAGCACTTGAGATCGAGCTTTTGATTTTATCCGGTATTCGGCAAAAATAAAGAGAGAAACAGGAAATAAGAGAAAACCAGAACTGTACAAGGATTCGTGAATCTAAAAATTATACCGTTCTGAATGAATTAGAAATTTAAATTCCATTTTCTTAATCTCGAGGATCGAAAACCTGGACACTTAAATGCAAAATAAGTTTCTTTATTTCTTTCGTTATATATTCTTTTTGCATATTAATGAATAAGATTTATCGATAAATACTACGAAAAGAAGAAGAAGAAGAAGAAGAAGGAGAAAAAAAAGACTTAAAACCTCAACGATTATTTCATTCGAAATTTATTATACTACAATCTTTAGTCAAAAGACAATAAATGACCTATACTATAGTTGAAGAGGTAAAAAAATTATAGAAAGACGTAATATCCGATGGATTCAAACGAAGGTTTGATACATGTAAAAAAGAAAAAGAAAAAAAAAATGACTATGCATCACGTGTGTGTTGAAATCCTCAATACCTTTCCTCGGGTTCAAAAATTTATCTCGGAGATTTGGGCTCTGCTCAACTGTTAAATTAAATTGGTAAGTCGAGCAGTATACGAGCGTTCACATGGCTTTCAATTCGTTTCGTTTCGTTCATCTGTTCCGAATTCAGTGATTAAGTGGAAAAAAAAAAGAAAATCATTCATTCATTCATTTTTCCGTCTTTTTCTCCTTCTTCTTCTTATTATTATTATTATTTATATCATTATGATTATCATTCAACTATTCAATGAAATTTTCCAACTGCAGTAATTAATCAATGAAAAATATAGCAACTATTATATGCGTATAGGTATTCGTTAGATCCGTTTCCGTTTGCCTAAGGTTTACATATACCGCATTGCATCCTCTTCGTCAAACACTGATGGGGTTAATTACAGGCGTTTCGAAGTGGCGGGTATAAAAATCCTAGCTATACCCTCGAGGCAATGGATATACAGTACCGACCTGCAGTAGTAGCATAGAAACGTTTTAAAAATAGAATAAAAAAATAAATAAATAAATGTATAAGAAATATATATCTGTATATACGGAAAAGAACGTCTTTAAACTAAACCTTTGATTTTTTCAATTAATTTCAAGATTCATTCATCACGTTTTTCATCAAGGAAATAATGATTAAATACGGTGATAGATATCATCGTGATTTAGCGACACGATTGGCGATTAGAAATTAGATTATTGTCGATATTAGTGTGGGGTAATAGAATGAATTGTTGTTACATTATTTCTGTATTTAGGTATATAAATTTTCTGTTTTTTTTTCCGGATTTTCGTACAGTTGAATAAAAAGAAAAAAAAAATCAATATTAAAAATTTAATATTAGGTAAAAATTTCGTTATATTAATGAAGAAATTTTTTATAATGAAAAGAAAACAAAAATTGAATGAATATTTTACCAGGTGTATTGATATAATTATAGAACTGAATTGAGCTGCACTTAAAACCGGGGAATTCGTTGACACGGTGAGGGATGAAATTATATCGCGAGAGAGTGTGTCGTGTATGAAATGGACGCTATATGTATAATATGATCTATTCACTATTGCGTTTTATTGCTGGATGGCTGGGTGTCTGGCTCTATACATCAGAGTCGGTAATACGTCTGTTAATTAATCCATGTATAGAAATTTGCCTGGATGAACTGACAATGAGATCCCAAGCGTTAAATTTCGCGGTGATATTCAACGAGACATTCCTCTATCCAGAGCCACAACGTCGGTTAGGTCGAGTCAGCAGTTTGTGGTTTTCTCCGGATTCCCATTTCCCATCTTAAATACTATCTATCTCTTTCTTTATCTCGTCTATTCGAAATCCCCTCAGCGTCCGATAAAAACCTCTCGCGGCCTAGACCCATCCGTTCATTAATTCATTCATTCATTCATTCATTCATCACTTGCAATAGACTTGACAGAGTTCTAAGCTCGGAACGAAAGTATGTATAGTATTAAAGCTGCACTTTTTTATTCAATAAAAATTTTTTCCGGGACCGATATGGACTTTCAATGATCGTATATATAGGTAGTCGAGATATTTCACTCGAATCTGCACACGAATAAACACATATCATATACACACATCCCACTTCTATAGATATAGTTACGTACTGTACCTATGGTCGTCAGTCATACCCAGTTTCATGGGGTAGGATCACGCCCCAGTACGTACTACACATTGCACGGATCCTGCGGTCGCATATGCCTCGATATTACCATCCCAAATCCCGGATCTTTGGATATACCTGCACAGTATCTACTTCCCAAACCGCCCAATGACTAGGTGCTATACCTGTGGCCACATACCAACCATGAATTCGAAATACTTATTTTTCCTCAAAAATTGATAAAGATATGAAAATTTTTCTTTTTCTATCATTTTATTACCAGTTTTTTTTTTTTTTTTTTTTTTTTGACAAATATCAATTTGTTTTTTCCCTATTCTTCAGGGATGATACTATTATAGTGTCAGGTATTATCATAAGTGTGAAAAATCACTTATAATATCTCGTACACATCCTTTAGTTGATAGAAAAAAAAAAAAGAAAAAAAAAAATTCAAGATAATCCATCATCGGTTGTGTATAATTGGTTTTAAACAGAGCATGTAAGGGTTCTTCAATTACTGTGCCTCTCAGCAGGTACTAGCTAGATAGCTACAGGATTATAAGTAGGTAGTGCTGTCTTTTTGGACAGATGAAGATTAATCGTTTGAGGTTCCTCATAATCGCGTAGTCAGGTACATGTGCTTACGCTACGCTTGCCTCTTCCCTGCCTACGTTCCCTGGCTGTCTGTTAGCTTGCTGCTTGCCTGCTTGCAGAAACCGTCGACGGCCTCGACCTGAGTAGTTCAGTTGATGTAATGGAATTTTAAACCCCTTTTTCCGACTTTTACATTTGAAAAAGTTTCGCCTCGGTTTATAGGTATAGGTATAGGAATTTTGCAAAAACTGTATAGGGGTGTGCTTGGGGTATAGGTAGATATATACGTTATAAATATATGTATAAAATACCATCGTACAGAGTTATTTTCTACCCCAGAAATTTTAGGCTCGCTCTAGGCACTCTCCCACTTTATAGATGATGGGGAGCGAAGAGGGTGGGTCCGATTTTAATTGGAATTCTTGCCATATCGCGTTATGGATTACTCTCACCACGAAGCGACGCCTAGAGGAGGGAAACGGAGTTAGTCGAGTGAGAATTTAATTCCGTGCTCTGTAGCACAACCGGAAACAAGTGTGCCGAGGTCAAATACCAGCCTTGAAAAAAGTCGATTTAGAATTGAGGAGTCAAATAACTAGAAAAAAAATAATAATTAACAAAAAACTATCTAAACGCGAGAATGATATCTCTTCGGTGAAGATTAATGAGAGTTAATTAATCTGAAATTTTTTTTTCCAGAAAGGTAATATGGAATATCGATTATCATTAGGAAAGAAAATTCCTTTTCTTCTCTCAGTTTTTGATACCTTTTTTTTTTCCTTTTTTTCTTTCGAAAACAAAATTTATACCGTTACCACTTCGATCTTTACGCTTACAATTAGACTATATAGGTACAATACTAAATAGACATATCTCATGTGGTGAAAATTAATTAACACAACACATCTCGTCAGTGAGCAAGGCATTAGCGAGATAAGATCCATGAAATAGTCGTCGATATCATCCTTGATGATAATTATATGTACTATAATATCAGGTGTTCATTAGGACGTACCTATATTATTCATATAGACTCCTAAAATACGGAATACACTAATTTTTTCATTTTTTTTTTAATATATTTATTTCAACTTCGATATGTTATATTATATATATGAGGGTATATGTATAGTATAGTATAGTAGAGTATAGTATAGTATAGTATATATTTTATTTTATTTTATCACACGTATAAATAATAGAGATCTCACCTCTGAAATTTGATGTTCGACGCCAGTTCCCGGCTGAACTTAATACATCGGATATATACTAGACGATCGTGTTGTTTTAAACAGTGTCAATTCGTTTTCCCAGAAGAGAAGAAAAAAAAAAATTACAAAAATGGAAAAAAAAAATCAAGAAAAAAAACAATTTCACTTAGATTTATTGCCTTTACATTTTTTTTCCCCGGACACTTTTCTCCAATCGTTTGGGGCTTAAATATATTATAGAGCAGAGTTTTTATTTTATTTTTTAAATAATTAATTAATTAGTTAATTAATTAATTTATTTATTTTTATTATTTTATTTCAACGTTAACGAGTTTTATAATAGCAGCACGATTTATTTCTCTAATGTATAAGTCCGCGTGCGTCTGTTACTATAATTTATTTATTTGCTTAATTACGTTTGACAATTACATCGTGTGTTATTTGATTAATTTTTTTTTTTAATTTTATTTCTTCACACCATTAATTTGTACGTTAATTACAGTTTTTTTTTCCTCTCTTTTTGTAATGTTATATAATTTTTTTTATTTTTTTTTTTATATAATCTGAAAGACATTCTATAGGTTTTTGTTTTTTTTTTTTTTATATTTTTTATTTATTCAGGTATGGATCTTTAGATAATACATTAACTATATATTTAATAGTCGTAAGATATTAATTATTTATTTTGATTTTTGTCATTTTTTCAACTATAAATTTGTTATAATTATATATTATACATATATATATATTGTGAAACACCGAAAACAAAAAAAAAACAAAAAATCTTTTGACTATGATAATTTATATTATGTATTGAAAAAAATACCAATCTTTCGCAGTCGATGATTAATAGTGTTTATATACCTATATAATATATTATATATCACTCACAGAAAATACTTCGTCCCTTATAATTTTGAAAAAAAAAAAAAAAATTGAGTATTAGAAAACGAGGGAAAGTCAATAATCATATAGGGGTAATTATTTCTTTTTTCTTTATTTTCTTTTATTTTCTTATTGAGCTTCCGGTTCATCCCTCATCCACTAATACAGCCCCCGATCTGCAGCCGGCTGTAAAATCTCTGGGTATCATTTCGAGAGAAAAAGTGCAAGAAAAAATAGAAAAAAATCGTTCGTTTTTTAGTATATTTTATATTCTCGTTTCGTTCGATGAGAAAAAAAATTAAAAAAAAAAAAAAACAATCGCCAAAATAATGAAAATAAAATCACAGACGACGAATTCCCCTAGAGCTTGCGAACCGCGTGTCGGCTCCCCGATGTTCGCGGAGATACTACGGCCATCGCTGAACTAACCCCCGCTTTCAACCCTCGTTCTACCTACCTCCCTGCCTGCTTGCTTGCCCGGGGTTGTTTCTCCGTCTCTTTCTAACACTCGCGCGGTATATCGGCTCAAACAACCCCTGACTTACAGCTGCTGGGTACGATAGAAAATCTCTGATCTCTATTTCTCCCTTCCTTATTAATTTTTAAATAAATAAATAAATAAATAAATAAATAAATAAAATCTTGCCGAATATGGCTTCTGATTACAGATTAAAAAAAAAGAGAAAAAAAAAAATTAGCCAAATATAGTTTTGAGAACGATAAAAAAAAAGCAATAATATCAGAATAAATAGATTTTCGCAAATAGCCATTTCTCGTATGAATTAAATATATATATAGTCATTTTATCCGGCCAAAGTGAGTCATTTTTTCATCTAACTTTGACCAAGTATTATCCATAGGGTTTTTGAGAATATTATATAAATCGTGTATACATATATATACCGTAGGCTATACCGGAAAAAATCCAATCAGCCCAACGTATACTTACTTAATCTGAACGAGCTTACTTCAGAGAAAAAAATTAAAAAAATAAATGAAAACAAAAATAAAAAAGGCACCGCAGCGAAGAAGAAATAAGAATTCTAATAAGTGCGTGAAAAAAATAAGAAAAAAAAAAAAATTATCCGGAGCGTACAAAAGCTCTACTGATTGATGTATTAATTAGCTTGCCTAATGAACGGTTCGAAAGCTCTCTTAACTTTTTTGTTATTTTTTTTTTTTTTTTTTCACCCGAAGAAAAGCTCATTCCAGCTGCTATTAACGAACTGTGAAATATTTAATCCTTTTTTTTTATAATAAGAGCGGTCTCAGACTGTTTTAATGACTCTCGAATTTATTGATTTGTTCAAAAAATCGATCCCTCTATATTTCCTATTTTTCATGATTTTTTTTTTTTTTTTCTGCTTTCAGATTCTAATCAACTTTATGCCTAGTGAATTTTATTCACTTTCGAAATTTTATCAATCGATTATTTAACCAATTCTTCCGATTTACAGCTTGGAAATTTCTACATAATTACTAGCTTGAATCAAACAACCTCTTACTCGCAATCAGCCAAGGTATAGGATTCTATACTGCTGAAAGTAAAACAAAATTTTCCAACAAACAATTCCCTAATTGAATTTGACGTAAGGCATTTCACGTAATTCTGCTTCCCTTGCTTTAGCCTAACTTTCTCGTGATTTCACGCTCGATGATACGCAGTACCCACCTACCGTGTACATATATACCCAGTTATATGGTAAATAATTTGACAATTTTTTTTTTTCTTTTTTCTTTTTTCATTTTTCTTTTTCTACAATTCATTAACGAAGAAAAGCTTGATAAATTTATTTGTCATTTTCGATACGTACATACCTACAGTATCTATACATAGGTATAGCTGTATAGTGAAAACAGTAAGAACTTAATCACCTTAACAAATCAGTTGAAATGTGAAATGCTAACATAAAGCAACAAATCGTGATTTCCACCCACACCCACACCCACACCCATCGCTCGTAGCAAAGATTAACAATCCCGGTAAACAATGCCACGCGGTACTGCAAGCTTTTGTATTATCCGACTTGCGGTTCGTATTAATTACTCTAGGTACACCCCGAGCCAACAACTCAGAAACAGGAAATTATAACACCGTTTCATCATCGTTTATTACCCTGCGAGAATAGGACCATCAACGAATTTACACAATCGTTAGAATTTTTTGACCGATTCATATCTGTAATCAATTCTTCAATGATTTGCATAAAAATTTGTCAAAAATTGAAAAAAAAAAAAAAACAGAAAACAAAAAAAAAATTGTCCAAAGTTTAAACATCTCGTTCCTCAAACTTGCTAAGTCTAATGAGATGTGGATCATTTCTGCTGACCACTGTACCAAGGAATGAGATTCTTCTCTCACCTCTCAGTTTCTTTTTTTTTTTTCATTTTTCATTTTTTTTTTTTTTTTTTTTTTTTTATCAACGCTCATTATGAGTCGAGCGTCGTGATAAAAACATTTAGTTGGTACATTTTTCATTTCTACCCTTCGTAGTCTCGCTTTGCCTCGCCTCGTCTCGCCTCGTTGTTAACTAGCAGCAGGAATTAGCCTGCGAGTATAACTAATTTAAAATAAAAGTGTAACGTGAAATAATTGCATTTCTAGTATAGCATGTAGATATTGTATTCTGTCACGAGGCGAAAATTTATTTGACTTTTTTTCTTTTTTTAATTTTTTCTACCCCTATTTTATTTTTATTTTTCTTTTTTAATCCTATTTTCGAAAATCGTCAAAAAAATTATTGAACGTAAGTTTTTTCGCGTCGATTTCTGCCACTCTAAAATAGCATAGGGTTCGATTCGAATGGATGAATTTTTAGGGTTTAGATCGTATCTGATAAAAGGAAGTACGCAGAGGAATGAGATATGGTTTAGGGAGGAAGGGGGATATTCTTAAAATAAAAATCCACTTTAAGAGAAAAACCAAAGGATGCGAATAGGGAGAAGAAAAATAATAAAAATAAAGAGTTTGGGATGCAGAGGAAACGGAAATGGTCTTATCTCCTGTATTAATGGTTGAACGTCAGCTGCTCCTAAAAATTCCCAAGTCAAATTAAGTCAGGATCAAATCTCTCTCAATATATTTCAACGAAACTCGTTACAGCTCTCTCTAGCATTAACTTAAAGAGTGAGATGAAAACCAAAAGAAAAGCTAAAAAGAAAAAGATGAATGAGGTACCTATAAATAAAAGGAGAATAAAAATGCTAATTTTCTTCTTCTTCTTCTTCTTCTTCGTATTCTTATTCAGTCGCTATAATTATATCCCGTTTCATAATTTTCATTTTTCCGTTTTTCTCATAGTAAACTAACATTGTAAAAAAATTGAGTAATCCAAATCCAAAGGGAAGGGTTCCTCGCCATAATTGACTAAATATTCGGGACTTATAAATCGATGAAAAAGTAAATGGCGTTGATTTTAATTAGGATATGGGCGATTCGCCAGTATAAACAAACAGTTACTAAATAATAGTTGTTATCCTATGAGACGGACGTTTGTTACGGATCAATTGGATTCATTGAAACCCATCAGTTAGAATGAAACGATGCAATCAATCTTCGTTAATCTACTTTCCTGATAACCCGTGCAGACTGGGGAACCCGATAATCAGTTGAAGTCAGAACCTAGGTATAAAATACAATTATCAGGGTGTAATGAAAGTGGACAGTACATAAATTAATAACTATATGTTTAATTACAGAAATAAATTGTTTTTTCATTTAAATAAAGAAATTTATATTATATCTCATATTATGGTAAAAGTGCCTTCGTAAATGACAGTATAAAATCAATACCTAATCCCGTATCCATCGGTGGGTTTCCTCATCCTTCCCTAAACAAAAAAAAAAAAAAAAGAACTACCCTTTCGAACGAAAGCACGGAATCACTTTCCGCCACATTTTTTATGCGAATGGTTCACAGTTTATCACTTCCTATACCGATATCTCGTTTCGCTCGCACCTCATGCACCCGCAGTTAAATCCTGTTTAGTTTTTACCCGATATAATAAATACCACACTATTTGAAAAGAATTTTGAACAACAAAAAAAAGCCCAACATGAATCGATTCGGAATCGAGAGATTTTTCTTCTTTCTTTTCTTCTCCTTCCTTTAAATTTTTTTTCTTAAAATTCTTACGTGGAAGTATTTCACTTCCGTTTTTTTTTTTTCTCTTTTTTTCACCTATAGCCTAAAGTTATATTTTATGAAGAAAAAAAAGAAATTCACGAATGTATACATTTATTCTGTCCACGGAGTTCTGAATTTCTCTGTAACTCCATCTGAGCCATATATATACAGTCTTCACTCGTGTCAGCCCTCTCAAGAACTGATGTGAGATGCTGGGTAAAATGGAGAGCTACAACCGTGGCTTTAGGATAAAGAGAAGAAAAAGTAAAGAATGGAAAGGAAGAATGAAGAGAGAAAAGAGGAGAATAAAAAACTGAAAAAGAAAAAAAAAAAGGGGAGGAAAAGAAATACTCGCTGAAAGATAAGATGCAAAATTTATCCATGCGTGGGAAGGACGGACCAACGCAGACCCATGCAGTAGGAATCTTTTATATAGAGGGGTGAAATAAAAGGTGGTAAAATAATGTCTTTGCGAAACGTTTATAGAATCTTATTTTTCATAACACGTGCATGAAATAAGTCCCGCTGGGACGGGAGGGAAAGTACTTTTCCTCCCGCCCCAGTGTCATTCCCAATCCGATCGACACGCATCAAAGAAGGCCCATTTCGTTCCCTTATTAGAAGAAATACATTGTGCAACTCTCGGGGGGAAAATGGCCATCCCCCCAACATTCTATTATCCTTCATCCCTCGTTTCGCCTTTTACTTACTTCTCTCGGTTAAAATTTCATCGAATATTCGCTCCCGCAATAAATTTCTATGATCTAATATCATCACAAACTGAACTCGGGATCAGTGACAGAGACCCAGCTATACTTCGATTGACGAGTTTATCTTCAGTAACGATTTACGATCGTTTATTGCAGCTGATACACTTTGAAACATAACCAATTTCCATCAAGACCGGAGGCTAATGACTCTATCAAAATCAGCCGTATGGTTATATACATGCATATATATTATGGTGGTCCTTAACTCGGGCATATTCGAATTCAAATGATCCAAATGATCGAATTCAATGTTTATTAATTCGGTGTTATTTTTCTTAATCCCCATCGCATTATAGCAGCTTCGAATGAATGAATGAACAAATTTTAAAGGACAACACTTTATTCATCACAATTTAGAAATGAGAAAATTTTTTCAGAATTCACTCGTTTAAATCAGAGTTAAATCCCATTTTAAAGAGTAGAGAAGTCATAGGGGCATTGAACACCTTTCGGTAAGTCTTATTGCTGAAAAAGGATCGTAGAATCTTTCAACGATACTTACCTTCCTAACGACTAAACATTTTGCACTATCTCGAAAACCTGAACCTTCAGCTACACCACCTGATAGCTATAATCAATCATTCATCGATCTTGAGCCACTCGGGTTAGGGATTTGAGAAAAAATTTACGAACTCAAAAACCAGGGTGCTAATCTTTGATTATTTGATCATGAAAAATACGAAGAAATTTTAACCACTCACCTTTGGTTATAGCCGTAAAATTTTTGTCTATAATACCTACACTTGGAGTGATTCGTTCCCCGGTGTAACTTCCGGATATAAACCGGAAGCCGTTGGCACGTTCTCACGCGAATCGAAGCGACGACCCTTCTTCCGCTGTTTATGTATTATTATTTTATTCTCTCGCTTCTATACTTCGTTCATATGCTTATCTTTTCTCTATTTTTATCCTTACCTTACGTTATTTATTTCCCTGTGAACAAGGAGGGCGAAAATTATAAGGAAAAAAAAAGCGGGACACCAACGACAAGCAATATCATTACGAGTTTCTAGCTGGTAGGTACGAAGTGGTTGTAAAAACTTATGCGACTCGCCATCCCCGTAGCGGCACTGCAGACGTGAAAATAAGACAAAAGAAATAAAGGAAATAAAACTAATTAGGAAATAATGAAACTAGGTGAAATATGTCGCTAATTCTCACGAGACGAAATCGGAAAACTAGGACGGCACCGATTTTCATCGATACTTACAACCTTTTCCCATAAAATCTTATCAGATACGGCCATTAGGCTTTTTCTCCCAATTTCAATTTTTCTCCCTTTTTTTTAATCATTTATTCAGTCTACACTCAAATTTTCGTACCTGTATACATAATTTAAAGTGAGATTAGCTCCTCGTCCCAAGCATCAGCTAATTTAAATTTCATCTCTGACTTCGCATGAAATGGATAAAAATCAATCATTTTTACCATAATTCATAGTTAATAGGTATTTTACCTATAAAAATTTGGGAAAAAAATTAAGGAAGGAAAAGACTCTGTCTAAAAAAATCTGAGGTAGAGCTAACTCAGCGATATAGAAGGGCAAGAACTGAAGACAAAGAGCACATCGGATCCTAACGGATATGATATACCCCAATATTTATTCCTTCGAAGAGGTGAATGTTTTACATGAGAAAAGGTCCGCGCATACCTCAGAGTTATATTCCCACGTTAACCTGCCATAATTTGCATTAATTTGTAGTGTATTTTGCCAGGCTGTATCCCACAGCTTTTATCCATCTATATATTATATTCAGTCGAGCTTTGAACCCTCTTGTAGTTCAGGAGAAGAAAAGAAAGAAAAAAGGGTCATTGAGCAGGCAAAATCGCTCTTCGTAGATAATAATACATACAGTTGCCGTTTTTAGTGAGACCTTGAGAACTGTAAGTGATGTTCTTCTTATCTGTGAGAAGAAAAAAAAAATAAAAATTCTCAAGCTTCGTTGTACCGCGAATCATGAAGGTACCAGCCGAGTAAGTAGTAAGAGCGGAACTCTGCTCAGGCACAAGTAGTCACGTACTGGCTTTGTCAGACCTCAACTATATCGCCGGTGCAATCTGACCTCCAAAGCTACGACCTGGTGCATTATGCACGCCACTGACTTAGCTTACCTATACCTGTACAACCCTCCTACGTCTTACCACTTCAAACCGCGCTCTGCCATGCCCTTGTACCATACATATAGCTATGATATCTATATGCACATATCGTGTATGTTTTCTACACTGGATTAAAGTATATTACCCTAAGTCCAGTTATATGAACTGAGATTCTTAATCCTCGTTAAATTATTTATTATCATTAAAATTATTATCGTGTTAATTATTTTTGGTGGAAAAGTGAGATCGAAATTTTTTCGAAAGATCACCTTTTTTTTCTTTTTTTGCACAGTTTCGATTATGTATATGAAGGACTATGATAGTTACTTGGAAAAGGTTTTATAGAATCTAGATAATATAATACTTCGTTTTACCTCCTGCACTACAATTAGGAGACTCTTTAATTGTCATTAGTTTTTTAGAGTAAGAAGAGTAGCACTTTACTCGAAATTCTGATTACTTGGTACATACACGTGTTATATATATATATTATATAGTAAATATTGCGACAATTAAACCGTAGGAGAGTGTATAATACGGTGGTCCTCATTTAGGGCTCGGACAAAATTTTTTAAAATTGTTTTTGAATTATTTAGAACCGAGCTCGGGGGCGCCGGAAAAAAAAAAACTCTAAGTAAGGACCACTCTAGTGTATATGCCCCTAAAATAACAGAGAAATGTTAAAGTTTTGCGTAATCAAAAGCACCGACGATATTATCGATTAATTTGAAAACGGAGAAGAAAAAGAAAATCTAGTTTCGACTAGATTCCCAATTTTGACCATTTCTTTTATTTTTATTCCATATTTTCGACTTCTATCAGCCCCAATTTTATACTGCAGTTGGATCCTCGAGCTCAACTCTTACCTTCGTAGGCATAAAACCTACCCTGTGCGAACTTCCCTATATGCATAATCGAGACCTCGTCGTCGAATAGAGCCATCGCGTATAAAAAGGAAGGGAAAAAGAGCTGGGTCTCGGTTTTACAGCCTCCGCGGTAAAATATGTATGCGATATAGAGAAATTTCTTCTCGGATGATGTAGAATGATGATTTTCTCAAATTTCTTTCAGTCATGTTTCAAAACCTCATTTTTCTTCCCTAATCATATACTATTATATTATTTATTAGATCGGAATATGGGATATTTCAAGCCAATTTTAATGGAAAGGTTTGAGCCTGACCACTTTTAATTTTCTTGACATTTTTTCGACTGACTGAGAGCACCTAGTTTTTCTTCTTCTTTCTTCGATTCTTAAAAATTCGAGAAATTTAATGGATCAACAAAATCAGAATCATATCCGAAAACGTTGAATTTATATGGGTTCAGAAAATGTACAATGTACTGGTAACCAACATTCTACTACATTTCATAAAACGAACGATATTCCGGAACACATTTCTCACGCATACATAGGGTTGAGCTTCAGCTAGCAAGTCAAACGAGAGAAGATTCAATGCGGAAGTTCGCGTTTACTCGAGAAACACAATCGAACCAGTAACTGAGGAAGGAGACGTATGCCACTGGTATTAACAATGATAAGTCGTGTTTGGAGTTACCTTGTACCAATTTTTGCTTCCGCGACTTTGTAAACTTGAAAAAAGTTACCATTATGTGGTCAAAAAATGAAAAATTAGAACAAGGTAATTCCAAAAACGACCTATCATCGTTTAAGGTTGGTCTATGTGTTTTTCTATCGCCGAGTGGCATCATACTGGACAGTATGATACATTCAGTGCAACTGTGAATAATTGTACAATTTCTGGAGCGGATAACCGAGCTGTGAAATTTTTTTCAAAATTTCGGAAAAAGTTTGAAAACATGAAACATTTGTTATTCATTTTTTGACATCAGATTATATTACAGATATTACATATTCATTATTTTAAATGAGGATACCATTATCGAGAGTGTGAATTAGATTACCGACATAGTAGTTCCAGAATAGTTTTGATGTTCTTCAATAATATAGATATCAATATATTCTTGGTTATATCTCTGAATGTTCTTCAAATGCATATTTAAGGCTTTGAAGCTTCAGTACGGCAATGTTGCATTTGAGAACTATCATCACCAACAATACATGTACGGGCCTGAACAGAAGGCGTTCTTGGATGAGTCATGAGAGGTGCAACAGGACTTCTTTTCATCATCAGTAGACTGAGGATTCTTGCAGAGGTACTCGCAGGATTTGACACGGCTGGCGTCAGTTACAATCATCATTACAAAAGCAATGAGCAGCAGCACGAGGGTCGTCTTGAAATTGGTCATTGTAGTTATTGTTGTACGGTAGTACGTTGAATATTGAGAAATGATCCTGAAAAGATAAGGTTCTATTCTGTGAAGTATTCAGTTTCCCTCGATATTTATACGCTAGATCGGGTATGTCGTTGTTATCAGACCGGTGCAAAGATCTTATTATTTGACCTCGGTGAACAATTACTATTTTAACAATATAAAAAGGGTAACTATTATCTAACGATTCGAGAACTTATGAAGAACTTCGTTTACAAGAAGGTGGCAAGACAATGAGACTATCAAAATCCATGTCGTATAGAAGGCCTGATTATCAATTTGACAAAAATTAAATGTGATGTAGGTGCTTGGCAGTAGCATCTAATTTCGGATACTTTTTTATACGAAAAAGTAATTTTTGTATGAAATGAATTGTATATATTTTTTCGGCATAAGCACGTATTTTTCGTAATGTATGGGTAATGATCGCATCAATGTACTTGGCGAAAGGAGCTTTTAAATCGGAGGTGCTTTTATGGATATACAGTTACATTTCTCTTCGACGAAACCGAGTCACACAGACCCCAAATTTTACAGTATAATATAAAGTCTAGGTTAAAAAATTTTGTTGATAGGTAATAACGTCTGATAGCTACTCACCAGCAGAATCGTCCTTCTGGTTAGCGTAGTTTGCGAACTGCGAAGTCAGCTTTTGGAGGGATGAACTTGAACTGAATTTACGCATCTAATTCTGGCTTATTTGTACCTAGGTAACATGTAGAAAAAAAAAAACTATAACGAGGCGATAAAAATTAATTAACGTTTTTATCATAATTTTTCGCTTCAGGAACTGAACATGCATTTTTACATAGCCCTCGTAGAAAAGTACAGTACTTTATTATATAATAGTGCGCATTATTTTATGGGTTATCGCAATCGTTCTAATTAGGTGATCATTTCACTATCTAAACCGAGCTGCACTTTTCATTACGAATATACGTAGCTCCTATCATTCGGTTACGAATGCAATAATAATGTTACGTATAGGTAGCTCGGAATTTCAAAATGACTGATAGGTATAGGTCGCCTTAGCGAACAGAATACTTTGAGTTATTTATACAATAATTATTTAATATATTTGGAAAGTACAAGTTGACGGGTCCGGAGGAAACAGACGTATCGCTCGTTGGGCCGCCTGGAACGGACCTATCTTTTCCTTTTGCTTTGGAGACTTTGTAAATTTGAAAAAATGAGTATTGTGGTTAAAAAATGAAAAATCGGAACACAGTAAGTCCAAACACGACCTATCATTGTTTAAGGGATTGGTCTATAGGGGTAAAAAAGCGTCAACATTTTGGTGATCATATTTTTCTTTTTTCTTGTACTCCTTTTTTTCAGCCATTTATAGCTGTAGCTGTATATGATCGTTGAAGCCAATTCTTATCTTTGCTCAACCCCCATTTACGCCTGCGCGAATAAAAGCTTAGGGGAAAAGGTGTGAGGTAAAGAAAAAGGGAAAGAAAAAGTTCGAAAAACTTTATTATTGACGCGAAGTGTCGATATGAGATGTACAAAAGTATTTTCAAAAAACGGGAAAAGAAGAAATATAAAAAACGAATAAACAGATAAGAATAGTGTACTTCTATATTGTCCGAGTCGATTCACGTTATTATATATATATAGCACTTCGTTAATCAGATAGATAATTGAACTTGGTAAAGAATGAATGAGTCTACCAACGCCTGAAATTATTTCTCTGTTTTTTGCTTTCCGGAGCTTTTACATAATTATACGCCGTATACGATAGACTTATAACTTATTCGTCCCAAGCCCCTAATCGCTAAAGTACTATAACAGAATTTAGAACATCAAGCCAGTATATCAAAGGATATGCAAAACGACTTGATTTTAAACCATATGGCAGTATAATGGGCCTAGAATGAAATTAAATTCTATTCGTTTCGCTCAAGCTATTAAACATCGTCATATATCTAGTCGATATGCACTCCACGCGTGTATAGATATCATGAAATAGCTTTTGAGATAATTAATCTCATTATATAACGATAAAATTTGAATAGATAGTCAAATCGATTCATTAGGAACACACAACTCGAAAATGAAGTCCACTGTACCGTAAATTGGAATTCTTTTTTTTTTCAAAATCTGCAGTTCTGAATATTTTTTCCATAATCTTACCCGGGTAAAATAACGAAATAGGCTATAAAGGCTAATCAAATTTCCTGGACCTCCGACGAGAGTTAGATATTTTTAATTTTCTTTTCTTTTTTTTTTTTTTGCGGAGGAAAGTAAAATTTTTTCATTCAATATGGGTTTTTGACAAATCAATTTTTATTGTAAATATTTCATTGTTATTTTCATATACAATATTATATGTGATATTTATATATATATATATATATGCGGGTATCTATGTACAAGTTATTAAATTACTGCAGGTGAAAATTTGATAATAAATTATCGTACAGTTTGAGACATGTGGAGGGGTGTCAGCATCAGTTCAAAAGCTGCATCCTTCAAATTTGCACCTCTTAGATTTGCTTCGTGGAGATCAGACCCGGACAGATCGCAGGACTGTAATAAATTTTCGTAAAATATTTAGAGTCTTTTTACCTAATTAGAGTTTTCGCTCGTTCGTTCTTTCTTCCTTTCTTTCTTTTGTTTTACCTCTAAATCTGCACCAGCTAGAACTGCTGTTCTAAGATCGCAATTTTTTAATTTTGCATTCTTCAGAGTTGCTACGCGGAGATTTACGCCCGCCATATTACTGCCTTCGAGATTAGCTCCCTTCAGATTAACCCCTTCCATATTTGCTCTGAGACCTGACGGATCCTCGAAATTACAACCCTGTAGATTAGCAGCCTCTAAATTAGCGCAGAGCATTTTAACCGACAAAAGTTGGGCACCTTCCATATTTGTTCCGGACAAATCGGCTCGCTCGAGATTACATCCCGATAAATTTGTACCGAATAGAAGACAACCGTGGAGATTCGCGTACTGAAAATAAAAAGGAAAACGGAAAAACCTTCAACACTTATAGAATGTTTTTACCTGAAAATTCATTAGCATAGTGCAACGTGTGTCTGATTAAAGTCCGCGTTTATGAAATTGCAAAATTTTCTCCAATTTTGAGAATTCAATTTTTCAATCAAGTTCTTGAAAAGCATCTAAATACCAAATGAATGAATACATGCCTGAGAATCTTCTCAATTTAATTCTAAATAATTTCGAATAGTAGAAGAGTGGGAAACATTATTTTACCAAAAAAAAAAACTCGATCTTAAAACACATGAAATGGGGTTCAGGGTTTTCGTATTATCCTTTAGTCTATAGAACTAAGGAAAGTTGGGGGTCAATTACGCCGACATAATTTCAAAGTTGAACGGTTTAGCCAGCTTCAAAGGGCCCCCAACACCGATATTGCGCGGGTTATCTCATTCGAGATAGCCTCACGTCTGCAGACAGGGTCTCTGAATAATTACCTGTTCTCTCTGGGATAAGTACCCTGGATGACTATACGGGGTGTAGTTAAGTCTTGATCGACTAGCTTGTTTTCGGCCTTTCGTTGAGACGATTTTAATGTAACTATAATATTTTCCATCGCGTAATCATATTTGTATGAAAAAATCTGGAAACTTTTATGAAAGCTTTCTCACCGCGTTAAAAAATGATGAAAGACCGATTCGTGTGTATTTTTCTTTTTTTCTCGTAACATTTTTGGTATCCTATATATGACTATAATTAAAACTTACCTTAAAATTTATATTGCGAAGATCTAGCCTCGAGAGATCGGCACCAGCCAAATTAACCCCTTGAAATCTAAGTTCTTCGGTAGTAGGGGTTGATAATATTGCTTTTAAAACATCGCTTCGTGTTAATGGGGCAGTTTCGTCTTCACTTATTCCAAAACCTGCTACTATCGGCTCTAGAATTTCTACTGCACCTTCTATACCGTAAAATTTAGCCTCTTCCAATACTCCTGCTCGGTAAATAATCATATTAGTAATACTTAGACTATCACATACGTACCTATAAGGAATGATTAAATATCCATTTACTTTGAGACCCTTAATTATTATGTTTTTTTTTTTTTTTTTAATTCAATTTCAAATTCTATTTAATCAGTATTTCTACGTGGGATGAAATTGGGATGTGGTTACGGTACCAATATATTATACAATAATCTTAAATCCAATATCTGAAATCTACAGTCTAGACATTTGAGTGTCAATCTATTCACCTGACAATCGAACAACGTGAAGCTTAAAATTGAGTAGGGTTGAAGGTCGTCAGAGATATAAGGATAATTTACATTACACATTTATATAGGTATAGATATAATTACTCGAGAATTCTATTTGTGCCTAAAAACAGACTAATTGTGTATCGTACTGCTCAAGAACATAGTTTAACAAACAAGTAAGTTAGGTAATCTTCTTAGCACCGCAAAATGCCCAGGAATCTGAATTTGTGTAATAATAAGAAACGAAATTAATTGGATAAAAAAAGGTGAATGATTATCTGGTTTAGAATTTTCTTAATTTGTTTTACCCTCATTTTTTTTTTTTTATCTTCTCTATCTTTTCTAACTAAGTTTCTTACCCGCAGCGTTTATGTTATTGTCGATTATCAATTGACCGTGTCTGAGGTAATTTAATAACGGTTCAAAATACGCTGGGCTTCTGTCGATCAAAAATGCCCCATTTTGATCTCGTTCACTGGGTTGTATTCGCCATTCAGTATCGACTTCTTGAGTAAACATTCTGTTTTGAATATATATATATTAATATCTTACTGTTGAAAATAGTGATAATAATAAATAAGTAAGTATTAAAAAATATCCTAAGAAAGCAGTAATTATAATTACTGTTTAATTTTTCATTTAACATTTTTTCAAATTACTCTTAATTTACCTAGCCAACATACTCATAGGTTCTTTATTCGTAAGAGTACTTCTTGTGGTAACAAAGCATTTACCACCAACATTTAATGTTAACCATTCGGAATTTTTATTCGTTAATATTTGTTCGTCGATTAATTTTTTCGATATAAAATCATCACCGTTAGAAACGTATAATACATCGTCGTCCCTGCATGAAAAAAGGATAATTATCTTAGTTTATTTATGATTCGATTTTATTTTCATTTTTTACATTTACCTAATTAATTTCAAATCGTCAATTTCACCACCGTGAGGAGTAAACAGTCTTTTAGCACTAATTTCAAATTTTAAACTCGCTGCCGCCAATAATTCGTCGATAGAATGCGTCACCATAAATACCTACAATAAAAAATACCGAGAAATTGAAACACTGTTTTTTTTAAATTCAAATATTGCCGCGCCGCATGAGCGCGCGCGTGTTAGATGAAATACTACGTTAGTCACAAAGTGATAAACCTATCAAAAAGGTTGTCATTTAGTAGATAAACAATTAAATATCGTCGACGATTAATTATTCTAGTGTTTTAATTCTCCTTTAATATTGCCTGCATGGTTATTAGAAAAAAAGAAAAAAAAACCCCAAAATAATAATAATAATAATAATGATAATAGATTACCTTGCCGTTTACGTCGGTACCATTGATGAAAAGAACAACTCTCTTCATGTTTGTTGAACGATAATTAATAAATCTAAAACTAGTGTCAAATGATGAACAAATAACCGAGCTTATAAGTAAAATAAATAATTCTTTTTTTCTTCTAATATTATTATAATATCGGAGTAGAACTCTGCATTGACGTTTAACAACACGGAGCCATGTTTTTTTACCAAGCTAGTTGTTCACCGCCATAACAGGTGGCAGGCGCATGACAAAAGAGACAATAGAACGATGAACACGCCCCCTTTTCATTAAAGAGTTTGAGTAGTAATCAAATACGGAGAGTTCCCAACAAAGAGCGAAGCTCGTGTGATCTACCGCTCTCTTAAATCCGGATATTATTTATTCAAATAGTCAGTTTTTATCGCTTTAATAATCTGGGTTTGACGTTTATCAATTCAATCTACCAAGTAGACGTGGAATATCAAAGATGGCGGATCTCTGCTGACGTTTCTCACATCTCACTTAGTTGGTTCGTTCAACACGCTCAAATGAGTGGAAAAACATCTGGCTAGTTTATTTGAGGCCTTATTATAAACGCTGTATAGTTAAAGAGTTAGTTTTACGGCAACGAGATGATGAACATGTGGAAAATGCGAGAGCTCATGGACAAGGCGTGAGTAAAATATATTTATAGTATTAACACCGTGCGAGCAACCTAACCTGATTTTCAAGTTTTTGCTTCTGACAAAATTGCGCTCAATAAGCCTCGGCTCACTTATATAAAACACCGACTCAAAATGCGTAGATTTTTACTATAAAATATTTGCGATAAACAGCCTCATAAATACCCTGGGCATTCTAACCCCATTTTTTTTCCCCGTAAAAATTTGGCGTTAAAACATCGTCGAAAAATATTCGATAGGCTAATTTCGTGACAAAAATATACTCCCAACAGGCGGAAAGTCCCGTTTCTTCCACAGATAACCTTCAGGTTTTATTTGAACAAGAATAAATCTGCGTAATGATTTCGAAACATCACATATTTTATCGTATTTTATTATCCTCCAAGCTGTTTCCTCGGTAGATTAACTAAAAGCGGTATTCATAAATGCTCTATTATTTTCATTCTCCTGCTTGTTGTTCTTCCACAATTAATCGCACCGATGCTTCACTTTTTAAAGAATGAGATTAGTCAAGGACAAAGTTTACGAGCTCCTCACGTGCTTCTATATACATAATTTCAGTTGCATCGAGGTATTTGTATTAGGCAATTACTTAGCTATTACGTAAGAACTGATAACGTATTGTCACTATGATCTGCCTTTCGAAGTTTATTTGTTTCCTTGTTTTTTCATTCTTCCAGCCTTTTAATTGAAATGAATTTTCAAGCCAAACAAAATTGGGAAAATATTAGTCTAATTATTTCCTAGAAAATTGAAATAATTTTTATGTTCTCTTTTTTTTTTTTATTTCATTTTATGCGTCTGTTTAATGCGACGTTTATTTTATTTTCTCTTACATTTTAATATAGATATTTAGTCGATTATCATCCAATGATACCAATCGAAGAAGTGAAAGTTGTCTGATTATGTAAATATCGTTTGTTAAGAATATTGTGGAGAAATAGTTTTAACGGATTAACTTAAAGCGGTCCATTTTATTTTATCAATATTTTATTATTCATCAACAGGACAAATGTTGTGATGAATTACACAGATACTGAAGCCAAAGTCAGAGAAGCGACTAACGACGATGCTTGGGGTCCAACTGGTGAGTTTAAACCAGATTATAAGTCGCCAGAAATAATTTTCAATGATTTTAGTTATAAGAAAGGGGAGTTAATTCATTATCTGATAGATTCTCAAGGCATTAATTCAATTTAGCCGATATCAAGAGTGAAAATTGCAATCGAAACCGGCAAACGACTTAGAAATGTGATTTGCTTTTTGTTTGTATTTCAAAAGGAACTCTTGAGTAATACAAGAGCCAATTATCAGTAATTTAGATACCTCGTACATAGCTTGCGGATAACAAAACAAAATTCTATGCCTGAATTAGATATTTACATTAAATAGAAAAAGAGATAATTTATGGCATAACAATATCATAATACACTACGGTAAATTGAAGGAACAATATTAAAGCAGAAATAAAGTATGAAGGTACTATGCTTTGCGAGGTATTTCAAGTCCCGTAATAAAAACATTGAAAATCTAATAATTGTATATGTAACTAATAGAATGATCCTAATATCTTGAGTAAATAAAATACAGCGAGTCGCAATCATTTGGTACACTTATAAAAAGTTGATAACTAAATTTGTATTAGTAGTGATAACAAGAGAGACTTCTGTCCAATTATCACTATGATCGTATCAATTTCAGGAGCTATGATGCAGGAACTAGCACAAGCTACTTTTACATATGAACAATTCCCCGAGGTAATGTCAATGTTATGGAAAAGAATGTTGCAAGAAAATAAACGAAATTGGCGTAGAACTTACAAGGTAATTACTGTTATTATAGTAACTAGTTCCACAGCGTAACTAGGTAACTAGTGAATGATAATAAAGGAAGAATTTAGAGCTAGTTACTAGTTACTATAAATGAAAAATTAAATGAAAGACAAATTCTGATGAAATTATTTTGCTAAAATTACAGTCGCTACTGTTGTTGAATTACCTGGTTCGAAACGGCTCTGAACGTGTTGTAACATCCTCTCGTGAACACATCTACGACCTTAGATCACTTGAGAATTACACATACATAGATGAGTTTGGTAAAGACCAGGGAATAAACATCAGACACAAAGTGAGAGAGCTTATAGACTTCATTCAAGACGACGACAAGCTAAGAGACGAGAGAAAAAAGGCAAAGAAAAACAAGGACAAGTATATCGGAATGTCTAGCGAAGCTATGGGAATGAGATTTGGAGGGGGAGATAGGTGGACGGATAGCCCAAAGTGGAATAAACCGGCTACAGAAGGAGGCTACAATGATTGGGACAGAGAAAGTAAAGGCAGAGGTTTTGAAGACGGGAATAACAGGTGTGAAGAGTGTTGATTCCCCATTTATTGCCTTTAACAATATTTTCCATATAATAATTCGAATTTATTGCTACAGCGACGACGGGGAGAGAGAGGATTCGGAAAATGATACTCCTTCAAGTCCGAGACGAGGCGGTAGAGAATACAGGGACACAACAGAGAACATAGACAGAGTTGAAAAAAGTTCTCAGCCTTCTACGCCGTCTGCTAATCAATCACCGGCAAAGACTACTCGAGTTTTTAAAAAAGTTGACTTGGGAGCTGCCGCTAGCTTCGGCAAAGACCAATCCAATGTAAGTTCAGTTAGAGTCTCAGTGAACTCGGAGAATTATTATCGAGGGTTTATATTCGAAGATTCGTCAAGGCTCAATTGATTTCTTTCATCTATTTACAGAACAGCTCCCCGGTTAAACAGAACAACCTTATGTCGTCACCGGTGAGAGATCAGAGAAGTAAAAATGAGATACTGAACGACCTTTTCGACTCTCAGAGTGAAGTTATCAGTCCGAATCCAGGAGATGAGGACGACGACTTTAATCCAAGAGGCAATAACCACGCCCTGGCACAACCCCAGAATCAAAATAGTACAGATTTTGGAGATTTTGCTAGCGCCTTTGGCGGACCTCTGAATAAACCCAATGATGGAAATGGCGATGAGTTCGCTGACTTTACATCCGCCTTTGATGCCGGTGTTACCATTTCTAATACTAACAATCAATCTCAGCCTCAAATTTCATTGCTTGGGGCTACGATACCAAACATTGGGAATCCTATGAGTGGTAACTTGCCCGCTACGTTATCTACTTCGCAAAATATCGGAGCACCAACCTTCGGAACTTCGATATTACAGAATTCAGCTGTAGGGAATAATCTTTTCAATTCTCTGCCGCCCCAAAGACTCGCTAATCAGTCTCAGTCTATAAACAACAGCAATAACAATCCAGGTGTTAATTATTGACGATATTTTCAGTTTTATTCAAGGCATTTTCATCTTTAAATAATGTTGGAATTGAATTTTGCCCAGCGTCTTCGAACACAGACCTCCTCGCAGACTTAGGAGGATTCAACTCGTTGCCAACCATTCCGCCCACAGGGAGCAACGTGAATAATGCAAATTTGTTCGGCTCGGCAAATCCTTTGGATCTGAATTCAGGTTTGTAAGAGAACTCTTTCATTTATTTATGATCTGGAAATTTGACTGCAATTTAAAATCAATTCTGATTTACCGTTGCTCAAAGTAAGAGATTATTTTCAATGCTTGGAGAAGTAATGCCCCCAAGTCAGCCTTTCCTTACAGCATCAAGACCGGAAGGAATCAGCTTTAAGCGAGCCGCAAATGAGCTATTGGAAGCCCTCAGGCGAATTGAAGACATAAAAAGTAGCAAGGACTTGGAAGAAATAAAGTCTAAAATCTACAGATACATTAAATTTTTGCCTGGAACTTATACACCGCAAAAATATCTCGGATTAGACGAAGATATTGATATAGACATTATTTCACACGGCAGAATATTAGAGAATGTTATCGATAAGTTTGACCATAATTGGCCATTGGTTGGGAATAGATTGGACGATTTAGTCAAGGGTTTATTTGTAATCGAAGGATCTAACAGCCTCTTGTTAAACGAATCTTTAACTGTGCTCAGCGATACATTGAAAGGAAGTAAAGATGAGAAAAAATCGCGAGTTATATCATTAATTTTACAAGCTTTAATTAAAAGCGATGCTTTGCCCTCTGCCATCGTAGACCTCTCTAAAAATCCGGGAAATTCTAATACCTTAGTGAATTTAGAAGTAGAAAATAACTGGCAAAATATTGTTCAGATTTTAGCTTCTTTGCCAGATAGAATCGCGAATAAGATGAGTGGACATATGCCCGAGTCTTTCAACTCTGAATCGTACGCGAATATTGTTTATTTTCACATTTTAAAAGCTGTTAAATTCATCAACTACGGATTACAAGAATTCAACATCCAACCTGACGTTAGATATCTTTCGATATTATTGAGCAAGAGCGCTTTAGTCTTGAACAGAATTGGCCTCAAAGAATTAGCCAGTATATTTACTGATTGGTCTTTTACGAATCAGGAAAATATTAGATATCTTATCGAGAAGATTTTGATCGGGATAAACAGCCAAAGCGTAGAACCAATCGCGGTGATGTTCTTGAAGCAAAGACTCCCCGAACATGGGATTAGTTACGTGTTTGGTAATTTGATATCAAATTCTAACTGGAAATATATTTTGACCAGTAAAATCCCTCTGCTGTCTTTCTACGACGATGAATACTTGCCAGCTAATTTAATATCCTATTTATCACAAGGCTGTGAATCTTCCGAACAAGTTTTGGCCAAATTGCTTATCCAGCTTTTGGAATCTTGGAGCAACAGAAGCATCTTGAATCACATCACGTTTGAGCAGCATATATTCATCACTAAATTGATGATATTGTCTATAAAAGAATTAGGCGACAGGCTGACGCCCACTGAAAAGAACACAGTCTTGAAATTAATGTTCTCTGGCACTCAGGCTCATCTCGAAATGATTCAACCTAAACTGAGGGCCATAGGCATGGTCACTGCTGAAATTTTTACCCAAATATTAAACAAATCTATGGCCGGTGCAGAGCTCAAATTTGAGTACGAAGAAATGGGGGAAGAGGTTGTAGAAATGACCAAATCATTGAGACTTACAAAGATTGATTACAGTCAAAGCATTGATGAGATGAAAGACGAAGAATTGACTGTTGGAAATGCCCAGTTTCATCAACTAGGAGATAAAAAGCTTTACCAACTTGGAGTTAGGTCCAAACTCTTGCCAGATTTAATGGGAGAAAATAGTCGGACTATTAAGACAGATAGATTTTTTGAAGAATCAGAAAAACTTGAGGCTGGAAAACCTCCTGGGGAGGAAAATAGCGAGCCAATAAATACATCGCAGGATGAGGATCTGGACAGCGACGATGATCTTGTGCCTTACGACATGTCTATGGATACAAAAATATCGGAAAGAAAAAGACCAGCCTATTTACGTGACCTTCGCGATAACCTGACCGATCCTCAAGGGAAAAGTGACCCTGATGTGTTCGCTGGCAGCTTAGAGATTTGCGAAGATATGATATTGTCCCAGCTACCAAACGACGATCCCTCTTTTGGCGTTGAGTTATTACAGATTCTTGTTACTCTGGGAGAGAACAGTTACGTCGAAGAATTTGATGTATTAAAATTCAAGTCTTGTACAGCTATTGTAACTGTCTTTCCAAAAGAATCTGCCGAATATTTATGCAAAGAATTCCACGCGGAAATGGGTACATACTCTATAATGCAGAGACTATTTTTTTTGGATGTATTGCAAGAGGCTGCTAGAAAATTGTCCAATACTGAAGTTGAAAAAGGCCCTGGTTTGATATCGGAAGATGCAAAGCTGCAGAATCAAAAGAAACAGGCAAAACCAATATCGCTAATTGTGGAGACAGACAAGACTAAGAAATACGAAACGCTGTTTGCTGATGATTTTGAAATTGATGAGACTAACGAGAATATTGTGGATTGGGGAGACGTTGTAAAAAAAAGAATTCAATCTAATACAAGGAGACTAACGCACGGAACTAAACTTCCTAAAGTTGCAGTTAACAAATTCGCAAATGTTGCATCTTCGTTCTTTTATCCATTATTATACGGGTTTGGTCGTAAAGGAACATTTATGTGCGGTACTCCAAAGATCTACGAAGATCAGGATTGCATTTTGCTCGTTAACTTTCTAAAAACTCTTTCAGTATTAATGGTGTCTGCAAAAAACTGTAACTTGGCTCCTAAAATGGGTAAAGAAATATTCGATCTATCTTGGACGCTGAGATATCACTTTGAAGGAAAAGTTAGAATAGCTGTTATCCAAAATATCGCCTCTGTTATCATTTCCACACCTACACACGTCTTGACTACAGAATTATTCGAGCAAATATTAGATGCCAGAAACTGGCTGGCTGATATTTCACAAAATACATTTAGGGGGGACTCAAACAGTAGCTGTAGAAGTCTTGGTATCAGCGTATTATCCCTTATCGATTCGGTAATCGGTTCCAGTTTCAATAAACTCTAAGTTCTTAGACATTCGTAGCTTTAAAAATGTTCTTTAGTTACATATTGCGCTAATTTTATTATAAGTTTTTCTCTAAATTTTTTCCAAATAAGCAATAAACTTACTTTTTGTATAATATCTGATAATTGGTAAATGGTTTTTATTTGTAATAAATCAATCTTTCACGCTAATTAAAATTCAGGTAAATTTTATGAGCTAATTAATCACGAAATAAATATACCTAACATGTGACTTTACGAGAATTTTTTCATACAGATTCGATGAACATGACTGGAACGACGAATCTTCTAATACCAATGTCTACTAGTGTCAAGGGGCAGCCAACAACTGGTCCAAATATGACACCAGTTGGATCTACGTGGGCCGGAGCTGGTCTCAACATCGATTTAGACAATATAATGGGCAGCAAATCTAAACAGTCCGGACCTGCGCCTACGATGAATCAATTAGCCAGCAATAGTCCGCAACATCAACCCAAGGGGATAGGTAAATATGAAATTTTATTATGTAATTATTTTGAACTTGTTTGAAGGATGTGTTGAATGCCAAATTCCTCTACAAATGTTCTGAAGAAAAAAAACTGTATAATTTTCTTTGTAATTTCCCAACTAATTTTATCATGAAAAATTCGATTAGTATGATGCAGAGTTTCTCTAGACGAGAGAAATCGAATTTTTATAAAACAGAAAATATGAAAACTGGACGACTCCGCTAAGCTTAAACATTGTGCAATAAAGAGACTTAAAAAATTAACTAAATTAACTAATGTACGTTTAATACTGTCTAATAGTTCAAGATTAACGTATAAATACGTCGTTGTTAATAAGCTTTTAATTTCTTCTTTCAAAAAGAGGAATTTTTTTCAGCTGTACCGTCTGTGGGACTAATTTCACCAACTATTAAACCTCAGCAGCAAACAAACGCGGGATACTTCCCTGCATTTCAATGAAACATAATTAAAACGGAACTAATTTTATAACCATTCTCCGAATAGATATTAATAAAGAAAAAAAAAATAGTTAATAAATCAGCAAAGAGTTGCTGTAGTGAACCCACACTAATTATCAGTTCTTGATACAAAATAGAACTTTGTTGATGTTTTTGTTTTCTTTTTTTTTTCTCTTTTGTATATCGTTAATCTAAAACATAATTATTTGATAATCAGAGGTTGAGATGAAAAGTGATTATGATCTGGTGGTAATTAATATCTATAGAAATAAAGTATGAACAACAGTTTTCACAGGGCTTAGCTTAATATTACTGGATAAAAATTATAAAATAGTAAAATGAATATATGAATTTGTCAAAATATGCTCGAAAAATTATTAACAACACGTAGAATTTTGAAAAAGATAATATGAAACCCAATTCAATCATATTGGGTGTATTTATTATTGTATCGTTATGAAATTGATGTAAATAATTTTACCTGTTTATAAATCACGAATCGGAGGATGCCAAAGGCCTTGGGTACATACTATAGCAGGTCTATATTAGATAGGTAAAAGAAACAAAAAAGAAAAGAAAATTTTATCGATAAATACGTGAGGATGATGAATAGCTTGAGATTGAATTGAGATGAAAGAAAAAAAAAACTAAAACAAAACTGAAAAATAAAGAAAATGACCAAATGCAATATGCAATGGCAGCTCTTCAATATACTCTTTAATGTTGTGATGCATACATACATACCTACTTATGTATACATACTTTGGAAATTATTCGTATCCAAGAATTAATAATACGATACCGTTAATTTTACGCTACTCTCTATGCAATGGCTTTTCAAAAATATTGGTAAGCAATTAAAGAGAAATTTTCTACTATCAAGTTTGAGAAATTCTATGATAATAACTAATTTGGAAGTTGGAATTTGCATATATATATAAAAAAAAGAACAGGGTGCCTCTAAATTCAATGATCATTCTTCAAAATCAGTCAGATTTTGTTAAATTAAACAGAAACTTGGTTCTATATCAGTAAAATTAATAATCTTACAGAATGTTACATCATGTCTTGTTGAAAAATATTGATTCGTTAATCTGTTAATTGATCAAGTCAGCAATAATAGATTGATAATTTTATAAAAATAAAATCAGAGGCACTGAAATGGTTAATATAGAAATGAATGTGTTTGAAATTAAAGTACCGATAGTTGTTTTATTATTCTGTTTATTTCTATGCAGTATTTATACACGTCAATGATTTATCAGAATGTTTAACAGCTAATGTGTAGTTCTGCTTCCTTAATTCAAACGTTTTGTGTAAGGGCCATGTAGCGTAAACTGTAAATAATGAAACGTGTGTATGTTATGCTATTCTATACTATACTTGATACTAGATTGCGATAAATACATAATATTTGAAGGCCTTGCAGCTTATAGGGCCAGCAATGTTAATACGTGCTTCCAAAGCACAAATCTAGTTTTTCACTGACAAAATGATTATAATTATTATTATTATGATGATGATTCAACATAATATAGAAATGTATAAACAATACTATGTCTTATTATGTTATTAACATCAGTATGATATACATATGTATATGTAGACGATAGACCATAGTCACTTTAGCACAAAACTAGCGCAATAGTTTGTAAAATAAATACAGTTTAACTTAGAGGTAATCGTTCATGGGATATCATTTAACAAGAAAGAAAAAAAAAGAAAAGAAAAAAGCAAAAAAAAAAAAAAAGTAAGAGAATAATATCGTATTAAAGATTCCTGTTGTTTAAACATTAGTTATTTCAATTTTTGTACAATTACCTAATCATTCTAGACAATTAAATTTTCTCTTTTATCATGTAAACTAAATTAAATTCATATTATTCATGAAATAATTTTCATTCTTTTTCAAAGATTGAAAAAACGAAAACAAAAACAAAAAAAAGAAAGAAAAAATATATGAAAACGAAAATACGATTCTTATTAGAAATTATAATATGAAATGCATATCTTTCGGATTGAACGTTAAATCAATCATTTAATGAAAAAAAAAATAATAGGTAATAATTATTAATTAATAATTAGATCGTTAAGCAAGATAGAATTATTTTTAATCAGGAAGCAGAAATGTTAGTAATAGTTAAAACGGGGCTTTGCGTCAGGCTATTTTTTACTTTTGAATTATAAAAAAGAACGAAACCGGTTCGGCTATAGAACGAAACTAAAATTTTTTCTCAATATTCAAAAAGTTGCAGTTGAATATTATACAAGTATCGGTTAATGAGTGTAAAAACCCCCTCATCGAATTTATTGCCCTGTCGTAAAGCCCATGAGTTAGCAATATATTCCATTATAGAATAATTTTCTTTATTTCTTGATCCTTAATAGTCTACAAATGTATATTTCCAGTTTTACCACATCATGCACTATGAATAGTAACATATTAGTATTACTCAGAAATTAATTTAGTTTTATTCTATACAAACTTTAAGCATCATAAGCGCTCTTATCTATAATTTGAAATTTATACACATATTATTTTATGAGTATACTATTTTAATACCTTATCGATCCGTTTATAATTAAATAATCTTCTCCTCAGTCTTTAGACTCATTTTTTGGTTCTCATCATCTCTTTATCATTATTGAGACTGAATTATACCGCCTAATATTTATAACCGGGTTAAAATACATCACTTGCATTTAAAATTCACGGTGATGAATGAAGTTGATAATTTTCAATTTAAACCTTACTATCTCGCCATTGCATTATTTATTTATATAATACATTTTTTTGATTTTATTTTTTCAAAATTTATTATGTCCTAAATCTCTTTCGCTATTATTATTATTATTATTATTATTGTTATTATTATTGTTATTATTATTATTATTATTATTATTACTATCATTATTCAACGATTATAAGCATTATAAATCTTATTTTCAATTTTGTTAAAAAGAATGAAATCTATATGTATATATTGTATATGTACTTATAATTGTATCGGAAAAGATATTAGAGAGAGACAGAGAAACATAGAGAAAAAAAAGAAAAGAAAACAGAAAATGAAGAAAAAATAATAATAAGAGAAATCCAGATACTTTGGGTAGTATCTGAAGATTTTTGCAATAAAGAAATATGGTAATGGTGAGACCAAACTGGTTCATATTCGATAAACAAATAACAAACTAAAGTTGTATAAGGTTTATAGATTTAAATTATCATTGAAGGCTATTTCAGCTTTTGAAATTTATGAAAAAAAGAAGGAAAAAGTAAAGTTTCTTATCATTCTAATCCAGTTTCTTATATATTTCAGTCAAAGAGCGACCAAACATTTTATCACAGATGAGAGACAGGCCTATCAGATCATTAAACAATTAATAAAGTGAATAATTAAATTAAAACAGATATGTATCTCAATTAATAATTAAAATTAGAATTAAAGATTTCTATAAACTGGATTCAAACCGACTGTTTTATAAATATACATAAATTGTAACTACATAATATTAATACAGACATTTATACCTGTTGCAATTTAATTTTACCATATTAAATGCTCATTGGTGCTGGTATTATTATATTTGATGTTTCTTTTTTTTTAACTTTTTACTGTTATTAATGATCACCTACCTTTTATCTGTTATTACTATAATACATTATGTATTTTTAATCAATGATGTGTTTGGAAATGAATGAGTCATAGATAGTAATTAGATCAAGTTTATTTTTAAAGTATATTTGATATTCAATATTCAATTTTAAATATACAAATATTTTTTTCTTCTTTTGTCAAGTAAATACATTGTTTTTACGATAAAAAAGAAAGCAAAATTTAATAGCTGTACCAGTTGGAGGGATGAGGGGTATGGATGATATACCTATTATTTGCGAAAAAAAAAACAATGTAACCGAAACATTTAAAGTAGTTAATAATATTTCTTTAGATGTTTTGGAATGATCTTTATTATGAAAATTATTGATTTTTTTTTTTTTTCATCAGGTGACTGCACAGAGGAGCAAAATTATAAATTAATTATTCTGTGTCAAGTGATTTAAATAGTCAAACGTGTCGTAAAATAAACAGATTGAAGAAAACGGAAAAACAAAATTGAAAAACAAATCGTAAATGTAGTCAAGGGTGATATTTACAGTAAATTATAATCAAAGATTTAGTAAAAAAGAAAAATAAACGATTGTGAATGGATACAGATTACGAATTAAAAATATTTTGAACATAGAGTGCTAATTATGGAGAATTGTTTGTCTGTGAATTACATGTTATAGTTTGACTATTTAATTAAAATCTATACCTAGTAATTATTTTTTTATTTTTTTTTTCAATATATATATGGAATACTTTCACTCATTTCTTGCTAATTTGGAAATAGAAAAAGAAAAAAATAACGATAATTCAATTAAATCCGTGAATTTTAAATTGAAAAGAAAATGTAGTCTCATTTTTTTTACACATGATATAAGTCAAATCTTAAAAACAAGAAAAAAAAACAGAAAATAATATTGTATATGATTCATCAAGCTTCTAGAAAATATTGTCTTGCGCATTGCACCTGATTATTTTATCGAACTTAGATTCAACCAGAAGAATTATCGCGTAAGTAATTCTTCTACTATTTATGATGAAACTGTTGCGAGTAGAAATGATGTGTTCTCACTGCTCACTCGTGATTCTGAATTTTATTCTTTTTCTTCTTCTGTTTTTTCTTGGGGGGTTCTTCTACTTCTTCTTCTTTTTCTTTTTCTTCTTCCGCGACGGCAATAACTTGCGCAGCCTCTTCCAGGGCTTCTTTCATAACGTCAATATTCTTTTTCGGCACATCTCCGGTCTCATAAAATTTCAATCTGTCCTCAACTTGCTGACGTAACTTTTCCCCAAATATATTTGTCGGTGTATCAGTGAAACAGTCGATTCTAGATGCTATTGAACACTTGTTAGCCAAATATCTCGATATTCTACCCTTGTTTTTAGTACCGGCTCTACCAATGAACGTTGAATGAAATAGCAGACCGTATTTAGGCGTGTTACCCTTAGTTTTCAATGCTCTAAAGAGCGCCTTTTCCGCGCCTAATATCTGCACCGTAGAGGCAGGGTACTTTGCTAAATTGGTCAAAGATCCAGCATGAGCTATCAAACGGGCGCCGACTTGATCCCCTATCAAAGTAGCTAAATTTGGTGCAACCCCGGCCATTTTTGATCTCAAATATTCAGCTAACTGTTTCCTATAGTCTGCTAGAGCTATGACCCTCCCCGCAAACATTTCTATGTTCAATAAATCAACGGGACTTATATCCATCCCCATGGAAGACTTTGAGGCATCTATTATACCCTGAGCCTTTGCGCTATCCATAACAATTTCCTCAAGAGCCTCAAGTTTTTCATCTGTTAATTCCTTCCTGTTTTTAATTAGCTGAGCAACCTTAGCGAACATGTAATTCTCAGGTACGATTTTAACGAGTTCTGGGAAGTGGTAGCTGTACCATTCTCTGTAAGATAAAAAATAAGACAGAAATTATTACTCTGGTTAGTTTATACCGCTGTATTGTATTACCTGAATATTTTGAAAACGTTTATATAAGTAAAAAATAAGATGAGCTACTTTTGTAATCAGCTTTCTTTATCCATTTGGCAAAGATCATTACCTGATACGCATACTGAAAGTGTTCACATCTTTGTCCAGTTGATCTAAAAGCGCTATACTTTGAATGATCATATTATCAACTCTGTGAACATTGAACTTGACTTTGGCTCTTGAGTAGCTATGGCCAAGACCGAGTTGAGCAACGCCTGAGCTTTTTGATGTAAATCCTTTGACGAGATTGGGAAAATGGAATCTTATTCCCCTGATTAATTCCGGCACTACGCCAGTGTGATCGCATTTTATTTCCAATGCCTCGCCGATGCTTGCGCCTAGTTTTGGGTCTGCAACACCGAGAATGAGCTTCTTTTTCTTACTCGGAAGACTCGAGTCAAGGAATAATTTCAAATCTGTAGGTATTACGCCCTCAGATATACTGTTCACATTTTCTAGAGCAGCTAGAGCAGTTTTGAAGGGAGAAAATCCAACCAGTTTTACAACACCGTTGAAACGTGAGAGGTCTGTTACCGAAGCCTCTACTTGGGGAAGCAGCATTCCTACTTCCTCAAATTCTTTGACACTGAACAGGGCATAGCCTGCGGCGTGTTCAAACAATACGAAGAGTTTTGACTGTAAAAATTAGATATATTAGCTCAATATTGTTTAATGGGAATTGTTGAAAATTCTTAAACCGGTTCTTTCAACGAATTATGTAGAAGATCGAATTGATATTCAAGTTTTATGAGTGAATGGATTCATCATGTTTATGTTATTATATACGCGGTTAATGAACAAGTATACACAATGTTTGATATCGTTGATTAGTTAGTTTGTAGTGAGAATAATGGTTTTTTTTTTATTAATATTGTGATCTCTTACCATTTTTAATGCGTATTCATTCAGTAACAACGCGGTAAAAATATCATCGAATTTTAATCACACAACACTATGGCCTCACCGTGGCCATGTGCACGGGAAGTGTGATTGAAACCATCTTTGAAATGGCTAGGAGAGTAGTTCCGATTCTTAATTTATAGTTCTTCTCTTTATTTCTAGGTAGCGGGACGAGCAGGATAGGGCTTACTGACGTAAATTATAAAACAAGATTATACAAATACAGACGAATTTATTTATGAGGAATAATCGAAAATTGTACATAACTTGATCTAAATGTGTGATAATTCACTCATAAATGTTAATAATAAACTAAATTCATGAATGATCAAATAAGTATAAGTATAAGTAAGGTTAAGATCACAAGAGCGGTTCATGGGGTGACAAATGGTATTGCCATCTAGCGGGCAAATTGACTAACTTATTTTGCCGCAAACATAGGTACGCCTTGTGATATGTAATCTCCAGTTAGGGATCGCAGTTATGACACGCGAGTTGCATGCGTTGAGCTATAGTGACGTTATCGGTATAACACGTTCGTTATCGGCACAGCACGTTATCGGCACAGCACGTTATCGACGCAGCACGTTACCGACACGAAATAGTTCGACAATGCGACCGCGAGATGGCGGAGCACTGACCTAGGGTAATAGCACCTGTCGCGGAGTCAGTGACCTCAGTGGCCCTCGTGGCATCAATGAGTACGCATGGGGTGCGTTAAAGAGACCCGTAGAAATATTTCGAACGCAATAATATGATACCAGTCGTCCTTCTTTATAAAATTGATTATATTAAGTAAGATCTTATTGTAATACGAATGTATTTAGTTTATTTTGCGATAACTTTCATACACGAAGAGAAGTTTATGGTGAATATTCTCATACTCATACAGTAATTGTCCCATATACTTTTAATGCTTACCATAAACTTCTCTCCGTGTACCAGAAAACAAATAAAGACACTCGAAAAATGTATACTTGATATTTATTTTTGAGAATCAATTACAATTTACAAATCCTGCATAATTTTGACTATGAATGCGATTGTATGAATGCTGCGGAAATAAATTTTCACATATATGAATAATCAATTGCTTTGTTATTTTCCACTTTCCCCTCCCTAAAAATGCTAGTATAGATAAGCTATATAGCGACTGTATGAAGCAGCCTATGCAGGCCGATGTCGATAAAAAGTCTCAACTGCCAGGAAATCACTCCTTTTTCTGGCAGTTGAGACTTTTTCGGGGGTCGTGTGTCTGGCAGTTGACGCCTCAAAATTAACTCCTAAGAATAAGGTGTCAACTGCCAGACATACGGCCCTCAAAAAAAGTCTCAACTGCCAGAGGATGAAGTGATTTGTCTGGCAGTTGAGACTTTTTTCGGACTCGTATTCCTGGCAGTTGAGACTTTTTTCGGGGGTCATATGTCTGGCAGTTGACACCTTATTCTTAGGAGTTAATTTTGAGGTGTCAACTGCCAGACATATGACCCTCGAAAAAAGTCTCAACTGCCAGAAATCCGAGTCCGAAGAGAGAGTCTCAACTGCCAGAAATATCACCCTGAAAAAGTCTCAACTGCCAGAAAAATCACTCCATTTTCTTAAAATGATAGTGAGGTATGCTATATAGCGACTGCATGAAGCAGCGTATGCATGCATGTGTCGATAGGCATTCCAAAAATTTCAGAACACCTTCTCGGGTTTTATGTTCTCCTGATACCAGGAGCAATTTTTGACTTGAAATTACTTAAACTCTTAAAAATGCTAGTATAGATAAGCTATATAGCGACTGCATGAAGCAGCGTATGCATGCATGTGTCGATAGGCATTCCAAAAATTTCAGAACACCTCCTCGGGTTTTATGTTCTCCTGATACCAGGAGCAATTTTTGACTTGAAATTACTTAAACTCTTAAAAATGCTAGTATGGATAAGCTATATAGCGACTGCATGAAGCAGCGTATGCATGCATGTGTCGATAGGCATTCCAAAAATTTCAGAACACCTCCTCGGGTTTTATGTTCTCCTGATACCAGGAGCAATTTTTGACTTGAAATTACTTAAACTCTTAAAAATGCTAGTATAGATAAGCTATATAGCGACTGCATGAAGCAGCGTATGCATGCATGTGTCGATAGGCATTCCAAAAATTTCAGAACACCTCCTCGGGTTTTATGTTCTCCTGATACCAGGAGCAATTTTTGACTTGAAATTACTTAAACTCTTAAAAATGCTAGTATAGATAAGCTATATAGCGACTGCATGAAGCAGCGTATGCATGCATGTGTCGATAGGCATTCCAAAAATTTCAGAACACCTCCTCGGGTTTTATGTTCTCCTGATACCAGGAGCAATTTTTGACTTGAAATTACTTAAACTCTTAAAAATGCTAGTATAGATAAGCTATATAGCGACTGCATGAAGCAGCGTATGCATGCATGTGTCGATAGGCATTCCAAAAATTTCAGAACACCTCCTCGTGTTTTATGTTCTCCTGATACCAGGAGCAATTTTTGACTTGAAATTACTTAAACTCTTAAAAATGCTAGTATAGATAAGCTATGTAGCGACTGCATGAAGCAGCGTATGCATGCATGTGTCGATAGGCATTCCAAAAATTTCAGAACACCTTCTCGGGTTTTATGTTCTCCTGATACCAGGAGCAATTTTCGACTTGAAATTACTTAAACTCTTAAAAATGCTAGTATAGATAAGCTATATAGCGACTGCATGAAGCAGCGTATGCATGCATGTGTCGATAGGCATTCCAAAAATTTCAGAACACCTCCTCGGGTTTTATGTTCTCCTGATACCAGGAGCAATTTTTGACTTGAAATTACTTAAACTCTTAAAAATGCTAGTATAGATAAGCTATATAGCGACTGCATGAAGCAGCGTATGCATGCATGTGTCGATAGGCATTCCAAAAATTTCAGAACACCTCCTCGGGTTTTATGTTCTCCTGATACCAGGAGCAATTTTTGACTCAAAATTACTCGAACTCTTAAAAATGATAGTATAAATAAGCTATATAGCGACTGCATGAAGCAGCGACTGCATGAAGCAGCGACTGTATAAAGCAGCGTATGCATGCTGATGTCGATAAAAAGTCTCAACTGCCAGAAAAATCACTCCATTTTCTGGCAGTTGAGAGTTTTTTCGAGGGTCATATGTCTGGCAGTTGACACCTCAAAATTAACTCCTAAAAATAAGGTGTCAACTGCCAGACATATGACCATCGAAAAAAGTCTCAACTGCCAGAAAAATCAGTCCATTTTCTGGCAGTTGAGACTTTTTTCGGGGTCATATGCCTGGCAGTTGACACCTCAAAATTAACTCCTAAAAATAAGGTGTCAACTGCCAGACATATGACCATCGAAAAAAATCTCAACTGCCAGAAAAATCGCTCCGAGAAAAGTCTCAACTGCCAGAAGAGTGACTCCGTTTTCTGGCAGTTGAGATTTTTTTCGAGGGTCATGTGCCTGGCGGTTGACACCTTATTTTTAGGAGTTAAGTTTGAGGTGTCAACTGCCAGGCATATGACCCTCGAAAAAGTCTCAACTGCCAGAAATACGAGTCCGAAAAGTCTCAACTGCCAGAAGTGCGGGGTCCAAAACGAAAGTATCAACTGCCAGAAGTGCGGGTCCGAAAAGAAAGTCTCAACTGCCGGAGAATTTACTCTTAAAATAAGGCATCATCTGTCCGGGGGAAGTGGAAAATATAACAAAGCAATTGATTATTCATATATCTGAAAATTTATTTCCGCAGCATTGATACAATCGCATTCATTGTCAAAGGTATGCAGGGTTTGTAAATTGTAATTGATTCTCAAAAATAAATATCAAGTATACATTTTTCGATTGTCTTTATTTGTTTCCTGGTACACGGAGAGAAGTTTATGGTAAGCATTGAAAGTATATGGGACAATTACTGTATAAGTATGAGAATATTCACCATAAACTTCTCTTCGTGTATGAAAGTTATCGCAAAATAAACTAAATACATTCGTATTACAATAAGATCTTACTTAATATAATCAATTTTATAAAGAAGGACGACTGGTATCATATTATTGCGTTCGAAATATTTCTACGGGTCTCTTTAACGCACCCCATGCGCACTCATTGATGCCACGAGGGCCACTGAGGTCACTGACTCCGCGACAGGTGCAATTACCCTAGGTCAGTGCTCCGCCATCTCGCGGTCGCCTCGTCGAACTATTTCGTGTCGGTAACGTGCTGCGTCGATAACGTGCTGCGCCGATAACGTGCTGTGTCGATAACGTGCTGTGCCGATAACGTGTTATACCGATAACGTCGGCATAGCTCAACGCATGCAACTCGTGTGTCATAGCTGCGATCCCTAACTGAAGATTACATATCGTCAGGCGTACTATGTTCACGGCAAAATAAGTCAGTCAGTTTGCCCACTAGATTTTAAGTAACGTAAAATCCAGCAGTGGAGACTTTTATCCGAAGTGATATTTCTGGTAGTTGACACTTTTATGTTTGGAGTTACTTAACTCCCAAAAATTAGGTGTTAATTGCCTGGTTTTTCGTCAATTAAAATAAATGCGCCTGATTGTGGACAATTTTAATTTATGTATCACACGAATGGCATTAGGGTTGCATATAGCAAGACGCATCAATGTTCGCGATAAAAATAGTTCGGTGCGGTCACCCCGTGCGGCAACTTTATGATTTCAAACTCATAAAAGCATCCGATTTTCATGATTTTTGACTTATAGGCAACGAAAGGACCGGGGAAAATGATTAAACGATTGATTATTTACAATCTCAAGATGTTAATTTAGGAATGCGCCAATTTACTACCATAATACATTCCTATTGGATGAAATATCCCAATACATGAATACTTATTTGAAAAAATTGTAGACGCGATCGTAATACGTTTGATATATCACGTATATCACTGAAAACCACATATTTGACACTTTTTATGGTCGGCAATTGGCTAGAACTATAATTACGCTGTACTAAAACTATTATTATACTAACTAATCGTTGCGACGATAATACATACATATACGTACGAAGGTATAATTTACAGAATGCCAAGTACAATGTTTAAAGCAGATAATTTTTATATTGGTCTCGTTGAGAACAGCGAACTGTTATATTCATTTTTCAGACCGCCATACGAATGGAGAACAGAGCCATTAATTTCACCATGGTTTTGGTTAACAATAATACTTTAACAACGTAATTTCCCCGCAAGCACAATAAAATAATTCATAATTCATTACTCTATAAACATACTAGTTGTTCTTACAAGATACTAATGAGACTTTCCAATTCATGGATCTCTGAATTTCCCGCTCTCTATTCATTAAGGACAATTTTACGAAGGCGTGAAGTATACTTCATGAACGTTTATCTTATATGCATGTATTATGTTGTGTTACCTGCATAGATATTGCGAATATTTCATACGGTAATGGTTCATCTAACTATTTCAATCTCTACTATTTTTCTATTCCAAATACGTAGAGTCTGAACTAATAAAGAACATTAAGACCTGCAGGTCGGTACCCAGGGGCTGAATACAAATAATAAAATATATGCGAAAGAACATATTGTTAATAATATAACATCATTATAATATCACAAGTCTTTTTTTTTGTACGATTATAATATCACCGTATGAATTAGTCAAGTACAGCCCGCTGTACAGTTAAAGACTTCATCTATTTCCACTCATAGCTTCTGCAAATGATGTATAATAATCATCTATTCCATCACAGCGCCACGCTGTATTTGATTTTTAACTTTACAGAGATATAAATAAACGAGAAAAGTAACGAAACATACAAAGGTTTGCTAATTATATTTAGTCTACTAAAGGAAACGTTACGATGTTGGAAGACCAGCAGCATCTGGTCATGTCTCTTTATCTGTACAGCAATTTTGCAAAATGATACAAATGCCTGGTTCAAAGTTATTGTTATGAAGTGGAATTAATATTCGATATGTTTCGAATTGGATACGGCAAGGATAATGATTCCAGTCTAATATAAAGCGAGGATTTTTATAATTAGGCTTTACTAAAAGTACGATTCAACTTCAAACTAATCCTTGCTGCGATAATACATACATATACTGTGAGCTGTGCAATCTATTTTTCCCACCGCTATAAGAATGAAGAATAAGAAAAGAACATTTTTGTTTTCTGGTGCACAAGAAAATCAAAGGAGTAAAATATTATTTCACGTATGTATATCGTATTTGTATGCATTACGGGCTGTCATGATCGTATAATTCTCACCTATTCTGTAAGATTACAAGTCTTTGGATTCCCTGTATAATTATAATATTGCCGAATGAACTAGTCACGTATAGCGTGCTGTATAATAACGAGCTAATATATTACCGCTCATAGGTTCTACAAACAATTTGGAATAATCTGTACAGCAATTGGTCAAATGATTTGCTAGTCATTGTTAAAGATTGAAATTAATATTTGATAGGTCTCGAGTGAGACGCGGTATGGACGTTGATCTTAATCTTACATTGAGCAGGTAACAGATGCTATGAAAGAAAATCTTGTGGTTGTCACTGTAATTACGGACTTTATACGACACAAGCTAAAACTATATGCTTATGCTACTTTGATAACGCGCTGCGGTGCAGAGTTGTTTCGTGGTCGTTCCCTCGGTGCTTGGACTGCTCCACTCCCTGGCGTGAATCATGTTCTGATGAATTTTGAAGAGGTTTCCTTGAAGATGGGCAGCAACTAAGTTTCCCTCCGTGAACAGTGCCTGTGAGGATAAAAACAAGATAAACATAGGAAGCATTGGATAAATTAACTCAATGTGTGGTGCAAGTAAACATTCTTAACTAAGAGCCAAAGAATTTTTAACTGTGATCTAACGTCTGACTGATTGTTCGTAATGCCGTTGCTAATCTTCAAGAGATTGATTATAATATATTTCTTATGATTAATTTTGTAAGCTTGTCTAAACTATTTTCAAATGTTTTATAAACTTTGAACTACCTTCAACAGAACGAAGAACGTCAATAAGCTAGTATTAATAGTGCATGCATGAATAGATTTTTCAATCTTTCAATTGTTATGACCGGTACCTGAGACTCGAAAGTAATTTATCACCAATATTGAATTCTGTTTAATGTTCAAAAAATAAATGCGATACCTATAAATTAATTTTACAGTAATCTACACTGGTATTTATTTTTAAGCGTTTGAATTTCGATCCTCATCATTCAGATATTTCTCTACTACAAGGTAAATTTACGATTTCATTCGAATAACCTGAGTTACTCAATGCAATGCAGCCTGTACTGGCTGGAAGTCCATCAATAATAGAGAATAATTACCTTGACACCAATATCCTCCTCGCCTCTGAATATGCTCGCTTAAACGGGGGGTCAATTACCGGCTTGGTCCCTGTGATGCCCACGACTGCTGGCGTACTGTTTCCAAACAGTTCAAAAGGCCTGTGGTACTGGTAACTTGGCTCGTGACCTATTTAGATCTGATTCACCCTCTCCAATTCTTAAATATGGGAATACCATTGCGATTAGAACAAACATTGTCGCATCTAGAGACAAATACTGTCCGAGTATTGCTAGATGAATGCGTTTAAGCATTGGTTGTTATCGATATACATTCGTCTAGTTACACAGGATCATTGGCTGATATAATATGAAGCTTACCATTGTGTTGGTCGACTATTAATCCAGGGCTACCTGGACACTTTGGGGTGGCGTCTGACTCCGACCAAGCGGCACGCAGGATCTATGCGTCTCAAGTGTCTGCGATGCTTATTCGAACCTCTGTCGATCGATAATACTGTTAAAGAATCGAATAAAAGAATAAATCGGGGAACGAGTATTCTCCGGGAAAACATTTGTAACATCAAAATAACACGACAAATTAGTTCATCCTCGGAGTCACAAAGTATGCCCGTGGGGCAAATGATACTAGAGTACGAGGAACTTGGAATTATATGATTGTTAACATCATGGGATAATAATATTGCGAGGTTATCAAATGAAACCCCCTCGCCGATTATATTTGTATTCAAAACAGGTCTGAGAGGTTATGTTCGTAAGAATTTCCGATTTCCACAGTTATTCGCTGGTACGGATAGAATATACTTGAAAATGAACAATTTCCCCGATTATAATCAAAGTCCGCTTGTTACTAACTTTGCTGGTTGAAATACGCGACACGTAAAATATGTCCAACGAATATCGAATACTATTCCCATTATGAAACGAATCAGTAAGATTCTTTTTGTTACGAAGAAGCATTAAAAGTCCCCAATTATTTAGGGTTATGGTAAAACGGTGATTGGAATATTTCAAACTCACTCATGTCCGACGTGCTTTCGTTGATGTCAGCCTCTTCGAACTGTAAAACTCCTCGCATAACGCCGCAGCTTACCTACCAATCGTCAACCATTTTCTCCCACGTTTTATTTAATTTACCGCTCAAGTTTGTGCCTGTCGCAGAAGCCTTCCGCCACACACAACACATGTTCACTCGTTGACGCCAGGAATGCGACTGAAGAAGTGAAAGCGAAAGCTGTCAGACCAGTTAGACGGGTTTACTAAACAGGTTAGACCGGTTTGCTTAACCGGTTAGACCGGTTTACCCCTGCACCCCACTCTTGTCGGCCTTGCCCGACCTTGAGCGTTCTGGAGGGCGGAGGGGGCAAGGACGCCGACGTCACAAGTGAGTTAACGCTGGTAGCGCCATCGGGTGAGGAACTATGGAACCGGAAGCTGTATAATAACAATAATAATAAAATGATCCGCGGGTTGCATGTAATAAGGTGTATCATATACACCTTCATGTTTTTGACCATATTTCAGCAATTGGTTTGTCTATTAATAATAAGAAATAATACAAAAGTAGTTTGAAACCTTATTTTATTGCAGAATAATTTGGATCCATCAGTTCGAGGACCACACCAGTTATTTCTAGCTCAGAACGCGCTACGTGACTGCTACAAATATCTTCACAATACTAGAGGCAGCCCTATAAAATTTCGATACGAGTATTAAGAGCTGTGCTAATCCTAATATTCAATTATCATTCTAAGTTATAATCATCATTACTAAACATACATTCTATTTCTTATATAATTTGGTTTGTACATAATAACACACGTTATAAACTCAGAAATAAAAAATTGGTTTGATATCTATGTTAATATCTAATCTAATCTGCTTTTTGACCTCCTTTACTGTTTTTTTTATTAGTTTTTCAGGAACTAATAATGATTTAACTAATCATTGCTCTTTATTATCATCCTCATCAGTATCATCATTATCATATATATATATATATATATATAGTATATACCTTAGGGTAGTCCTTAAAAATAAGATTTTTTGATCCACCCCCTAAAAAAAAAAAATTCAAAAATTCAAAAAGAAAGGGAAAAAATTAAATTTTTTTTCTTCAGTTTTTTGTCAAATCTGCATATTTTGTGTCAATTTCCAAAAAAAAAACTGCAGATTCATCGAAACAAAAACTTTGATCGTCTGCCAGCACGTTTTCTTTTCATTTTTTTCACAAAAAACAAATTTCCCTCATGTTTGTAAACGAAAAGGAATCTTTTTCGAGGGTGGATCAAAAAATTTTATTTTTAAGGACCACCCTAATATACCTATATATACGTATATATGTATACATATGTATAGATATTTACGTACTACGATACACCTAGAATATAATTTTATAATTCTGTGTGATATATTATGAATTAATATTTATTCTAACAATAACTAAGACATTAATTATAAACAGATAGGGCGCTATCGTTATTCTAGAATAATTTATAATTCTTTTGTATGGTGCTTAAAAATGGTAATATAAATCTGATACAATTCATAATCAATGTTAAATCTGCAACATGTTACAATATGTTATCACTTATTATTACCTCACGTGTTGAAAAGTGTATGCAAATCATCTTATTCAAATAAACAATGAGTTATGCAGTACTGGAATTTAAAACGAACATCTATTTCATTCGAAATCAAAGTTAATCATCGTTAACGACCTCCATAATTACCCTATAATAATGATAATTATTATTATTGGTCGAGTATTAAAACTTATGGATTCTATTCTCGATATTCAGGGAACAAAAATCCGTTCATTATTTAGGTATTCGATTTTCAATTGAATATTATTTCCAAATAAATCGAGAATAGAGATCCGGTGTTCCACGTTATGGTATAATAAATAAATATTTTACTCTATCTTATACATACATGAATATTTACATATACAGGTAATACAGAAATAATTTTATCTGATTTTTGATTCATTCATATGGTCACGCGATATATTCATCGTACCTTATACTGTCAATTCTAAAGCTGTATTTAATTCGAACAGAACAATTATTATGACACCCGAATATTTACATTGATTATCTGCAGCTAAATTATTTAAGTACTAATAGCGCGACCCAGCCTTCACCCCAGCTGTAGGAAGAAAAGGTCGTTGCTTTTCATCAATAAAGATAAAATGAAAGAAACTAAAAAATAAATGCTGTTTAAGTTATATGAATTGTAAATGAAACTGGGGCGGCGACTAGTGAAAGGGAATTCGTTTTAATAAAAAAAAAAATTATATACCGATTCAATTTTTTCATTTATAAATATTTCTATCCGAAAATGATCGATTCTTTTGATTAATCCATGACATATGTCTTTATGGACTATGAGCGCGACCAATTTCAGCCTACAGTACTGGTGCGGACCTTGGCGTATATGCCTAAGTAATAAAGCTATAATCCCGGTCATTGATCAGGAGCTGTGAAAGAGCTCCCGTTCTCAAATCATCGAATATTCGAACGCGACACACATCGAGCACCGGAGCGATACAACACAGACGATAGCTGGGCCAGATATGAACGTATTTCTTTTTAGAAATCGGGAATTTTTTCTCACGCACACAGCAGTTTATCATTTATTCACAACAATCACTTAGAAACTGTATAAAAGAAAAAAAATCCTCATGACAATAAAGAACCGAAATATGACTTAAAAGCCTTTTTTTTTCATTTCAAAGTATCGTATTACGTACAGTATAGTAATACGTAAGATTTTTTCGTTAATAATTGATAAAAATTACATCGAATTCAAATTTATTTCAATATGCGGTATTATAAATCCGTAGGTATGTATGTGGTATATATAAAACATACTTCTCCGCGTAGTATAAATGAGATTCGAGTATTCACAGACGGTGAATTTTGACCGTAACTGATGAAAATTGATCCGTACTGATTGGAATTAATATGCAAAACGGGTCCTCTGGGATGCGCCGATACCGAATCGTGAGGAATAAATTTCGGCTTGAATACTCGGTTGATTTAGAAAGGATGTATAGGTATACTGCTGTGTGTTGAATCCATTTTTATACGATATCCGAATTTTTTCGTTATTCAAAAATTATTTAGAAAAAAGAAAAGAAAAAAAACCGTGGTGAAAAATTATCATTATCTTAGCGGTGATTTTAAACATAATTATTACGTTGGATGCATTTTCTATAATATTAGATATATACGTATTATGAAATTATATTATACTACTATACAGAGATATACTATATGCCCTCAATATATACTATATCATCATATCCTTTTGGTACGCTCGAATAAATATATAATAATAATTTTAGTATTATTAAATGAATGCCTTGTTTTATTATTATTATTATTATTTTTTGTCTTGCAATAATTTTAGTTACTTTTGTCGCATATCCGATATACTATTATATTCTAAAGTTAAATTAATTTTCTTAATAATTTGATAATAGTTTTGACCCGCAAATTCCATAAATAATTAACTAACATATTTTCCTGTCGTATATCGTATATAGTTATAATATGTCGATAGTGATTATTATTCAATTATAATAATTTATATCTTTCAGTTTCGTATTTACATAATATTGTATATATATATAGAATAAATACTACAGATGTAAGATATAGGTACCGTATTACAGTTTTTAAAGCTTTTTGTCGCAAGATTTCGACGTCATATGTAATTATATACAGATTAACGCGTTACTCTTCTTTGTCAGTTGTATAATATATGTATATAATATGAATGTAATATATCTATTTACTGAAACTATAGAATTTAACGCAATTTTACTATTTCATCAGCGCCAGGCCAACTGGTTTTAAGCAAAAAAAAAAAAAAATAAATAAATAATTATACTTCCTTTTAACTTCTACTATATCAGAATTATATTCTTTCTTTAATTATTTTTTTCTGTATATTAAATATTAATTGTTCGAATTGTAGTCTATGTATTATAATATGATAGTTATATAGCTTAATAAATATTTTATACTGATTTTTAGCTCGCAAAAAATTGCCTGGTCTTATTTACCCCTTGTATCTATACTTAAGTAATTATATCGAATAGTTTGATTAAATAAGATTTAATCCCATTCTATAAATGACTGACGGATGAAACTGGTATTATAATTATTCGGGGAATGATTTGCGAATAAAAATAAAATAAAATCCAATAATTAGAATCGCAATATCGTATAAGCTGTAAATTATATACTACGTATTTTATACTATAAGATCAATAAATCCACTCTGACTATTATTTTTATAATAAATAATAAATAATATTGTGCTAGTGCAGTGATATAATTATTAATAATAAGAAGTATTTTCTTGGAATTAATCGAGTATGCGATCTCAGTCTGTCACAGTAATGTAATACTTTCTATTTAAATAGTAAGCCCATCTTATCAGCCCATTACCTAATTGCAAGCTTACTTGTAGACGAAAAGCATCCATCAATCATCTTACTCACTCATTCACTCACTCGTTAATTTATTCATAAATTTAATCATTTATTTATTTATCTATTTACTACTACTACTCCTCTGCTGTGGTCAGTGTATCATTTTTTCCTTTTTCCTTATCAACTTCCTCGGCTTCTTTCTGTTCCTGTTCTTTCTGGAGCCTGATTTCGGCATCTGACGGAAAAGAAGTTAGGTGTTAGAAGTAATTATGATAATGATAATAATAATAATGATAAAAATTCATTATTACTCAATATATTAAATTCCTATTCATTCTCACCTTTAGCTGCCTGTTCTTTCCATATCTTTTTGTTCTCAGCAAGACAATGGGCCCATGGTTTTTTTATTCTAAATCTCTGCTCCACGACTGCCCCTAGAGTAGAACGAAAAAGGAAACAAAAAGTAGAAATAAAAAATGATGAAGAGATTAATTTGATATTAACAAGTTACGAGGAAGAAAGAACTACCCTCAGCTTTCTTAATCAAGTTGATTAAGCCTGTTTTATATTTAATTATTTCGAGGATACTGCGGAAGTAAGGTATAAAACGAATGCAAGGAAGAGAAAAGAAATAATTCATATTAATCCTCAGGGATAAAAGTCACCCTAAAGATAACACAGGTATGTACTACTGCAGGCTCATTAATAGATATAAGGTGAAATAATTAATTGTGATAATATTTTCACACACACATAGTATAAATTAATTATCATTCTTACCAGGTTCTGGCTCTTGCAGGGGTACGTCGGTTTTTCGATTTAATGGGGCTAAAACAGACTCCAACATATCACTGCAGACCTGCATGCTTGGCTCGACAATAAACTCTATGAAACCAATCTGTGATTCGGCTACTAAAGTATTGTTCCTATCGCATAGAGGTGAGAATGGTAGTCCCAAAGCTCTTTCAGTATCTCCTTGCCTGAAGAATTCTTCAAGAAGTTGCATTGTCCATCTATAGAAGTAAGATAAAATAAAAAAGGATCAAGAGATTGTTATTAAAAGTAAAAAGAGATGGATCAACATCCCGAGAAAATTTTTCTGTTCTATTATCTTATTTTTTCTTTTCTTTAGTTTTATTAAATAATAATTTTGATATTTTATATACTTGTGATGTAAATCCCATCGTTTTGCCGGATGAGATATATCGCAACAGTGAAGAACTAGACTGACAGCTTTACTCTTATCAACACTCGGTTCTGTCAGTGTTAGAAGATTCTTCATGTTCTTTAATTGCTGAAAGTGAAAGCTCATGTCCGTTGCTAGTACCATGTCGATAACGAGGGATCTAAACTCGCGGAATTCTTCACGAGATAAATTCTGAAGAATATTGCAATCCTCTTCGCGAAGTATACTGTAAAATATAATTAATAAAACAAGCGGTCTTTTTTTTTTCTTTCACTCTACACGTAGACGTGTGCGTGTTAAAACTCACCGAAAACTTGCCGAAATGTGATGATTTTCTAGAACAGCTCTATCATTGTATAAAAGCGCTGTGTCACTGCCGGACATTACGTGAAAGTTGTTCGTTGTTCCGGTGTGTTCAAAGTCATGAATAATAGCCGCTACAAGGGTGGCAAATATCTCCAAGTCCGTCAACCAATTCTGTAACGAATAATACGAATGATTAAAATGCAGACATTCCTCGTTTTCCGAATCTTTTGTCACTTCGAATATATATATATATTTTGTAAATTTTTGAAAAACGTATGAATAAAGAAAAAATGAAAGAAAAACGAGTTCAAAACTCACCATGAGTCCGGTCTGGCACAAAACGTAATGCATTGTTTGTGCGACATCGGCAGCGTGTAAATTATTGTGATACGGGTTTCTGTGTCTGCAATATCCCTCCTCAACCCTGACCAAAAAACTCTCTAGCACAGCGGGTGGTACTTTAAATTTGTGTATCATTCCGTAACGGTTCAATAGGTCGTAGCCAAGGTACCGAATCGGTGCTCCAGAAGCCGCTTCGCTTAGTGAGAATACGTCGAAGGACCAGTCGTCGAGAGTCTTTGAAAATTTTTTAGAAAAGCAAAGTTAAAGAAAAAGTTAACATTGCAATTCGTTTTTGTTTTTTTGTTTTTAATTTTTTTTTTTTTGGTTTCTTTTTAACGACCTTTAGCACTCTGACGACTTCTTCCGGAAATTGCATAAGAGTTGTATTTGTAACCCTCCTGTATATTCGGTCGACAAATATTCCAGCACGGATAGCGTGTGCCACAGATCGAAATTTTGGCTTTTCATCAGCTTTACGTCGAGTGGTTGCCAGCTGCCTGGTGAAGGTAGATGCCAACCATTCACGAACTTCGGGAGGTACCGCGTCCGGCTGAACCTCTGACAACTCGTCATCTTCGTCAGCTAATCGTCTGGGAATAAAATATTGTAAACGATTTTATTTGTCTTTTCTTTTCTTCATCGTATATGATCGATAAATTATTAAAGTAAAGAAAAAAATATATATATGTATACATACATAGATTATATAGACATTATATTTGATAAACTTTTGCAAAATGTTATATACTCCTCGATTTATGTATATACCTACGATATATTATTATAGCTTTTTTTACAAAATAATTAGCAATTATTAAATATATTTATGAAAACATTTCTCACTAAAGGCACAAGCATACGTATGTATGTAAAACTGGCAATGATGAAATAGAAAAAATAAAGAAAGAAAAAAAGAAACAAACACTACGCGATTATTTGATAATTTTTTGATAATCTACGAAAAGAGAAAAAAAAATCAATGTATTTTATTTCTTAAGTTTTCTTTTTTTTTAATTCTACTTTCTACTGTGATGAAGCAGTCTTTGGTATCGACAATATAAATTCGCTAATCGATGGGGAGAGAATAAATGCCACGAATTTTATATTGAACAAATATTTTCCTGTGTAAAAATAAAAAGAAAGTTTTATGGATAAACTAAATGTGGTATATAGTGTATATATACAGATGTTAAGAGTTAAGGGTATATTTTTGAGATATATGTGAAAAGTTATTATCACCGTATAAATGCGATAATAAAATAAGATGTCAATATAAGGCGATTTATCGAAATCGTGGATTAATCGTGTTATAAAAATATTTCAACCCTCAGGGATTTTTTGATTTTTATATAGCAATATATGTGGTATAGGTATATGAAGGAACGAGGCGACTGCACGCAGGTGTGTTAGAAGCATCGAAATCGCGTGATTAGATTTTTCCGTCAATATTGTCTGTTTCGGTAAATAAAGAACGGAATTGGAAATTCGAAATAACTGAAATTTATAAAAAGAAAAAAAATCATATTTTCACTCGTCGTTAAAAAAACATGGAAAAAATGACACCGATTATACTAGCTGTATACCCCTATTGTATATACCTCTGTACAACGAACCCGAAATATTCACCCCATATATCCAGAGTTTATTTAACGTTCATTTAATTTTCAGGTAAACGACTGGCGCGTATTATGATACATATGTGCACCGGTTAAAACAATAAATTTTTCAACTCCACCGCAATGCGTAGTATAGGTATATACCGAACCATTATATCCGTATAAAATATCCGTGAATATATCTAATTCCTTGATAAAATATATCCAGAAAAATATATAGCTGCTTCGTATACTGGGATAAATATAATGAGCTAATGATATAAAAGTTATCATTTTTCTTGCTTTTTTCCCCCTTCTACTACAGGTTCCTCGGCTATATTCGAACCAGCACATGCTCCAGGGCTGATAAAACCGTAGGACAAAAGTCTCGTAGTTCGCGAATAAAACTAATACCGAATTCGATAAATTCATTCAACTGTATAGATATGCGTATATAGAATAACGAAAATTGCTTTTTTCCATTTTCACGTAGCTTTTTATAACGAAGGATATTTTTTTTTTCCTCTCTTCAATTTCATTTTTTTTTTTTTGCCTTTCGTCACCCACGGTTTCATCCTCAAACTTTATAACGTGCGTGATGCAGTCTAACTTACTCATAGCGTTATCATTTCATTATAATTAGTGTTAATATTCGTGCTGTAAAAAAAAAAAAAATATATATATATATATAATATCAATGAAATTTGAGAAAATAATTGATACAGAGATATACTACGGGCTACTGTATGGTATATACTATATATAAAAATGATAAATACGGTTATATTCATATAGTATATACGTGTCAGCTGTAAACGTGCAGAAATGATATAATATAAAATATATATATATATGATAGTATACTGGAAACACCGAAGAACGAGCAAGCTTTGGCTTATATTGCAGTGGCTTTGGTAATTGGAGAAACTGGAAAATGGGAACAAACCTACAAGGCTGGGCGCCCGCGCCGCCAGGTTGGCGTCGCGACGCTGTCTTCTCAAGGCGTTCAGCATCCCTTCAATTTAAAACACCAACCGTTATCACAAATATAGAAAACATTGAAACGTCCTTAGAAAGCACATCGGACGATATAAATGAAAAAAAAAAAAAGAAGGAAATAGTAAGAGAGAAAGAACGAAAGAAAATGTTTTTTTTCTTACTTAAAATTTGAAACCAGCTGACAAATCACTCCGGACGTTAAAACGAGGCGAATAAATTCTCAATTTTTGGTTTAGTTTCTTTTTTTTTTTTTTGTTGTCATTTTCGTCAAAATCGAACAGATTTCATTTTCCCAGGTTTTAACGCCTCGTTAAAGAAAAAAAAAAAACCGTCCAAGGCGATTAATCGCGGTTTACTTACAATCGTACAGTATCATCATCTAGATTGGGACGAGGTGTACTAACGACGACATATAAATATAACAAATAACATCACATAATATACACGTATTATTAATATAGGGGAAACGATGCATAATAAATATAATATGACGAACAGGCAGACATCCGCAAGGGTATCCAAGACAGAGGCTATACAAGAAGACACACGTACGTCAGTCAAGAACCTAAGATAAAAATTCTATCACATATAATAGGTATAATAATAAAAAAAAAAAAAAAAAATAAAAATAAAATAAAATAAATTCAGAAACAAATGAAATGAAATCAAGAAACAGATATATTAATTAATAGGAATTAGCAGTCTGCAAACGGATAACGAAAAAATAAAAAAAAAAAGAAGAAGAAGAAGAAGAAATTATTATATACCTATACACAATAAAATATTTTCAAAACTAATAAACATACGTGTAATATACCACATGCGATATAAAATTTAAATGGGATATCAGAATTAATACGATTCATTAATAATATTGAACGTCGATAACGTAATATCAATCTTCCTAAAAAAATATTGGCTATGAAATAAATAAATGATCATTTTTCTAATATACCCGTATTTTACTAGCATGCGATTGATGAACGCGATTTAATTTTTTCTTTTTTTTTTTTCTTTTTTCCTAATAACCGGTAAAAATGAAAAAAAAAAGAGACCTGAATAATTAATAATGAAAGTAAAAATCAATATTCTACGAAATGGTATTATGAAGTGTATCGTGATGTATACCTACTAGCTGTGTTATTTCTCTATATGTGTATAACGTAAAGAAAATGTAATCAATAAAATATTTACAACGTATAATGTAGGAGAATTAACTGTATACTGCGGGGTATTAAATATAATAACGAGGGATGAGTGTAACGGGGTCCTCGAATGCATATATAATTTTTTTTTTTTTTTTTGCTCTTTTCTGTTTCAAATGTTAATGTTTCGCAACCTTGCCCATATGGGGGTGCGAAGTTTCCGTTTCTGCGTGACCACATGACCACTTGTTCCCTCCGCGTCAGTTCCTGCACCAGAATTTCCCTGTTGACCCTCCCTACGCGGTGACCTGGATGACTCGGTCGCCGCCCTGTGGTAGTGGTTGTTAGTCATAGAATAGAGAAGCACATATTTCAAATTTTGGTTATTACATGTATATGAGGAAAATAAAAATTCTTAGAATTATTCATTCCGATTCCTGATTCCGGCTGCAATTTCCTTCGCGAAGAATGCTGAAAATAATTTTTTTTCTTCTTCTTTATAAAAAAAAAATCATAATCGTCATGAGGTTTTATCACACATTGATTAGCCGCTCAAGCCGAGTCACACATAAAATATAACGGATATAAGCCATTATCTACACAAATGAATGAATGAATGAATGAATGAATGAATGAATCAATAGATGAATTATTTCTATAATTTTTCATTGCCACAGTTGACACGTGACAACATTGATTATGATTATGATTATGATTAATTTTCATTATAACAAAGCGAGAAGAAAAAAATAAATAAGAAATGAATATAATATAGAGATTTGATGCTGTCAAGAGATGTTTTATAATGTCATATATATATATATAAGTATGCGATATAAGGGATGATGAGAGAGAAGTATATCTAACATCAAAAATACGGTTCCTGCCTCCTGTGAGGATTGAACTCACGACCCCTGGTTTACGAGACCAGTGCTCTGCCACTGAGCTAAAGAGGCGCGTCCCTTACTTTTTCAACCCTGTATAGTAAATATATAAATATAAAGAAGTAAACCCTTAAATTTTGCAACAGTTAAAGATTTTTTGGTTTTATTGTATATTTATATATACATATCTATATCCAAGCGAGATTTGAGATTTTTTTTTTCTTTTTCAACTATTTTTATACTCGAACGAGGTCATGTATCTATTGGGATTTAAAACGGTGCATGATGAAAATGATGTAATTATTTGTTTTATATTTTATCATCGTTCGAGGATCTATTATTATAAAGAGCATCAAAAGTATATTCATGGATATATATAATGTATGGGTGAGATGGATAGAACGTGATACTCAATTCATATACGATCTGTACAACGAATATGTAAATGATGATTGCTCTCCCCTAATTTATAACAGATTTAATCCAAGGATACATAAACGCTTTGAGTAGAGCTTTTAGCAAAGTTCAGAGCTCAGAACTTGAGGCTTAAAGTTATGAGTTTAGGTCGAAACTCGCAAGGGTCGTGAGTAAGAAAGAACAGAACTGAACAGAACCAAACCAAACCGAAGTGAAGTGAAGTGAAGTGAAGTGAAGTTCATGAAAATTCATTCAATTTTAACGAGGCTCCGCACGCTTTACATTTGAATGAAAAATTTTTCTCTTTTCTTTTTATTTTTTTCATTCTTCATTATTATGTATTAAATAAGAAAGGCCGTTTTCCGTCTTTTACCGCGATTTTTTTTTTTTTTTTTTTCATTTCTTTTCACGATAATAATACTTATGGCAAATGCTGTTAATTATTATCGTCGAAGGTATATGTATATACATATATAATTTCCTTTCGTTTAATTATTTCACCGCATCACTGAGCCTCAAACCTCTCTTCTGTTACATACCGTTCCGTTATGCATTGTTAACAAATACGACGACGTGTGTATATATATATATATATACACATAAATCCCTGTCATTATAATCGTAGGGATGAAGCAGTGACTGAAGTTAAATCTTCCGACACATATAAATAATACCGCGTATACTATACATATAATAATTAACTAAATTTTCTCCTATACTAAGACTGTAATAAAATTGATGAAAAAAAAATAAAAAAATAAAAAGAGAAAAAAAAAAAAAAATAGAATACTATACGAACACAATTTATATCGTATATCGTCGAGATGTAAAAAAAATGTCAATTATTTTTTTGGTTTTTCATCAAACTTACCTTGTCTCATCGATGAAAACAGCTTCCAATACTCTAGCTGCATAGTTGAGATTTTTCTGAAGTAATTCAGCGGAAATTTCACCGTGTTGTAACTGTTTCAGAAGACATCTTAGTCTGTATAATAAAAAATAAATAAATAAAAAAAAAAATAGATAAAATTTTCGTTTCACATCTGTGTTTGATACAGCATATATGTACGAACCTTAAAGCAGCTTTGTCACAAGCATCGGGTGTGTCAACGGCAGGCAAAGAGTCTGCCGTTAACTCTAAATCGACTGATTGAAATTGGTTCTTTCCCCCAGGTTCTGGTACAGTGCAATAGGACCCAGTATCCAGACTACTGTTTCCTTGACGTACTGTTTTACCCTTGCCTGAACTACGACGTACAATAGTAAGCGCGCCTTGTTCTGAAACAGATAACACGACCGTCCCCAAACCCACCCTGGTTATTAAAGATAAACTGCTTCGTAATACGAGACTGAGAAGAGAAACAAGAGATGCCATTTAGGGATGGGGAGAGGTCAATCGATCCTACCGAAACTACGTCGAAGTTATAACATGGATAATGTGATAGAATTTTTTTTCTTCTTTATAATAATAAAAAAAGGGAAGAGAAACTGAAAAAAAAAATACTGTTTCTAGTTCAAATTCTCTCTTTTCTATTTTCTTGTTTTTCTTATTCATTTTTTGATCATTGAAATAGAAACAAATCGAGAATGAAAATAAAAAGGATATCAACGCGGTGTATACTATATGATCGATGCGACACGGTTTTCTATATCTAAATACTTTATCGTTTTCAATAACGGAAGATAACAATCTATTTTATCGTCACGTAATCCAAGTAGATGAAAATATTGACAAGTTTCTAGTACATACGAATGGAAATACACGTCATTCATTTTATTTTTCTTTTTTTCATGAATTTGTTTTTCCCTCTTTTCCAACCGTATTAAAATTAGCGTTTTAAGTTACCTTTGGAAATGAGGAGTAATCGAAAACGAGAAGTTAATTATATATTGGAAGAGAGAGAGAGAGAGAGAGAGAGAGAGAGAGAGAGAGAGAGAGAAGATTGTTCTCAAGACGGTCTCACGTTATACCAGGTTCAAATCTTCCACGAATAACAACTCCTCACGTTTCTATTCTATATTCTCTCGTTTTGTCAAGTTTCTAGTTATCTTTTGTACGCGTATATATACGCGAAAGTTTTCCCCGTTTCCTTATCTCTTTCCGGCATAATTGTAGTACCGCGTCTTATGTAGTACCAGGCTTATACAGAGTTCAAATTTCCACTCTACTAATAATCGTTTGAAAATTTGTCTACCCGGCTCACGGCTCGATAATGATATTAGGATATAGATTTTTCATTAATTAAAAACAATCATGCAACACAAAGAGACTTACTAGACGCCTCACCATTCTGGGCTGTAGGAGTCTGGAAACCAGATGAAGAACACGAGGATATACCTGTGACACATGAACCACCAGCGTTTCCGATATCGCCTGAGGTGTTTGTATTCGATTTACCGAATGTTGAAGAAATTGAAGATGCCTCAGCCAGCCCGATGTCGTCTTTAGTCACTCTTCGGTCTGGCGGCGATGCAACTGTAATTAAAAAATTCAGGATTGAAGAAAAAAATAAATTACATTAATAATCAATGATATTACCGGCGAGAAATTTATATATTCTTGAAATATGACAAAGGTACATAGTACACAGTCATTATATGGGAAATACGGAAGAATTAATTACGCGTTATAGAGAACAAATGCAATCTATAACATCAGAGCAAAAAATAAGAAAAAATAAATAAAAAATTATTATATAGAAAAAGAAAACCGATTAGATAATGTTGAGTAAAGACCAGAAAGATACGTAATCAGACATGAAAAGCCATTCGGAGTCTGGTTCCATCCTTTGACGATAAATATATATATATATATACTCCTCCGTACGCATATGCGGTATATAGTATATAGGTAGTTGTTTTTTTTTTTTCATTATTTTTAGGCCTCTTTTTACGTTGAAGAATCTTTTCACGCATAGAGGTTCGTGAATATCGGTTAGTGTTATAGTGTAGGCGCGGTTACTCGGATGCGATATGAATAAAATGAATAATATGAATAATTCGCTTCGGCAGGGATTCTGCCCGCGATTTATTCCCAAATGATGCTGGGTTAACCCGCGCGTATGTATGCATTTGCGCTCAATCTCTTCGCGAAAATTTTTCGATATATGTGAATAATGAATTTATACGAAAGAAAAAAAAGGAAAAAAAAATATAAAAATATGAATAGGGGTTCGAAGATTGTAAAATATTTCCAAGGAACTACACCAATTCCAGACTTTGATCTTTCCCGCGTACCTATATCCCCATTATATTACATACTCTCCCAGAGAGATTATATCAGGAGATATATCCAGCCCAACCTTACCTTTGATCTAAACCCCCGTCGGAGCTACGAGCTTATCTTTCCTTATCAAATTGACCCATAGCCTCGAAAGCCCTCGCGGTGTACAACACACCTTTGTTTCACGCGGTTAGCTTTTCGACTTAAGCTACAGGAGAGTGGGGGATCATCCTCAGAGGTTTATTAAACCTCCTAAAACTTATCGGGGATAAATATACCGCAGTTTTTATAACGATTTATTAAACGCGGCGTATGTGTATGTGTATGGGAAATAAAGGAATTGATGAGAATTATGAGAATGATGATGAGGGATCAATGGGAGAGTTATGGTCATTGTTTTACCAACCAGATGCAAATCCGTCAAGTGATGGTATAACTGATGTTTGAACTAATTATATGGTTCTGTGGGTTTGGTCTTGGGGTATTTTATGTATAGGTATAAAAATGTTTTAACCGGCTCTTGGCAAGTCGTCGAACCGCATTGTACATTTGGGAAAATAAAGCGCGAACGAGACCGTGCTCTGAGTAATTAGGAACTAATGACGGTTCGAAATCACCGAGGGAGTCTTAGCGGTTCTTGGCGTGCCATTGCCTGGAATGATTCTACTGGATTTAAGCTAACGATCCATCTATTTCCCAGCAGGGAATGGAATGGAATGGAACGAGAACGAAGACGAGGACGACTACTGCTACTACTGGCTTTGACTTTCCCCAATTAATACCGACATCAACTCGTCACTCCCTGTATCCCATGTCTAATGGGCGATTCTGACCTAAACCGATTACCCAAGTCAAATAAATCATGGGTTGTACCGAAACGATGTAGCCTTGTACTACGGGGATGAAGTTTTAATGAAATGATCACATTTTCAGCTCCTTTTTTTTCTTTTTAGTTTTATCAGATCTTATTTCGGTACCAAGGCCTAGCACGGAGTTGTTTCGACGAGTACTGTTAAGGGAGCGAATAACAAGACCCGACCATTCCTTATTCCCCTATTTTTCTCTCTATTCCACAGGGCAAGTTCTCCGAGAGAATGTAAGGCGAACAATGTCGATTGAGGGAAGGAAGGAAGGGATCAAGAAAGCGTGAATGTGGGACTGGATAACGACGGGTAGCTAACAAAGTAAACCTGCCCTGGGTTCCGTCGTACCACCTGGTGGACGAAAATATTTTCTTTAATTACATAACGCAGTTATTAAAAAAATAATTAAAATTCATTTAATAAAAAATCGTTATTTTGAATATATATATATATTCTATTATACCGAATGTTATAATTACTGATATCTGCAGAGTCGGAATAATTTATTGTTCTCGTAAGCAGCAAGTTTCATTTATATTTCAGTGATGTTTTTATCCGCCCACTAGACCCTCGCCCGATCTCGTAAAACAGTGAAATATTTCGAAGTACGAGAAGTGAATGAGAGCTGTACAGGGTCTTCTTGAAACCTTATTACCCTGAATATCTCTTCAGGGTTCAGAGCTCAGTTTTTTCTAAAGAATAAGAAGAAGAAAAAGAAAAAAGGAAATATACGAAGAAGAAGAAGAAGAAGAAGAAGGAGAAGAAGAAGAAGAGGGAAAAAGAAAAAGGTATGGACCTACTCGCTATAGGCTTTTGAAAACGTTGCTTGTTACAAAACAAGAAAATAAAATATAACACCAAGAGGAAAGAAAGAAAGAAGGAAGAAAAATAAAAGTAATGGAAGAATATACCTCGCGGTAGTGAAACCTCGTACCTGTTCAGAAAATTTAACCAGTACGCGTTTGACTCGCGATTCCGCGATAAGATCCGAGGTACAGGTTACACGGGCACCACGGGTTCAATCAAGCCAACTTTGAAACACGGTTTATATATGCGTACACTTGCCGCATTTCAAATTACTTTCGATGATGATTAATCTCAAGGCTAGTCTCTAGCTCGTTCTAATAAATTTTCAAAGATATATGTACATGTATGTATGTACATGGGCGTGCGTGTACACGTGTTCCAAAAATTTATTATACCTACAATACACACAAAATTTTAATCAGCATGATAAAACCGATGATATTGGGAATCAATTCACACACGTTAATACCTACGTATAACTTTGTCGATCTGGAATCACGTTAGAGAAGAAAGGAAAAAAAAATCTGCAACTATGAGCTGAGCGTTTTTTTTTCAACCTATAGCCTTGCTGCAGATCACAGTGATACTCGAGGGAGAAGAAAACGCCCTCAGACGTAACCTTTTCGAAAGGCTATGCTTCACCCTCACGAGTATAAGCGATATCTCCGCAGAGAAGAAAATGAACCGTCTCACTTTTCTTTAATTCGACTTTTCGCGCTTTTTCATCTCATCATCATACCTTTTCCTTTTATACAGTCTACCTCGATCTTCGTGGGTCGTAATCCCATCAAAAGGACGGGATTTAACACTCTAACGATTCCCCGACACCAATCAGTGATACCTACTACTTGACGGTGTATTCTGGTCACGCAATCAGCTACCTGCAGCAGGGCAGAGTTTACAGATCAATATCGAAGCCAAAGTGTAATGAAAAATTGCGTGTTATATTCCCTCCGCTTTTCTTGACCAACTAAAACATGTATATATGTTACCTATCACAACACATGACTTCCAATATGAACAATATAAGATGAATTCAACCTCCGGCCACTGAATTTCCAAATACTTTCCCAAAGGTCAGCACCGACTATTCGGTCTATCGATTTAAGCTCAATGTTTCGGAATAACAAAGGACCCGAGTGTCTAGCTAACGACCCAAGACCAGTCGGAAAACCAGCTCGGCGTAGATGCTTGGTTATGACCTGAGGCGCCTGGAGGAGTATCAAGAATAAGTCCCGGAATCGAACTGATCCCAGGAAATTTTTCTTTCAATTTTTCTTCGTTTTTTCTCTCCCTCTCTCATAACAAAAGCAAAAGATATAGAGTAAAAATGGACTCAAAAATCGGTAAAAAAAAAAAAAAAAAAAAAAAAATGGGATAAGGAAAGACTTGCGATACGAAAGGACGACGAAAATGGGCGTTACGCTACATGTTTTACGTCGGGTGACGACCTCGATTCCTTGTATTGTCAGTAGTAATCCCGACACTCCATGGTACTAAAACAGCAAAGTACAGAGAAAACGTGACTGCAGAGAGATGTATAGGGTAGCTCTAGCAAGCTCTTATACTCTGTTGGTGGTGTTGCATGAAGAAGATAAGAAGAGAAGAGAAAAGTAGGAACAGGTAATAAAACGATTCCCGCCTACGTGTGCGGAGATTGAAGTTATGACGGAAACCTGGGATTCTGTAGGTACGTCGTGATATTCGGAATTTATATCGGAGATAAAATATCGGCGAAATATTTAAATATTGGTATATTTTCTGGCTGTAGAAAAAAAAAGAAAAACGATATAAAGAAGTTGAGAAACAAAATTTCTTTAATCATTAATGCGATTTGAAATTTTTAATTAACTTACATCTGATCACGTAAAGACGACCGTACACCTACTTTTCTTTTCGTATGTAAAAAGGTATAATTCCAAGGTACGAGAGAGGAGTGAATTATTTTCTGGGCAAGGATCTAAGCCGTAATTATTATCTAGCTTTACCTACCCCGTGAGCTAAGTAAGAAATTCTGCGGTTTCGCATTACATATAGCCACACCTACGCAGCAAAGAACCTCGTGCTTCTGCTACTGCTACTGCTGCTTGTGCTGCTGATGCGGGAATGAAAAACTTGGTCAACCTGGGGCTGTTTGCAATTTTATAATTAACTCAGTGAATTTTTTATTCCAATTTTAAATTGGAGCAACCGACCGGAGGGTTCTTTTGCCAGTCTTCACCGAATGTAATCAGTGTTTGAATGGAAATATTTTACTTTTCCTCATTGTTTTCCCTTCCTATTTTGTTCCTTTTTGATCCGTGTATTATTCACTCGAGATGTAAGCTTTTTCCTTCTAAAAAATAAAAGAAAAGCTACAATTGAAAAAGAAATATCCTCCGCGGCCAGACCACTACGTCAACGAATAATCTCGTTATATAAACCTGTTGTGTTCCTGGTTCTGACACCCTTAAACGCAAAATAAATCGTTCTCTCAATTCGCCCCGGTTCCCCCTAGGCTATTGTCGATTTGATGCACCGTTAGCGGTCAACAAGACCTTTGGATCAAATGACCCCACCCGCACACAACGGTGGGGCAATTGAACGGGTAACTGCCCGGAAAATTGCGTCACCGCTGTCCCAGTCCCTCTGATATCTCCTCTCTTTATCTCCAGTTCGATATAGGAACGGAAATCATCCCCCAGGCGCGTCTACGTAGGTATAGCCATATAGTCAAACACGTTCAATTACTTAGTTTCCACTTATAGATGAAAGATACTGAAATTCACAAATTCCCTCCAACCTTGTCTCACTCGATTATTGAAATTGGTTTAAATCTTGGCGATTTACCAATACGAAATTATATGCATATATATTATTGAGCAAAAATTTCATGAACGAATATGAACGTACATAATTCTTTTGAGCTAGTTCTTATGCAGCTAGGACAGCAAATTATCTCTCTATATCGTTCTGGCAATAGGCCAGAGACTGATTTTATATCAGACATAAGTTTTCTGCTGTAAATGTCTGCAAAGTTTGGTAATAAAGCTGAAAATTTTTTGGTTAAACGAATACACAGCTAGTGTTCGTGTTCTCTTTTTGATAACGAAAATCCATTCTCTTCAGAGGTATGGTTGCTATAGAGAAATTGGCAAGATGGGCACAATAATAATTATTAGAAAGAAATTTAATCAATAAAAAGGATTGAGAAGAAATGATGTTGGCTATTAATTATTGGATACGAGCTAAATTAATAAATGAAATAATTACTCTCTGGTAGATAGAAAGCGAGCTAATTTTTATTCATAACCGAATTTTTGAACCGTCGATTAAAACACATAATGGTATATTATATTCAAAGAAATGTGGAAAACGATCGTTCCGTATATTTTTTTTTTTTTTTTCATCTCATTTAATGATCGGCTGCAACTTTGATCGGGTCAATACTGTACGATAGCATTCTAAGCATCGAATATATGCATTATTTAAAGTGCATATTATATACGATAAACGGGATTAACACGAAGTCTGCGATTTGATAATGCATTTTTATCGTTGGATGACAACGAAGCTAGAGAAATAATTGATAATAAACTATGAATTTTAAACAGTATATATGTACTATTTATATTATTATTATTATTATTATTATTATTATATGCAACGTTTAGCGAATCTGAGGTAAATTTTTTTTTTTTTTTTTCACGATGTAATGCTAGTTATGCACATGTTTTAATTACGATATTTTTACGTTAGCTTATAATTAGAGTGACTTTACGTTATTCTACCAACGTCATAGAGTTAGTTTATTTTTTTATTTCTTCAAACTGGAGTTTTGGAAATTATGAATAAAAATATTTCTCAAACCGAACTGGACTTGATGTAATTTAATGAGCAGATATAACCCGATCAAGATTATGTGTCGATATATTTCATAAACAATTACTCAGTGTCAGTCTCACCGATAATATGTCCAATAGCAAATCATACAGTCCTCATCGATTATTATCAGAAATAAATATCAAGATTAAACCGACAATTGAGCATAATTTTTCCACTAACGTATACATATATAATAACATATGACATAATAAAATAAATTTTTCATATTTGAGGTAAAAATAAGATGATAAAACCACATATAGGTAGAATCACCGTAATGGAAAGAAAAAAAAAGAGAAAAATAATAATTATCCCAAGTGCAATTTAAGACAATTTTATACGTGTAATAATCGCGAAATAATTACTTTACTCATTGTGGAAATAATTGTTACAACTCAAGGACCCCGGTGTATGTACCTGCCTCTGCAAAGAGGAGCTCTTATATTTTTCAGTGCATATACGTAAGCCATAATATCTCAAGTTTAAACCTTCCGCGTTAATGAGAAATTTAATTTTCTGCGAGAGGGGTATATAATGAAAGAGTTGCTTTGAAAAAAAAAAAAAAACCGGTGTGGTTATTACTCGACAATCACTTTTGGCCATGATGCGTAAAGATAATTTTAAACATGAGCTTAACTGGGAATTTTGGAAAGTTAACACTTTAACTCACCGAATACTTCGAATATAATTATCATATAAAATATTGTACGCGGTAATAATAACTGACGAAACGATAAGAATAAAAATGGTGATAAAATGACTATGAATTTATTAAACCGGGCATAAATCATATAGGTTTCATTACCTCAGCCTATGAACAGCTGAGCCCAAATAAACCAGTCGCGTGTCCGAGGATCTGATTGATTATCAGCTTAGATCTTATAACTGGACCCTTCAAACGGTTGTGATGCAAGATCGCGTAACGGTTGGTTCAACGTAAGACTATCGTGTAATCTTTATCACTGATGGAAGTATTATGGCTGATGATAAATATAAGGAATGATATGTGTGTCTTTCATCATATCGGTAAAATGACTGGAGAATAATGTCAATGTATGTAGAAATTCGTGTTTTTCCCCTTTTCCTAATCTCTTCCTGTTACCGCGGGTGGGGATTCGAATTGAACGGAAGGAGATGAGATTAGAAAATGTCGCGAACATACTAAGGTAGGTACATACGTATGGGGGGCAGAGGAATTGGGGTAAAAGCAAAGTGACGGTTTGTAGAAGGGAAAAAAAAGGGGCGATGAAAGAATGAAAAACACGCGAGCAATTCAATACGGCTACAAATTTCTATGGTATGAGGGAAAATGTCTATAGGTACAAACGCCATGACGCCAAGAAGCCAAGATGCCAAGACGCCAGGACCTTCGGCAGTAGATTTATTTCATGGATGGAGCACATCGCCTCCAGCCAATTTCGTTGCCAATCCTTTTCCGAGAGGAAGGTGTGGTAGTGGCGAATGCCAAAAGAGAGAACCATCTCTGAAAGCATCCTCTACAAACATACTCTACCTCCCTGAGAGAAAGAGAGAGACTCTTGAGTGTGTTCTCATATTATCAGACTCGCTATTACACCCGAGGACAACGGTTCAAAAAAAAAAAAAAAATTATATATATGATAAAACAACGACCTCCATAAGACGGAATTTTAAAATCCGTGGCTGAAACGATCAGCTATGATTTTTATACCTTCTTATTCTGACAATCAGTTTTATATCACATTGGCTTATTTTCTTTTACACATTTTCACATATACACTATCTAATATATTCGCGATATTCCTTGAAATCAGATGGCTATTTATCCTTGTTGCATTAAATGAATACAGACGACGAAAATTTTTCAATTCGCCATAAAATTGATCGAAAAGACTTCGATGCATGTTCAATGGTTTCGTATATTCATATGGTGATCCCTTGTCGATTACGTTAAATAGATTAACAAAATGCTCGTAATAGATTAGGGATTGAGAGCTTGATATGCTCATGTTTCATGAATAGTTTCAATCGCGAATAGAAATACCATCTAACCACTGTTGATCATAAAGGTCGCCGATCACGTACACACCAGCTTTGAAATTCTTAATCGAGTATGTTTGGTGGATGAAACCAAAGCTCGCTTGAATGATATGATGATAGAAGATCGTTGATGATAGCCTTGTATTATTCATGTACGTAGAGATAAATCCGCGCAGTAAGATAGGTGATTGTCGATAAAAGTATGAGTTATTATTTTCCGATGTAGATATTTTAGTAGATTAAGAAATGGTTCAGTAAGAAAATACTAACTTAATTATTTGATATGAAAATAATTTTCAACTTATTTCGATTACTAAAACCACTGCGCGAATAATATGACAGAACCGAATGTATGATTGACTTTAAATCTGTAGAGTAATAACTTTCACCAATAAATAGAGTAAAATTATGCACGTATACGGAGCTTCGGTATGTAATAATTGGCGAAATCTACGGAGATAAAAAATAATGATAGATTATGTGGCGCTGCGAGACGACGATAAAAAAATACATTGGGTGGTGGCCATCCACATGAATATATACAGGAGCTGCGACAATACTACCGCAGATCAATTGGAATATAATCCAATTGAGGATCCAGTAGAATTCCCTTATAGTTGATATTGCGAGTTTAACAAAAGGTATAAATAATTATCGCAACCTAAGAACTCTTTTGAGACTTACGATAATCTATTATTCCCCTAAAACAGATGCGGAAGGTTCTGGTTTTTGGACTGTTAGCTTTAGTTAGCTTCGGTTCAATCAATGCGCAAAGGGAATGGTGGCAGACTATGAGTTTGTATCAAATATATCCAAGAAGCTGGATGGATAGTGACGGCAACGGCATAGGCGATCTAAAAGGTGAATAAAATACCGTATAATTCGCGTAATTTATTCAGTGTGAAATTCGATGACTATTTTGAATAATTAAACGAGTATTTCGTCATTTTTAATCGGGTAAAGGAATCGAAAGCAAACTTGAGCACTTGGTCGATGCTGGGATCGACGCCTTTTGGATATCTCCAATGTACCCGAGTCCTATGGCTGATTTTGGATACGACATATCAAACTTCGTCGACGTAGATCCAACCTTCGGCACATTGGCAGACTTCGACAATTTGGTTAAAACTGCAAAATCGCTTAATCTTAAAGTGATCCTTGATTTTGTACCGAATCATTCATCTGACCAGCACGATTGGTTTGCTAGAAGTTTAGCCAGAGAGGATCCCTACACGGACTACTACGTCTGGCACAACGGAACAGCTACTGAAACTGGTATCCGTAATCCGCCTAACAATTGGGTGAGTTTTTCCCCGGATCTAAGATGCCGTTCATTTATTTCCTGGTGTAAAAGAAAATCCGGAAAATTTTTGCGCAATGAAAACGCGTTATTTAGGTAAGTGTATTCGGTGGTTCGGCTTGGACTTGGAGATCGGAACGTCAAGCCTATTACCTTCATCAGTTTGCGCCAGAACAACCGGATCTTAATTACCGAAATCCGCACTTGGTCCAGGAGATGAAGGTAAGTGAATGCTAATTTTCGACCTAGAAACGTGGTGTGACACCCGTCGAACAAAAAGTGTTACAATTTTTAGGACGTTCTGAAATTCTGGTTGAACAGAGGAGTCGACGGTTTCCGAATAGACGCTATACCCCATCTTTTCGAGGATCCAGATTTTTCGGACGAACCTTTGTCAGGAACGACGAACGTCACGACAGAGTACGGTTACACGTTGAGTCATCGCACGCAAAATTTAGACGAGACTTACGATATGGTTACGCAATGGCGCACTGTATTGGATGACTTCGCTTCGTCCGACAACGTATCGAGGATCATGATGATGGAAGCTTACACTAATATTTCTCGTGTTATGAAATACTACGAGGCTGGTGCACATTTTCCTTTCAATTTTGAGTTAATCAGCAACGTTGACGGATCATCTTCTACCGCGGAAGTTAAAGCAGCCATCGACGATTGGCTGGACAACGTACCCAGCGGTAGCACATCAAACTGGGTGGTAAGTAAAATCGAATTCTATAATCACGTTGCTATTTGAATCGCGATAACGAACTTTTCTTTGACTTGTATTGATTGAAAAACTAATAATTACAGATTGGTAATCACGACAGGAGTCGCGTCGCTAGCAGATACAGTACGGCGCAAATCGACGCTTTGAACATTATGAATCTCCTGCTTCCTGGTGTCTCGGTTACCTACTACGGCGAGGAAATCGGCATGGAGGACGTATGGGTATCTTGGGAGGATACGCAGGATCCACAAGGATGCGGCGGAGAAGAGACAACGTACGAATCGTTGACGCGAGATCCAGAGAGGTCCCCGATGCAGTGGGACGCAACGACTTCGGCTGGTACGATAATTATCATCAATTTTAATAATTCAGCTTTAAAATCGGCTCGCAGGATCGAGCTTCGTGATTTTACTGCATAGTAACTAATTCCACGATTTTTTTTTTTTTTTTCTTCTGTTCCAGGATTTTCCGCCAATGCCAGCACGTGGCTGCCAGTTCGCGATAACTATCTAACTCTAAACCTAGCTGCTCAAGCAGCGGCTGAGGTTTCTCATTACAAAGTGTTCCAAGCGCTTACAACCCTTAGGCAGGAGAGAGTTGTACAAGAAGGATCTGTCGACATCAAACTACTAAACGAAGACGTCTTAGCTTTCTCCAGGTTAGAACGAGCGAAAATAAGTCAAGAAATTATCACAATCATAAAAAAAAATAGAATCATTCCGTTTACCATTAACACTGTCATAACTTATACTCTGCAATTTTTTCCAGAGTACTGAGTGGATCTGATCCGGTGTTAGTAGTGGTTAACTTTGCAAACAGCCCGAAAACTGTTAATCTTGACGTATTTGAAGACGCCTCGAATGATCTCAAGGTTTCAATCGCTAGTATACACTCTTCGTTAACAGCTGGGTAAGCAATGAAATATTTCCGATCATCTTATTCGAATCGTTGTAGCTAATATATATTTTTTTTCCTATAGTTCTAACTGAGTTTTTTTCATTATCCTTTAACAGGAGCGAGGTGTCCAGGAGTAGCCTAGAACTATCTGCCTATGCTGCCGTCGTTCTTCGTAGCGGTGCTAACGCCCTAACTTCGAGCATAATTGGGACTCTTTTTATAGCAATTTTGGCGTACATTCGTCACTGATGATTTTACGTTTCTGATGAATTAATCCTTGATCAGGAGTCTGGAGAATCGTATATCAACCGTCGCACATTGAATGGTTAACGAATTAATGAAGATTATTAAATACGTGGTGCCGTACTTTCGCGCTTTATAAACGCTACTTTAAAATACCTGCGTAATTCTCGGTAATGAATAACGAGATCATTCATCATTTCCGTTAATTAAATTGAAAAAATCAGTCTTGATTTTTAGAATACGATATACCAACGCATAATTACATAAAATAAGATAAGTTACCGTATGGATAACACTCTTAAATTATTTCTAAGATCCAAACTGTATTAGATTAAGAAATGTTATTGTCGAAAATAAAATTACTCAATTTATTGATATGATCGACGAATTCGATCAACGATTTCTTCACCTAACTCCAACTACCAATAGTCATATAGTCGATCACGAATCGTTTGAAAATATATCTCAACGTTTTGAAGATGTAGGTTACTATCCGACGAATTAACGAGACCGAATTTTACTGATTGTCAGCCATAAAACTCTAGTCTTACAATCATGGATGGGCCATGGTGGGGGTAGTAATAAACCCTCGAAAAATATGACACTTTTGAGTAGCTGAAAAGTTTCTATGTGTCAGCATACAGGCACGCTAATCCCCCATAAAAATGATAATGCTAGAGGAATTATTTGACGTTGACCGTCCGATAGAAATCAAGAGATCAAGCTAGAATGCATATAAAGAGGAGAGACAAAGAGCTCGCCGCATAGCGACCTGGTATATCCGCGTGACTTTGATCGTGGGTCCAGCGCGGTTTTGAATCTTCTTAATTGTAAGAAATCCAAGTCGACGGATATTATTTAATAATCATAAAATTTTTCGAAAATATAAAATAGTACTTAGTTTGATTTTAGAAATGATATAATTATTTCCTAAGTTTCATAATTTTTTAGTCACGGATGCGAAATATAACGTGAAAAAAATTTCAAAAAAAAAAAAACGTATATTCAAATAAAAGAACGACTGGCTCTGTGTGTTTTAGATACGATGGGGGGCATTCTAGTCTTCGGACTTCTAGTTTTAATTAGCGCGAGTTCGATCAATGCAGAATTGGACTGGTGGCAGACTATGAGTTTGTATCAAATATATCCTAGAAGTTGGATGGACAGTGACGGGGATGGCATAGGAGATTTGAAAGGTATAAAAATGAATATAAAATAATAATTCAATTTTCGAGATGATAATTTTGGAAAAATAATTTTCAAAAATATTCAGAATAGTTCGTACCACAGTCACGAAGGTTGTCAATCGTGCTTCTACTTCCTCTGTATTATTACATAAGATTAACGGGCAATCAGCATTCATTCATTTAAATACAATTATGGACAAACACAATTTGTTCTCCGAACACTAACGGATGTAAGTAATTTAAAACGAAATTATCGCAGCCTTGAAATTCCAGATGTGAAACTGCAGAATTTTTTATTTATATGTTAACACGTGAATCTACGGATACTGCACTAGCCCGATGTTAGTATATGGAAAAATAATAAATACCGTAGGCTATTTCCGTTGACCGGAAATAAAATCCAGATTTTACTAGATTAATCGTATCCACGAACACGGTATCGTTAAATAATCACGTATAATAAATTGTTTACTGAATATAGGAATCGAGAGCAAAATACACCACATCGCCGACAGTGGCATTGACGCTTTTTGGATATCTCCAATATACCCGAGTCCAATGGTTGATTTTGGATACGACATATCAAACTTCGTCGATGTCGATCCAGCCTACGGCACATTGGCAGACTTCGATAGTTTGGCAAGAACTGCAAAATCGTTAGGTCTCAAAGTGGTCATGGATTTTGTACCGAATCATTCATCTGACCAGCACGATTGGTTTGTTAGAAGTTTAGCCAGAGAGGATCCATACACGGACTACTACATCTGGCACAACGGAACAGCTACTGAAACTGGTATCCGTAATCCGCCTAACAATTGGGTGAGTTTTTCCCCGGATCTAAGATGCCGTTCATTTATTTTGTGGTGTAAAAAAAAATCCGGAACATTTTTTCACAATGAAAACGCGTTATTTAGGTAAGTGTATTCGGTGATTCGGCTTGGACTTGGAGATCGGAACGTCAAGCCTATTACCTTCATCAGTTTGCGCCAGAACAACCGGATCTTAATTACTGGAACGAGAACGTGGTTCAAGAGATGAAAGTAAGTGACCGTGGATATTCGACTAGGCAAAGTGTTGTGTAGCAGACGGTTGGATAAGAAGTGATTATATTTCTAGGACGTTCTGGTATTCTGGATGGACAGAGGTGTCGATGGTTTCCGAGTGGATGCCATTCCTCATCTTTTCGAATCTGAAGATCTCGCGGACGAACCTTTATCAGGTGATACCAATGATACAACGAACTATGGCTACACGCTGAAACATTACACGAAAGATTTACCGGGAACGTACGACATGATCGGTCAATGGCGCCAGGTATTGGACGACTACGCTTATCGGACCGACAATATCACGAAGGTAATGATGGCCGAAGCTTACACGAACATATCGAAGACCATGGAATACTTTACGGCTGGCGCGCACTTTCCGTTTAATTTTGGGTTCATTAGCAACGTTGACGAATCACCTACAGCAGGAGACATTAAGGAATTGGTTCTTGATCAGTGGTTGGACAACATACCCGAAGGTAGCACGTCGAACTGGGTGGTTAGTGACATCTAATTCATGATTAAATGAATACGTGGCTTTATGAAATGATATAAAATATAAATAAAATAACTATCAACTGTAGATTGGAAATCACGACAACAGTCGAGTCGCTAGCAGATACACCACGGAGCAAATCGACGCCTTGAACATGGTGAATCTCCTGCTTCCTGGTGTCTCGGTTACCTACTACGGCGAGGAAATCGGCATGGAGGACGTATGGGTATCTTGGGAGGATACGCAGGACCCACAAGGATGCGGCGGAGATGAGACAACGTACGAATTGTTGTCGCGGGATCCAGAGAGGTCCCCGATGCAGTGGGACGCAACGACTTCGGCTGGTAAGATAATTATCATCAATTTTAATAATTCAGCCTTACAATCGGCTCGCAGGATCGAGCTTCGTGATTTTACTGCATAGTAACTATAATTCCACGATTTTTTTCTTTTTCCAGGATTTTCCACCAATGCCAGCACGTGGCTGCCAGTTCACGAGAACTATCTAACTCTAAACCTAGCAGCTCAGGTAGCGGCTGAGTTCTCTCATTACAAAGTGTTCCAAACGCTTACAGACCTTAGGAAGGAAACAGTTATCCGAGAAGGAACCGTCAATGTGCAACTACTGAACGAAAATGTCTTGGCTTTCTCTAGGTAGGGACGTTTGTTTTTTTTTTCCTATCGCACAACTTGTAACTATGCATTTTTTATTTCCAGAGATCTAAACGAATCAGATTCAATAATTGTAGTGACTAATTTTGCCAATGTTACGCAGAATATCAATCTTGATATCTTTAGCACTGCTTCCAATACTCTTGAGGTTGTGATCGGGAGCATTCACTCTTCGTTAACAACTGGGTGAGCAGTTTATTACATAATTTTGTTTCCAACCAAATCTCTATGCTTCATATTTCTAAACCATTTTTTAAAACCCCGAATTTCCCACCCTAATGAAGTTTTAAATAATCTTTCGACAGCGCCGAGGTGTCCAAAAGCAGTTTTGAACTTTCTCCCCTAGCTGGCATAGTTCTTCGCAGCAGTGCCAACGCCTTAACAACAAGCATTATCGGCATGCTGTTTATGGCGATTCTGGCTTACGTTTATCACTGATGATTCAATGTTCTGATAAATTAATCACTGATCGTCTGTCTAGATTATCATATCTTAATTGGCACTTCGAATAGATTGAGGACTCAAAGATTCAAAAACACGATCGTATAATACTTCACGCTTCATAAACAGTAGTTTACAAATAAGATACGATATATCTGATACATATACAGAGATCTCGATAATGAAACAAGATCGATCATTGATTATTATTCTTTAATTAAACCGAAAATTTGAATCGATTATAAGTACAATGCGATAAAAATCAACGAAAGATCTTTGATTAATACCCCGTATTATTATTTGTATAATAAGATAATTTACTGTCAATAACGTATACTAAGTTTAACATATAAGTTATTTTCATGTTGTATTAGATGATAAATAAAATATATACGTATAGGTATATAAATTTCTTGAAAATGAAGTAACTAATTTCTTCTATTGTACAATCTTCGATGATATGATCTACTCGACGGGGAATAAACTACCGACTACTTGACTCGACTCTATAGTAAACTAGATTAAACCAACTTCCCATCAATTTTAAATCAATGAACGTTTAGCCAATAATAAGAATTTCATTCGCTAATAGAATAAAACCGATCACGAGATGAAAAACATTCTAGGAATTCAATAATGGCATACCTACCTACCTACCTACCTACCACTCTTCACCATCAACCCCCTAAACTCGAGAAATATAAAGTGGAAAGTAACCGTCAATTTCAAACTAGATTTTTTTTTTTCTTTTTCTTTTTCATTTCATTTTTTCATCATTTATTATATAATATTGTAATCTGAGAATGCTCGTTCGCGGAATATGTTGCAAGCCCAAGGATAGTTCGTTATCGGATTCCATTACGATTTATTTGATTTTTTGTTCTTTTTATTTGCACCTATCTCGCAGTTTTTGTACTGCAATCAGTGGCTCTTTTGCTCGTGTAACAATCACAGAAATGGAAAAGAATCCGTATCTTGAATATATTTTTTCTGAACTATCAATTGAAGTATAGCCGAACGTATAAATACGATGATATTTCAAGGGCGTTTAACACTGCGTAACACTGATCATGGCGCGACTAGTCACCTCTCTAGCGTTTATATTTCTAATAAATTTCGTACATGGCGAAATAAAGAACGTAGGATGGTGGAAGAACACGGTATTCTACCAAATTTACCCACGAAGTTTCAAAGACGCCGATGGAGATGGTGTGGGTGATCTAAAAGGCAAGACTAATACCCCTACCTTTCAACCGTTATAGAATTTTTCATCCGCATTTATTCACCCCGTAAATCTTCCCTCAAGTTTTCACATATATGTGATTAATTCTATTCCGTTAAAGGTATTACCTCAAAGCTTCAACACTTCGTCGACACTGGAATAGGCGGCGTGTGGCTATCCCCGATTTACACAAGTCCGATGATAGATTTTGGCTACGATATAGCAAATTTCACAGAGGTAGACCCGGTCTTTGGAAACCTTGAAGATTTCGAAAACCTGATTAGAGAGGCGCGAAGATTGGGCTTGAAGGTATTCCGATAAATAAAAATAAAAAATGAAAGTGAAAACGCGAATAAAACTCGTCATTTAATCGATCTAGGTCATTCTTGACTTCGTGCCTAATCACACATCGGACAAACACGCGTGGTTCGAAAAAAGCGTAAAAAGGGAAGCCCCGTACGACGATTACTACATTTGGCGAGACGGAACTAGGGACGACGATGGAACTCCGCAGCCACCCAATAACTGGATCAGTGTATTCAGCGGTCCGGCTTGGACCTGGAACGAGGAAAGAGGGCAATTTTTCTTCCATCAATTCGCGGAACAGCAGCCCGATCTGAACTACTTCAATGAAGAAGTACAAGAGGCGATGAAGGTCGGTTTTTATATCAGTAAATTCAATTTTTCAAGATCCTTTTCGAACTGAATTTATACCGAGTTCTTCTAGGACGTGGTTAAATTCTGGCTGGATAAAGGAGTCGACGGTTTCCGCGTCGATGCTATACCCCATCTGGTAGAAGTACAAGATCTCGCCAACGAACCACTGAGCAATACTCCCGGTGTAAACCCGAACGATTACGGATACCTCGACCATATATACACGAAAGACCACGAATTGACTTATCGGATAATGGACGATTGGAGAAAAGTATTGGACGATCACGCGAACGAAACTAACACCGACGAAAAGGTTAAAAAAAAAAAACTATATTTTTCATTTTAATCCATAATCTCGCTGTATAATACTGGTTATATTATATGATCACAGATACTGATGACAGAGGCATACACAAATCTCACAAATACAATAAAATATTATGACCACGGTGCCCAAATTCCTTTCAACTTTAAATTCATCATGGAAATCACGTCTGATTCGACGGCAGATAATTATAAGAATACGATAGACGTCTGGATGAACAACATGCCTGGAAACGGAGTCGCTAACTGGGTGGTAAGTTTAAAAAATACCATTTCTTACGGCAATAAAATACTATAAATTTCTTTTTAAAATCACCGCAGATGGGTAACCACGACCGCAGTCGAACGGCCTCACGATTTCCAGATAGATCAGACCAGATGACCATGTTGGCTATGATTTTGCCCGGTGTTGCGGTCACCTATTACGGTGAGGAAATCGGTATGATCGACACCTGGGTCTCGTGGGAAAATACGCAGGATCCTCAAGCTTGTAACACCGATAGTGACCGATACGAAGCTCACAGTCGTGATCCGAACAGATCGCCTTTCCAATGGGACGCTACGACTAGTTCAGGTAAAAAATTTTTTAGTTTACGTAACTAAATAACGTATTTTTGCTAATATAATATTTTCCAAAAGGTTTTTCCAGCAACCCTACTGCCTGGCTACCAGTTAACGAAAATTATCGGACGTTGAATCTTGAGCGTCAGAAATCTGCCGCAATTTCACACTACAAGATATACAAGAAATTAGTAGCGCTAAGAACCGAATCTGTACTTCGCGAGGGTAACCACAATGTCACAGTAATTAATGACAACGTTCTCGCCGTCACACGGAGTAAAGAAGTAAAAACGGATATGAGCGAGGTCGTTCTGCTGATTAATTTTGACAACGTAAACGAGCGCACGGTCGATTTAGCGAGAGCTAATTTACTGAAAACATCTGCGAAAACAAGAGTTTACACTTCAAGTATTGGCTACGAAACTACCGCTGAGTGAGTCTCTCATTTTATTTATTAATTAATGTCATCTTATGGTGAATGAAATTAATGAAATTAATAATGAACACGTGTACTCGTTACATTCGTTTTATATATACCTATATATTTTTATATTTTTATTTTTTCCCAGCGCGCTCGTCGATATAACGAAAATCGAACTTCCGGCGAAGGCTTCGATCGTATTGGTTTCTTATAGCGGAGCGGTTCATATCTCAAGCAGCGTTTTTATCGTGATTTCAGTTCTAATTTTTAAACACTTGTCTTAACGCAAAAAACGGATAAATGGATAAATGTTATCAGCTTCTTTACTGATTTGGTTTTTTTTTTTCTTCTTTTTTTTCAAGGTATAATTATTATGTCAACTTATCATACTTGAAGGTATCTCTAGTATATATGGTGTACACTAGGAGTATTTGTGAAAACGCCTGCATACAGGCAACTCAACACTCGACCGAGTAGGTTTTACTTTGCATATTGCGTGCCCATTGGGCACGTGGGAACGAAACATAATTGCTTGATGTTTGAGTTGCCTGTATGCAGGCGTCCCATAAAGCGTTTCCACGTATACTCCCGGTATATAGGTAGGTAGACGTATCAAGTGTATTTTAGACAACTATATGCACATCACTTTTGTACATATTAAAGATATAATTATTTAATAAATATATACGAATTGTAAATGAATTATCAAAGTGTAATGAATAAATTTGCGACTTGAGAATTTCACCGAAATTACAATTCCGTAGTTTTTTTTTTTTTTTTTTTCTATCAAATTGTATTATTAAAAAAATTTTACGAATAATTTCCGATTCCTGATTTCGAATTACATTTGATTTCACGAATTTAAATACGGCTGGGTTATACCCGAGGAAAGAATCTTGCGTGTGTTGAATATGTAACAAGAAATATATATATGTATACCTACTCGGCAATGCCCGAAGGAATTCAATATTGAAAATACCGCAGGATTTTTAATCTAAAAAGTTGGAAATAAGGAACCTATAGCATATATACCTACTATCAAACCGTACGAAAATATCAGACCTCATAGCCCAGAAAGTTTCAAAGCCTCATAACTTTTCGCATATACTGCTTGATCAGAATCTACCTACAGGTACCTGTACCGAAGAGCTTTTCTTCGGAAGGGAAAAAAAAAAAAAAATTTAAGATTCAAATTCGACCTGCACGTTATATACGCGAATCTTTCGACTCTGAATATTACCATCGCGATATTCAATGATTAAAATATGTATATCTATATATAACTGAATATATGTATTACGATGTAGAGACGAATGAGAAAAGTAAAGTAGAAAAAAAAAATATATATATAATAATAATAATGATAATAATAAAATTCACCGACTCTATACACACTTGACGAATCGTGGAAGAATCTTTATTCCAAAAGTACAATAGCGCCCTTTATTATTATAGAAGGATAAAAGTTAAAGGAAGCGAAAAGCGACGAGCGTCTCGTCGCTGCACCCCAATAAATTTATATTTTCCATATATTTCCCCGACTTAGGGTAAACGAAAAAAAAAAAAAAAAAAAAATTTCCAGAATATTTCATTCCCAGACTCGTGAGAATTTTAACAGTCAAATTCTACCTCCCGAATTCGATCGTCGCACTTCATTCTCCTCAGCACAGTTAGAGGTACCTTCTCACCTATACCAGCGGATATAAATATATAATGTAATCGGCGCACGTATCGAAGGGGATCGAACCAGCTCAGTACCTAGCAAGCAGATAAAACGGATCTAGAATAAGCCCGGACTTTTTTTTACTTTTATTCCGTTTGCAAGAAAAGCAAAAAAGAAAGAAATTTCCCTTATTTCCAGCTACAAGAAATTTTCAAAAAAAAATATATATTTGTATAGTATATTCGTCAATTAGTGGGTATATTTAGCAGAGAAATTCATTACGCCGAAATGGTTGACGCGCGTTTATCCTATTTTAGTAAGAAGAAAAACAATAAATTTAACCCCATGCAGAAGATTCATTTGACGCAATGATATCTGCAGTACAGCGGGAGACGGGTATGACGTACGTTCGTGCTTTTATTACGCCACTTGATACCTCCTAACAAGCCCTAAGCCTTTCCACAGATATATTGTTTTATAAAATAAAGAAATGTTCCGGGGTATCCGGAGAGGAGAGAGCGAAATCTCTCGGTTTTGATTTTTTGATTTTTTTTTTTTACCCCAGAGTTTAACGAAATTTTGCGAATCTATATTATATGTATATATCTGTGTTATAATAAATTTTAGTAGATCAGATGAGATCACGATATAGACTGTTTCATCGATCGGTGATAATTAAAGGCCTTATCAAAGTACCGTATATAAAAGGCTTAAGCTCACTGCCATTGAAAAACCTTTGTAGCCTACGTAATCCTTGAACCGTCGACGTCCTTTCGTAATAGGTATTACCAGCTATGGCTGGATGCTGGTTCGGAGGGCTTCAACCTTTTCGCGGCTTTTCTTTTCTCTTCTCTTCTCTTCTCTTCTCTTTACGTCTCTTATCGTATCTTCTTTTCTCTATTTTTCTTTTCTTTTCTCTTATTTGCTTTATTACTTTCTTTTTGGGGTGAAAAATTATTGCATTGCTGTTTGGTAGCTTGAAGAAATGGATGGATTACGGAATGAAAAAATACCCAAAAATCTTTCATACCGAAGCTTTGCCAATGAATGTCTGCAATTTTTCGGAACTAGTATATCTAGATGAACATTAAGACGAACGTGTGCAAGTGGGTAATAAAAATAAGATAAAAAGATCCAAAAAAAAACGCTTTGAATTACAAAAACTCGAAAAAAAAACTGTTAAAAAATGTATCTCCTTTTTTTCGTCATCTAAAATAGAAGAGGATTTTTTTTATATCTCTTCTTTTTTCTTGGTCGCGGTATTTTCTATGAATTTTTTTTATTTTTTTCCCACACTTAATATGACGGAAAGAAAAAAAAAAATATATATATATATATATAGATATAGAGAGAGGGAAATAATTATACATATATTCATAAATTCCTATACACGTTGGAACGTCGAGTAATCAGAAATGCACCGGTACGTGGTGAATTATTAATTCTGAGCACAGAAACTAATCGCAGAAGGATCAACGGCGGAAGGGACTGATATAGGGGTTACGGCAAGAGGGTGTTAGTTTGTATGCTATTTAGGGGCATGTATACTGTTTCAGTAAACCACCGCAAACGGTACTGTACACTGTACAGAGCTAGACTTCCAAGATTTACGTTAAATAATTTAATTATATGCCGGGTCGTATAGTTACAAGAGGATAAAGCCATTCGAAATTGGGAGAGAAAATTAATACATAATACAATATCAAGAATTCAAAGGTTTTGAGAAAATCATAATATACATATATATATATATATATTTTTTTTTTCGAGAAAGTATAGGAGAATAAATTTCCCAGCGTGAAATTATTTAGCGTAGATTAGAAAAAAAAAAAGGATTTTTTTTTTCCAAATACACCATTTAAAATTTAAAATACCGGTTTTTGGCAATTCCGTGAGAGAAAGTAGAAAAAAAAAAGTGAAAAAAAAAACGGTGTACCTACGTACCTAACCCAGAAGACAAGCAGAGTTTTATCCTCCGTAAACAGAGTCGGTTAAAGAAACAGATATGAGATGAGATGAGATGAGATGGTAAAAGATGAGAGAGAGAGAGAGAGAGCGAGAGGGAGGGCGAGAGGGAGAAATATTTCCTTAGGGAAATACGAGGCGTTTTCTGTAGGGGTTTTTCGAATTTCAAATCATGCCCCAAACTCGATTTCTTTGGTAAGGCAAATACCTGCGACTACCTACCCGTGGGTTAGTACGATAAAGAGAGTAAAGGAGAGAAGAGAAGAGAAGCAGCCGCCGCTCATCTGTGAGATAATTTTATCCCGAAAGTAAATTCGGCAGACCTTTCGCACCTGTCGAGTGGAAATACTGAAATTAAATCAACGTTATTTAGAATCCTACGCTTGATTTCTACAGTTTTAATTAGATACGGATGAAACGAATGAATATATATATATGCCCACTACCCCTAGTATAAATTTCATTCCATAACTTTCAGGAAGTAGAATAAAAGTATAAATAAATAATACATAACATAAATATATAAAAAAAAAATAAAATAAAAAATAAATTTTCACCCAATCTATTTCCTCTTTGATACGTTCCTCCAGGTCTGGTTATTACAGGTAATCATTTTTCCGTTAAATTGTATATTCAGAATTTATCGGGTAAGGTATTATAGGTTACTTGTTTTACGAATAATAAAAATCGAATATAAGTAAAAGCCTTGTGTATACGTATCTACATATACCTACATCTATAAATGTCTCCGATATGTACACGATCCACCTTCCCTACACAAGTAGGAAATTATTGAATAATTTAAAATCGCAGATACAACGAAAAGATCAAAAGTGGACTTTTAAAACCTGACCGTTTCGTATTATATCTCTAGGTCAATTTCTTATTCAGATTTAATGATTATCATTTATATACATATATCTTTCACTTGTACTTGAAAAAATGAATAAAAATCAAATAGAATTTGGGGTAAAAATTTCTTGTCCCTCTATTAGCTCTGAATTACCTTCAATACGAAGTATATTTTTATTAACCCCCCCATACCACACACACCTACATATAACCAGTTGTTAATATTTATAAGCGAGACTTTTCAGGAACGATATACATCGCTATATAACGGATCAAGACCAAGGGAGGAAAAAGGACTTGATATACCAGCTCAAGGGGGTTCGCTGCTTCGAGATACCAGCAATCTCATACCGGAGCTGCGTCTAATAAAGCTTCAACTTAAGTGAAGCCCCGAACCAACTAAGTCAACCGTATTGCTTGCTTAGTTCACTCGATCCCTCCGCGTCCCTCAATATTTGTTTTATACGTCTAATTTAAAGACATGAAAAACCTAAAAATCTAATTTATTCCTAATATTATAAAAAAAAAAATAATAATCGAATTCGCGTGGATTTCCGGTTACGTATTTCTTTCCGTTTATTCACCCTTTAAAAAGAAAAGAAAAAAAAGGGAAAAAAAAACACAGAGAACAAGAATGCAATAATACTCTATCGGCTCGTTTATAAATTGACGTATATAATAAAAACGTTTCGGACAAAAGTCTGAGACAAGTACGGTCCGAAGCACGCGTGGATTCCGCGATACAAGAGGCTAACATAAAAGCAGGGATCAAACTGATACGGAGCAACAGCCTAGCCCAGGACCAGAGAGATAGGCGACAGAAAGTAATCATTTCGCAGCCCTGGTATATAGGTATATATATATACACATACACGTGGAAGTACCACGGAGCTGTAAAAATGTGATATTATAGTAAAGACCCGGGATTATAGTAAAGACATTCGGCATCTCGTCTGAAAGGTGCAGAGGCATACATGCGCGTATATTAAAGAGATGAGATAAAAATGAATTATAAATAATATATATATTTAAATAAGGGTAGTTTTCTCCCTTTTTTTTTATCTTTTATTTATTTCTTTTTTTTTTTAACACCGAATGTTGTTATTCGGTTAAAAATCTATACCGTAGCTTATCCCCAAATCAAACGTCGATGTATAAACCCACCTGTAGCTGGCTATTTGTATATAGTAAAAGTTCGTAACAGTGTTACACGCGTGTGTGTGTGTGTGTATATATTCATATACCTATCATGCATAACTATAGACTAAAATAAGTATTCCAATTAGCGTTTTATTAACTGATCCTGGGGGCCTTTCACAACTGTTTCTTTTCTTTTTTTTTCTTTTTTTTTTTAATTTTTTAATTTTTTTTCTTTCTTCACTCTTTCCTTTTCTGATCTCTTATACTCTGGAGTCTAGGTACTCTATCTCTCGCAGCTATATCATATAATAGTTTTAATTCGAGAGTTATTGCGTAAGATTAACGGTGATTAAGATTGTGTAACTTGAAACCCATAACCGGAGGAGATTTGACTAAAAGAATCTGTGTTTAAAAATTATATATTTTTTTAATATTTTTTTTCTCCATTTTTATAATGACGAACGGTTATAGTTTTATCGATAAAAATAAAATGGATATAAATTATATGAAATTTTTCATTTTTTCTTTTTTTTTCATTGTTTATAGGAATAATATACAACGCGTGTAGCATATGGGTTTAAATTTATCAAACTACTAGTTCTAGTTCTATATGGATCCTATATATATAATGGTATATATGTATATGTGTATATATATACCCATACGTTAGAGAAGAGTTCTGGCTATTAAACGGATCTTGTTATATCCAAGAGCGCGTGTATTCGTTGAATTGAGAAGCTGTAAATTCACTCTGTCCAATTTTATTGTTAACTAAACTTTCGAGAAACAGGTATACGAAGAAGTTAAATGATTTTAAACTCTCTGAGGATGGATAAATTAAGATCTAAAGAACCACGGTTTAAAAAAAAGCAAAAAAACGTTTAACCGAGGAGAGAGACAGAGAGAGAATTTTTTTTTTTTTCTTTTTAGAGGTTTACACAATTAATTTGAATTGAGGAAATCTCTGCCTCCTGTTGTCAAGAAAAAAAAAAAAAAAACAGAGAAACGAGAAAAAGAAAGAAAATAAAAAAAAAAGAAGTAGAATAAGAAGAAGACTGCGAATTCCCCCACAGGGAAATAAGATGTTGATGTTGATTCAATTAAATTAAATGAAATGAAATTATATTCTAACCAAGTCACGTGGATTTAGATTTAAATTCAACGAGTAACTTGCCAGAGCCAAACGAATTTCGTCATCAATATATGTACTTTCCTTTTTCTTCTGAATCTTCTTTTTAAAAAAAGAAGAAGAAGAAGAAAAAAAGGAAAGAAAAATCTGAGAAGAAATCGTCGTCAACTATCATTCATATTATTATAATTTGTTAGAGGAGCAGAGAAACGTTAAATTAACCGACTATCTGCACACAAAGTGAGCCTCCTATTGATCAAATCACTCCCCAGTACCTTAGACTATTCGCCTTGTATTTACCTTTTCAAATAATTACTACTTTCGCCAAATGGGGTAGATGAGAGACAGAGGGTAGGGCTTTCATCAATTTCCGCATTAAACAAGTACATAGATATAGAGATGACGATCGAGGGCCAGTATAAATAGAAAAATGACAAAAGTGAAATATCAGCAGCTATATATATTTTTTTATATCTGAATAGACGATGATTAGTTTTTGACAGCTCAAACTTTGATCAATTTTTTTCATTTTTTCTCTTTTTTTCTCGAACGTCAAACATCAGACTTTGACAACTCGTGATCCACGTGTGTTTGCGTGAAATACAACATCCTTTTTTTTTTTTTTTTTTTTCTAATACCGCGATCTAATATAATTATAAATTATACAGGGTAGAATCTAAGTGCAATTGGCGACGGTGATCTCGCGAGTGAAATTTCTGATGGGTTTAGTGCCCTGGGATCGATCGTTGATCAAATAGTACAGAGGATTGATGTCCAGGAATACATATCCGAATACAAATTACCGAACGTTCAATATGCTCGTAGAAATTTCCGGAGAATTTAATTGTCAGGTTTGGCACGTGTGGTATTCAACCATGTGGTATATCGAGGTAAAACATGAACACCATTAGAAATTTGACGAGCTTACAATACAATACGGGCTAGAGGGATTAATTTAGATTTCTAATTTCTAGGCGTCATATATAGCGGTCTGCAAACATCCCAATATATATATAGGTATATATACGTGTGTATACCGAGTGTATACACAATATAATGTACAGGGTTCAACGCATAAAACCAAGAATGATGAGAACCGCCGCGATATAAAACCGAGAGATAAAACCAGCCCGGTCAAATTGTTCGTTCAATCGATCAAGCTTCGTTTATCACGTTTTTATTATTTTTTATTTTTACCCTACATGACAGCATCGAAATGTGCATTTCGTTTCACCTCTTCCAGTCATTATTACTCTGTGTACTTTGTACAGCCTAAATAAATCGAGTTATAAAATTTCACATTGCTATACGATTTTATAATACCTGTAAGTTTGATAATTAAATTCCTAAATCAAATTTTTTTCATTTACATAAAAGCCATCGGTGTTTAATATTCGATTAAACAAAAGGGGTAGGTCTATCAGATATACTCATTGATTAATTGAAGTTAATTAATTTTTTCGAAATTTACTATCCATCTCGCTCACTCGCACACTCTCTTTCTTTCTCTGAAAAAGTACCTACAGCCTTCATGATTACAATTATCGAGATCGAGGGGCGTGCATATAACCGAAGTAATAGTAGGCCATGTCAAGTCCCCGGGCAGACCCCCACCTGTTTATTAAACGTTACATCTACCTACACCTAGCCAACATATAAGGTATAGATTCTCACAAGATTTCGATTTTTTATTTTATTTCGTTTTTTCATTTCGTTCTTGTTTCGGAATAATTACTTAGAGATTTTCAAGATACGATAAACGGACCCTTTGGGATAGATATGTATATATATATATATATATAACGATCCTTGAAGACCAAGTATAGATACGAAATCCTCATGATCCCTTTTCGCTGATTAGAAAAAAAAAAGAAAAAAAGAAAAAAAAAAAACAGAGAGAAAGAAAGCCTAAACCGAAACTCACCGATGACGTAGCTATACCCATCTAAAGTAAGGACGCATTTTCTCGTTGCCTGAGTAGCTGCATAGGTCGTTGGTAGGTTCGGTATTCTCCTTGATATCCTTTTCCCCGTGTTACTAACACCGGGATTAGATTCAGGATTAACGCCAGCACCGCCCCCGGGATCAGAATGACACTTTTGTACCGGATCTTTGCTTTGACGAGACATATCCCAATATATCATCTATCGTATTGACACAGCTTTGAGGATACGGAGTACCAGAGTGGAGTTCAAATTATCGGAATATCCGTTCTGGACTAAAAAATGTCGTTCCAAATTTCTCCATTTCGAAAGCCGCCTACTCATTTCCCTCTTTTTCTTCTTCTTCTTCTTCACCTACTCGCGTACCGGTAGTCATCATCTTCAATAGCAGATCCTTTTATACCCTCTACATCTTTTATTCGTATCTTATTTTCAAAACTATTTTTTTGTTTTATAATTTTTTATATTTATCTCGCTATTTCATTCTCCTACAAAATTTCTTCGATAATTATATAATACCTCGCGATATCGACTGACAGTTCTCATCCCGTTCACTTAGTCTGTATAAATACTTTGTACAAAGATGTTATAGTGAAGTACAAACATATTGATAAGAACAAACAGATTATAAATACAGTTGCGTGATACATGTTACAGAGGGGATATAGGACAATGGGGGTCCACCAAACCCAATATTGTAACCCCCTTGGACCTATTTTATTTTATTTTATATTATATTCAAGATAATTTCACAGACTATTAAAACCCACACACTTATCAAATCGATCTATAATATTTTTATTTTCTTTAATATCAATTAATTATTTATTTATTTTATCGTAAAAAAGGGGGATTTTGTTTATAAGTGTAAGCTGCAGTGGCGAGAGTATATGGTGATTGAATCGATAATCAATATAACAGTAAACGAAGTGAATTAGTATTTTTTCTTCAAACCGATCACAGGGCTTTGCACGACTAAACCGTCCGCGCACACTAAACTTCCGCACGAACGATCGAACGAACGAATACACATACTAGATATATATATATATATGTATGTATATATAGGTACATTTATGCATGTGGGAGGAGTAGTAAGCGGCTTACTGCACCGCAGTATGCGACACCAACAAACTATACTAAGTAAAATGTCACAGACGAACGAGAAATTGAATCCACATTGATTATGACAAATAATCGAAAAAAGAGAAAAGAAATTAATTTCACCCTATCACTATATCTGGTCCTCCTCTCGGTTTTTCAAAGTCAACATTTTTCAGCTTCAAAAATATCATAAGATTTAATATGAAATCGGTTTTTGCATTCATTTCCGCGAGTCGAGAGACACCGACGTGACAAATTCAAAAAGCTTTGTTTTTTTTTTTCTTTTATTTATTTTTTTAATGCTGTACAAAAATTATGTACTATTTTACACAATTTCTCCGAGCACATGTCGATAGATATATATATATATATAAAATGGATAAAACGTGTTATAAACTGGGCGTTTTAGCCCAAAGAAAAATTTGACCGAAAAAATTTGTTAATATCAGTTATAGTTTTTTCAAAAGCGAATAAAATTCGTGATTTTTTTTTATTACTACAATGCAGCATTTCCCTTGCAGGCATTTTTGGACCTTTTATTTTTTATTTATATATATATAATATATATATGTATAGATTTTTTTTTTTCGTTAATTTTTTTTTTCTTTTTTTTTTTTATTATCTGTCAGAGGTTGTTGCTTAAGACGAATATTATTTATGACAACCCTACGATTCTAATAAAAGTTATATTCGCGTGCGACCCGGTCAACGGAGGCGATACGACTGGCTGTCAGACTTACTCCCACGTCGCGACCGCGCTCTGAACTGTACAACCCTTCTTTCCCCGCTACCCTTAGCTCTTCTCAGCACTATGCCCGTGAACTCATGTCAGTATGCAGGGTTAAAGAGCCGATTATATTCATTTCTTTTTTGTGTGTGTGGGGGGAGGGTCGGAGGGAGGGGGTACGATTTTGGCAACCTTACCTATTACATCAACTTTCTTTCTTTTTCTTTTCCTTTTTTTTTTTTCTTTTACCTGAAGGGATTCTCTTTCCATATATAACTCAAGTTCTTTAGTTATTGAAGATAGAAAGAGTTTTTTTTTTTTCTTTTTCTTTTTCTTTTTCTTCTTCTTCTTCTTCTTGTGCGCAGAATATTATAAACGAATTTGGGAAACCATTTCCATCGCTAGTCTCTCTTTCTATTATACGTGTGTGTATTCGTGTATATGGTTATGAAAAATATACCTTATATATATATATACGTATACGTTATCGCGCAACATATATTATTATACGTGAAGAAAAATATGAGCGGAAGAGAAGAGAGAAGAATATAATAGAAGAGAAGAACAGAATATATTTTTTTTTTACAATATATGAAAGTAAAAATGTATAATTTATGGATCCGAAGAAAAATATACAATTTATCATATCAGCGAAACCGTTTTTATTATTTCTTTTTTTGTTTTTTCCTTTTCTTTTTCTCTCTCTCTCTCTCTCTCTCTCCATCTTTTTTTTTTTTTCTTTGTACAAAGTTTACAGATGAGAAAAAGAATGAAAGATTTTGCCAAGGATATATTATGGCGACGATGACTAGAGGCGTTGAATAATATATTCGTCATGATATTCTATTTATATAAAAAAGAAAATATATATATTTATATATATATATATTCACATATGACGTATAGGAAGATATCGCCGTTCGAAATATTAGCTACGATCGACGAATTGGTCATATATGCATACATCGAGCTACCTGGTATATAATATAATAGGTAGATACGTACGTTAATATTTGGTGGCATAACCTGGCCATATAGTAGTAAATTACGTAATGTGAAACTTTGAAATATGAAACGATCCCACATGGCATGGCGTGAGGAATCGGAGTATAAACAGCGATACCATTTTTAGTCTGCAATATTATTAGGGTATACCCTCTATCTATAAAGTCAGATATTGTATTTAGAAACATATAAATATTCCAATCGAAGTGAAGTGAAGTTAAGTGAAGTTAAGTGAACTCAAGTCAAGAGACGAAAAACAAAAAAAAAATAAGAAAATTTCTCTTATTAGTCAAGTTACTATTCTATGTACTATATACCTTGCTAGATATATACACCTCAAAAACTTTTATATATATTATATAATATATGCGCTTATATTCTGTCCTCTTTTCACGCCTCACCTCGCGTAAAACGTATAATGTACCATATATGTACACTTATGACGTACGGCTTCTGATCGATAATTAAGACCCCCAGTCAGTTGCAGTATAGTTAATACGTACTTTATGCCTACACCGAGAAGACAAAGTCCCACTGTATCTATGAGGTGGTCAACTAAATATATAGGACCTATAAACCTGCCTCCAATTATCCGATAAACGGATTATTATTTTTTTCTTCTCGATTTTATACCGCAAAGAAAGAAGAGAGTTCATATATTTTTTTTTCTTATACTTTACTCATCGTCCAATGAACATTAATTAGTTAATTAATTGAATAATTAATGTTAATCCATTATGTGAGATTAGTCAGTGCAAGTAAATTCATTAGCGGGTAGGTCTGCGATATTAGTCGACTCCGCGTAATGCTAAGTGAAAAAACGAACTAAGGTACTACGTACATACTGAATTATAAAACATTATTATCCACAGGTGAGATCTACCCGGGTATAATATTAATAACACAAAAAAAGTCAAAAAAGAGAGTTTTTTTTTTTTCCGCGGTAAATGCCTCTAGCTATACTATCCTTAGAGTGTGAAAATCTCGGGTCTACTTCTTTATTTTTCTTTATAATTTTCTATTTTCTATTTTTCTTATTTTATTTGATTTCATGTCGAACGAACAAATATAGACTGTGAATATGCCTGCCGGGTAGTAAATGAACCGTGAAAATGATATATGAGAAAACTCGAGCCTGACGATGTTTTCCGAATTTAAAGGTGAAAAATAAGTGAAGAGATAAAATAAAACTAGACAAGTTTTTCATCGTTAAAAAATCAGCCCGATATATCTTTGTATATACATATCATTAGATTGAAGTAGGAAATAAGAGGTGAAATGAAAATAGTAACCGCAGATTACATCGCGGCAAAAATTGTTTATATACGTGAATGATAATACCAAGACCACCACCGATCGTAGCCAAGTAAAATCCACCCGCGTCAAACGTTCAAATATTTATAAAAAATTTTAAAATAGCGATTGACTTTGATCTCTATAAACATGTTTAAGCGCTTTGAGCCATCGACCGAGCTAAAAATTTTTCTTTTTTATTTTACTACTTATTTCTAAACTTCGACGGATAATTTTTCTACTCTTCATCTTTTTATCTATTTTTCTTTTATTATTTTCCACTTATTTTCTACTTTTCTAAATCACCCGCAAGTATCGACGAATTCATTTTTTTTCTCCTTTAATCCATATGAAAAAAATCTCATATATTCTATGTTGTACTTTTATCTATCAGATAGATGATCACACGGTTGTTACTTTTTCATTCTGTTTTTTATTTCTTCTGTCTAGATCTAGGAGGGGATCAAAATTTCACACTGTTTCTCTTTCTCCGCCTTTCTCGAGTGGGAAACCGTATGTATGCATATATATGCGTGTAAGCTCTCGCGGATAAGACTTTCATATACCTTTTCCGCGCCCTTTTTATTTTCTTTTTTTCCCTTGATATTTATTACCCCCTGACAAGGGTTCTGGCTCATGTTCAACCGTGTGTTTCTTTACTAGTGATATTTCAAATAACTTGAAATCATTTTTCGACGTCTATATTATCGCCTCGATTTCCTTGTCCGGACTAGATATCGATTCGATAAAATGAAAAATAAATAAATTCAGCTACTCCGAATGGAAAGATTCGCATTTTCAACCGAGTGCTAAATTATTTTTTTTCTCTAGCTCATGAGGTGAACTATAAAATTTGTACATATCCTGTCGCGAAGTCTGAGCCATATACATATATAGAAATTTTCTGAAAGAAAACTAACGAAGTTTTGTCGGGGAAAAACTCGGTGATCGATACCCCACCCAGTTTACCATGTCTCGTCCCTTATTATTCAGGAAACGTCAGGAATTACCCTATATACCTATACGTCGCACGTTCTTGGACTATATGATTCATAGTTAAATTCGAAACACGTGAGAATTGAAAATTAATCACTTTCCTTGAGCTATAATTTCTTCGTCTCAATTCATCATTAATAAAGGAATGAAAAAAAAAAAAAAAAAAATTTTATATCTAAACTAAATCGTCCAAGTTTGGAAAAACCCCGAATCTCTATATCTATGAGAATAATTTCAATAATAACGTAAAGAAAAAAAGGAAAAGATCTCGAGCTGAAGAAGAAAAGTTTGCGTCGTTGACATCCCTATCGTTAAACGAGAGGTAAAAAAACCTGCCGGACGTTGGTAACGATAATTCTCGTAAGAGCTATGCTATAGATGAGAAGAATTTTATTATACCTATGTATACATAATTATTCAGAAACTTCGACCGCTAATTAACTAACGAATGTAATTTGTCAACGGTGTCGTAACGCCGCCCATGATCCGTTTCGAACTTTACCTTACACCCTACCGTACTATAGTAGCTAGCAACTTTTACCAGGTTAAGGGGATAGAGTAAGTGGCCGTAGGCATGTATGACGCGATATTTAAGGGTAGGAACAACCAGAAGGTGATTTTTTTCTAATCAAAGTATATATTAGATAAAAAAGTTTAATAAAAATTGAAGATAATATCTGATTTTGTCTTTTCCTGTTTTACCTATTCCATTTCTTTTCAGAGAAGAAGATTATCACTCTGGTCACAATACAAATCGCAAATAGTCTATTCTGTCAGTTCCTGATTAAATAAGCTTTTAACAAAACGCCTAAAAATTTGTTGATTTAAAAAATTTTTTCTTCTTCTTTTAAGGCTCATTATAAAACTAAGGGTTGAAAAGAAAATAAGAGGGGTTTGCTTTATTTTATCAGCATCGGAACGTCATGACGTATACATCCCCTTAATTTTTAACGGGGTATGTGTGAGAGTGAAAATATACGCGTTCATTAGATTCGCTGATAAGCCATTAGCCCGATTTCATAAATTCATGGAATCAGGTGCCTCGCGTTGTTCGAGACTGGCTAAGTAAATGGGTAGTAGTATGTACGTCGTTTGAAATTAAAATATTTATGAAAAAAAAAAAAATTACAGACAGCCAAGAGTCCTCCACATGGGTATAATATACACATACATTTCGAGGAAATTGAACCAACTATAACCATCTGATAAAGACTGAGGGGGGGGGGGGGAAAAGAAAAAAAAAAAAAATTCTACCAGCCTTTCTACACTATGTTAATTATATGACACACTGCAGCGTGGCGTGGAGGTGGGAGTGATGATGATTATCTAGAAATATTGATCTACGAATAGTAGCGAGGAATGTAGAGAGAAAAAAAAGAAAAAAAAAAGAACAGGAAGAAAAAATGTAAAAAAAAAATTAAAATCAAAATTGTATACTCCAAATAGTTAATTGAGTTGTGATTAGATAGATTGATTTAATAGATTCATCATTCACCGTTAAAAATCAATTTCGTTTTTTCGTTTTTACTTGTAAGATTTATGATTATTTGTTTTTTCTTTTTTAACACGATTTTTGAAGTAGGTCAAAATTTTATTCGTACCAATATATTTTCCGCTTATTTCGGGTGAGTCATTTACGTAATATATTTTATTTGTCGTTGCTTTGATGTTAGTGTAATATAAGTACGTCCTGCCAGGGTACGTTTTAAAAATCCTCACACTCTCTATATATTTTCCAAAGCAGTTCAAACGATGAGATGGTGAATATATATAAATAAATAAATATGTATATATATATATATATATGTATATATATTTTTGACTGGTAAATATTTATTTTTCAATCAAATGAAGGCTCTTTGGATCTCGTTGAAAGAAATAAAGAAAAAATAAAATAAATAAAAATCGTAAGAAATAAATTTCCTTCGGATTCTTTGAGCTCTTCATCATTAGAAACCTGAATAAAAGGATGTAAAATAATTATTCGACGAAATGAAGATGTCCTATGAAACCCCGTGTGAAACCCCGTTGTTTATATAAAGTATGTATGTAATATATAAAAAGAAATTTCTTTGTCAAATTTTCTTAACTCCCAGTTGAGTTTTCTTCGAATATAATATATAACTCGGTGGTGGATTATACTCGTACCCAACTATATACCCAAACCCCCAGCAAAGAGAGAGAGAGAGAGAGAAACTTTAAAACTTGAAGGCGTAAAATTAAGGTGCGAAAAGTAAGTCGAATTCAACACGAAACTTCACTCGAAGCGGTTAAGTTTAAGTCAAGTTTACTCGAAAATAACTATAGGTATAAAAAACTGTTCATTAATTCGTTGTGCTTATTCTCTCCACGTGAAAGAGAATAGTGATCAAAAAGTATGCAGGTATAAAAAAATTAATCATTTCATCATCGGACTTGGAATTGATAGTAAAACTCGAATCTATTAAAAAGCGTTTTTTAAATCGTTCGATTCTGGTTGCGGTGAATAAAAATTTATCAATGAATACCGTAATTCTCTACGACCTAAAAGTAGGCTTTTATCAATTTACGAGATCCGATTTTATTACACTAAAAAATATCCTGTTTTATGATGAATATCACGACTGAGGTATAACAATCTCAGTATCATTTTTGACCTAAAAACCTCGTGGGAGAGTTGCTTTTAAAATTTTAACGAGATATAATCACAACGAAGTATAGTATTCATTTTCCTCATCCCGAAGAGGTGATTTATTTCACAACGGATATACACTAAATTTGAATAAAACGTATTTTTTATTCTTCGAAGAATTGGTGCGAATAAAATGAAAAAATTGTTACACATTTCCTTCTGTTCTGTTTTTTTTTTTCGTCCTATCTTTTATCATTTATTTTTGCACACCATCTAACTCGATTTCGCGTATGACTTCAGCAGGGATTGATATACCATAATTTGAACTCGTCAATTTTAATAATGGCGTCGTCGTCGGTGTCTATACTGAATCTACAAAGGTAATCCGATCTACGACGCGGCGTTTTGGTAAAAGCTTTGAAAATTTATAAACTCACTGACACTGTAGGCTTTCCGCGAATTCAATTACTCCGCTATTATTATCAACCGCAATCGATCCCTCCCCCATATAATATAATATAATATAATATAATATAATATACTACACCCATACTATATTTGAATTGGTATATCATCGCTCTGCGTAATTGGCCTCTTCGAATAATTTGCACAAGTCGTTGAATCAGATGAAAAGAGAAGAAGAAGAAGAAGAGAGAGAGAGAGAGAGAGATTAAAATCAAAATTCATAGATTTTCACTAATATGAGGTGAATTTTGTTAATATTTATATAATTTAATTTTTGTTTTTCTCCGAATTATTGATAAGACTGATAAAAATTGTGAATGATAATATTATATTTCGCAGTACTCTGCCTTTACCCACTTTCCAATTTACGGGAATAACCGTCTGCAGCTCGGCTCTTCTATATCACAACCTGCTTTTACCCCTGGTGGAGTTTCTTGCCTACAGCCGATTGCCAAAACAGATTTCTACATTACTTCGGATGTGCCACCAGTTGTGTCATCCTGGCTAGCCTGGACCAACCGTCAATTCAAAATTCAAAATTCCTAATTTCCGGCAAATCTCATCACCTTTCATTCGGACAAATAGAAATACCCCAACCCTAGCCCCACAGTGATATCGGAAATAATCAGAAGCCAATTACGCGAACAAATTGTTTGAGCAATTCAAAAGGACCCAATATAAAACAAAACAAAAAAAAAAATCAGTTTTTGTATTAGACTTACCGAAAATTGATAAAGTCGATTTAAAAAACTTTTACACGAAGAAGACCGGAGTTTCAAAATTCCGAAAGGCCAAAACTCCGAAATTTGAAATTCACACAGAGATTTATTCAGCGAGGTGTACTTTTTTGAAAGAAAAATTATGAAAATCCTGTTGATTATTTATAACATGATAAAAATTTATCGATTGAAGTAGATAAAACGGGTTCTCCGTAAGAAGGTTATCGATCAGAACAAACTATTCTTCGTCTTTACGTCCTCAAAAATAGAACAAAATTTTTAGATATTTTCGATTCCGGGGTACGTTCTCGATTTTCGGAGTTTTGAGCCAACCGTATTCCGAACTTTTGGAATTTTAATGTTCAACTAAACTTCAACGTTTCGGAAAAATGTGAGAATCGTATCAAACGAATTCGGAACTTTAATCCCAACCCGTTCATTTCTTGCAACAATTTTTTGGTACATGTATGTTCCTACTCTGCCCTATACCACGGTGTTAAAACCGTCGTAACAAGTAAGTCTATCTCGGATCGATACAAGTTTAGTATTGATTGAACATGGGCTTGCAGTAAAGTCTCCTTGGGTTCAGTTGGCGAGTGGCCAACGTCGACTCATCGTATTATAGGGTAGTGTGGAAGCGGCAATGGTAAAGCAAATACGCAAACGCAAAAGCAAACTCGAATGCAAACTAAAAGGCAAAAGCAGATAAATTGGACAAAAAAAAAAAAGAAAGAAAAAAAAAAAATGTTACATTTCTATTGATATTCTATTTCGAATAAATATTGTCTATTTCTGACGACTGCGACAGCGAAATTTCTATCTATCCTCCGAATATTCCCACGCTCGAACGCGCACCCTGCCTAGCATACACCTTATAGCTAGTATATATAGTCGAATTACTGATTTCGGGGGAAAACCTCGAAACGTATATTTGCATATTCAAATGAAACTCTGCAAGGGGTAGCTTCTTCGTAGGTACAGTTTAAACTCGAATAGCATATTTCCCCCCGTAGTAGTTTAGTTATTCTATAGGAGTAAATTTCTCATTTACCTTGAAATAAGGATAATTAACAAAATAATACGGCTACCCTTCTCTATTTAATTTTCTCATTATATCAATTAAATCTAACATCTATTCCGAACTTTATTTAATAAATAAAAATAAAACTATAAAAATGCCATTATCTCCAAGTTTAGAGAATATTTTAATCTGAAGACATTACGTCGTTCTTTCTATCTCTCCGTTTGATTTCTCTTCTTTTTTCATTCATTTTCTCTTTTTTTAACTTCTTCGTAGATTTCCTGATTAAAATACGATAAACGGAAGGGGGAAAAGATGAAAAATGATTGACCAACTTAGTTTCATCGCTGAGTATAATACATCGATACTTTTACCGAAGAAATCTCACCCCCGTATATTATCCGTTCATTTATCTCACCGGATTTATTATTTTTTTTTTTTTTTAAACGAGTGTAGTTAGACGTAAGCTTGAACTTATAAGCTTTATAATTTTCCCTAAAACCTCAGAATATTATCGCGTCTCGGGTTTCTCCTGAATGGAAAACCGCGAATTAATTAATGAAATGCAATATCGTATATCCACGGCGCTGCAACGGTTCGAGATCAAAAATAAAAAAATAGAGAAGATAAACGAGGAAGAAGAAGAAACTGTAACAATCTTGATTTTCAATCTCTTCTTTTCTCTTTTCATATTATGTATATCCAGATAAAATTTACGTGTCAAGTTTTACAAGCGCGATATAAAAAGCTCCTCTATAAGAGAGAAAAAGAGGCGAGAAGCTGGTGCTTTCGGGTTTGAAGAAAAAAATAAAAAAAGAAAGAAAAAGCGGACTGATCAACCTGACGGATAAAATAATGTAAGATGTAAAAATCTTCTCCCACGTTCTTTTTTTTTGTTTTTTCCTTTTACTTTATCTTTTTTCTTCTCCTTCCCTTCGTTTTATTGAACAGAAAATCAAGTGTTTGCACAGAAACGAAAAGAGCATTAAGTATTTTATAGGGGCGGCGGGGAAATCAGAAATTCGTGAGACACTAGTCGCGAAAGATTCGGGAGATTATGGGGTGAATAAATTCGTACGATAAACTGGTAATAATACTCCTTTATATCTAGTGGTATACTTCAAGGAAATTGTTCTCTCTTACCCTCGAAATCATTTATAAAAACCCATACCTAGTTGAGACAATACCCAGGTCGTTGCTAAAATTATAATTGCGCGAAAAACTCGGTATCAAAGCCCGCTGGCTATGGAGTTGAGTATTTTATTTTTGTTAGACGAACAGGAAGGAATGAAAAAAAATGGATAAAAAAAAAAAATGAGAAAAAAAAAAGAAGAATAAGAAAAATACAGAAACAGAAAAAATTTTACTAATGAGTGATAATAAAATTTTTGCAAAGATACTTTATAGTATATGATACTATATTGTATATCTATATTATAGGTATACGTATATACATATACATGTATCTTTTTTCTGTAAATCCTTAGTGTCATGGCCGTGAGAAAGCGAGAGAGCAGTAACTGGTTCGTTGTTTGCTGATTCGAGGCAAGATTTCGCGGATAACTGAAGCGAACCCAAATGGCTTAGGAGAGACAAGACAGAGAACCGCAATTCTCATTCATTTTAGCACACTCCACACACATCTAGAGGAGATGGAACACGAAAGATTTACTTCACCGTTGATAACGACATGTGAAATTTCTCTGCTCCCTACGAGACATATGTGTGTATATGTATAACATCTTGATATATAAATATATACATACTATAGTAAATACTAGAAGGTGTTAAATGATATACTATTCAGCATAGATCTTTTTTTTTTCTACAAAATTTTGATAGATCGAAAAAAAATCAATACGTTAGATTTTAATATCTAATAAAAAAAGTTTGTACATATATAATCTTTTTTTTGTTTCTGCGGTATACATAACGTCGAGGGCTTTGATATTAAAATATGTTAGACGTTATAAACTTGACGATGTATAACACTGAATAATAATACTAATGAAAAAGATGCAATAGAATGAAAAAAAAAAAAAAAAAGGGAAGAAGAAGAAGAAGAAGGAAAAAGAAATTTATTGAGGTAAAGAAAATGACTGAATTATGCATGCCTAACCCAAGTCCCTACATCATATAACATTTATTAGAATCCTCAAGCCCCTCATATTGTCGCACAGTTTTCAGCGGTTCAAGGCTTAAGTTGATTATTATTCCAATTAGAATACCCGAAATCGAGTTAAGCCTCTGCCTTTGTCTTCAAAGGAGGTAGTGAGCTGAATTCCGAAAGGGGTCTAAAATACAGCTCAAATTTTATTACTCGATATCGATCAAATTTTTAGGTCGACCGATAACGGTGCTATATACACGTTTGCGACCTATATATATAGAACTGATCGTTGATGAAAAAAAATAAAAAATAAAAAATTTATTTTATTTGATATTTCAATTAAACTCTCTACGCGATTCTCCTCATTTTCTCTCTGTTTTTTTTTTTTTCACTTTTTTTTTCCATTTTTACATAAGTTAGCGAAAAAACAAAAAAAAACAAAAAAAAAAATCCCCGTACAGTCATGTCACGTTGGGAGAGAGGGTTAAAATTTTTAATTCCGAACCAACATCGTAACTATTGAGAAAAATTTCTAGCACGTTGAAGAAAAATAGTAGAGTAAAAGAGAGAGAGAGAGAGCGACAAAAGAAAAAGTTAAATTAATGATAAAAATGAACATTTCTTTTCTACGATGTTGAATGAATGCTTCCCCGTAATTTTGCTAACCGTTTTGTACCCCTGACCACGCCTTATCTATGTCCCCGTCAGTTTTACGTCCTTTCGGAGATTTCGGGTCATCAAAAGGCAGAAAATAAAAAAAATAAAATCTCAAGGTAGTTACATTGAAGGCCTTCGAGCCCCGGGTGGTTGAAACCAAGGTCTAGAGACACGGATGCATTTCTTATTAACGTACATAATAAAAAATAAATAAAAATGAAAATAAAAATGAAAGAAGGAAAATATTAGTCAGTTATTTTGTATAAAGCTCAGCGTTATTTCGATATCGATTCGCTTCTCCATATCCCCCGAAGTGAACGCGTGTATGTTGTATGGTACGGTAATAGTATCATCGGGTATGGAAAATGAAATTCGTTGCTTCGTTATTGGATTTGAAGACAGCGGGTAGGGCCGTCAATTTTCTATAGAAAGACTTCAACGGTCTTATGAAATCTGATTATCTCACAATTTCAGAGCACCGAATAACCGAGTATCTATCTGCTAGCTGCTAGCTGCTAGCTGCTAGATATTCTCTTCTTTGCTCTTCTCTTCTCTTATTTTTTGTCGAAACCTTATCATACGAGCTCGAAGACCCTCCCTTCGAGGTTTGATAGTCGCCATTAGGTCGAGGTAACGACAGGTCAGAATTCAGACCCGTCGAGGGTAAACCCCCGTTACGAGATTGAGCCCCGATAGAATCGTTGGAAATCTTCAAAGTATATTCAGAAATTGAGTTAACAGTTTATCCGACCTTTTTGCCGTTCAATTTTACCTATTTTCTTTTCTTCTTTTCTTCTTTTTTTCACCGAGTCGAAATGAAAGAAGTATTTCGATTTTAAGTTGAACTTTTCTTCCCTCTAGTTATACTATATGGGTAGGATAACCGCGTGCGCGTATGAAAGAAAAGAAAAAAAAATAAAGTGAAGTTTAAGTAAAATGGAAACGGTAGAAGAAAAACGTCGGTCTGGTGCACGTTCGGGAAATAAGCTGTTCTAGAATCTCGGGGGATTTTTCGTTCGACCAACGAAACCCTGGATAAATGGCATCCTCGACCTTAGAAAGAGGCCCCGTGGGAAAAGGCATAAGAATAGTAGAAACAACTGATCGAAATGGCGGAGTAGGTGAAGGAGAAAACTGAAGTGAAAAATGAAGGAAAAATAAAAGAAAAGAAAAGAAAAGAAATTTAGAAGAAAATACCTGCTGCTCTTTCACCCCGTTTACAGCGTCTGTCTAATTACGGAATTCTAATAACGCAGTGGGTCCCTACGCTGGCTTAATTTCCATCGCTTAATCAAAAGTCACAATCAACATCAACGGATATTATCTCCGCTATGCGTTTCAGTTCTAATATGTAAAAGTGTGATGAATTCAAAGAAAAAAGACAAAAAATAAAAAAAAAAAAAAAAAAGGTAAAAATCTCAAGTCTAGCAGCGTTTCGTTTGAAAATAAAAATAAAAAAATTAAAGAGATAGAAAAAATCAAAATCATTGACGATAAATAATGAAAATGTTCACGGGGGTAAGTAAAAGATATAAATACTGGTATAAGCTTTAACCATAATGAATATTAACGGGGGCGAAACAGCTGGGGTGATGGCAATGCCAGTTCTCTAAACGGCAAGAAAAGTCAGTGGTAAAGAAAAGTAAGGACCAGCTATGGAGAAAATAAGTGGTCCTCACTTCAGAAAGCGAAACATATATATATATATATTGTATATAGGATATAAGACTAGCGGAGTTAAGGAAGAAAAATATAACCAAAGAATCGGGTTTTATTTCATCCCCCGTTGGGTAAAGTTAGAGACGCTATGATATAAAACGATAGGTAATAATTTCCGGTACATTAAACCGTCGCGACTCTGCAGGTCGCGAAAATTCGCGAATATATATAGGTAATGAAAGATTAAGGTCAGAGAATGAAAGAAATGTCAAGTTTTCTTATCATACTTCGTCTCATATACAGTTAAGTGTTTATATGCAACTTAAGCGTATACATATATAAAACGAAACTATACGTGCAGCAGCAAGGGTAATTTTCATTTATTTTTTAACCGTACCTAGTAATGAGTTTGCTATTTCAATGCGGTTAGAAAATGCGAAAATTTGCGAAAAAAAAGTCAAGGAAACGAAGAGAAAAATAAAAGTTTCTTCAAGTTTGTCGAATGCAAATTTTTAAGAAAACTCATTTCTACACCTTGAAAATCTTTCGGTATATATATACCTCGTATATACCTATATGTGTGTGTTTGGAAAAGAAAAAGAAATGATAAATTTTCCAATAAATTTTTGTACCGAGTTGAAATTTTCTTTTCTCTTTTTTGTTTCATTTGTTAAATTTCTATATATGGAAAAGTTGCACATATATTAAAATCGTTTGAGATACTTTCTTCCTAAGAGGTATGTTGATATTCTCCCTCATATAAATCAAATTATTCCTCCACGTTCAGTATATCTATATTTATAATTAATTATCTATTTTAAACCGTAAAGGTTAATCTTTGTTAACATATTCGCACCATTCACGTTCCCAGAAGGCCGACTTACCGAAGCCGAGGGATCGGTAAGGAGCTTGCGGAGCATCCGAGTAGTTTAGGCTTTTCTAGTTTTCCATAGGTATGGTACTACCTAGGTATATAAATTTTCCACCGTAACATATAACTAAACGGTAATCAAAATTTCCAGGTTTAATCTTTTGTTTAAATATTCTATGCTATGAAATTAATTCTAATGACAAAAATTCATTTGCGAAATTTCATTTCTGCACTTTGTTGCGTCTATAACCGTAAAAGTGGATCTATTTTTTTTTCACTCCCTCTATCTGGCAATAAAAATACGTACCTTATACATATCGCTACTTCGCGAATCGCGACTTGAGCTACTCCGATAATAATTGTTCCAGTTTCTATTCTGCAGCCATAAATTGCTTCCAACATAATTTAAAGAATGAATGTCGACGACTGTGTCATCGCCGACGTATACGCATTTCAAAAACCTTTTCTTGGCAAAATTTGCATACATATAATATACATACGTGTAGGTAATATATGTATTTTATAAACAGCTTTTGTGCGTAGTATATGCTATGAGAAAAATCTCATATTCGCAATTCTCATATCCTTTCTATATGAGGCAAATATTCCCGAGATTTTTTTTATTTTTTTCTCTACTCGAGAGTTTTCAAGCCGTTATATCATCATCATCATAATAATCATAATCATCACCATCAACATGATAATAATAATCGTCGTTTCGAAGATACTCGAGTTTCTTTTTACTCGGGGATTTATTTTATTCCAACATCGGAGCCATTTATGTATAGGTAGATATAAGGGATTAAATACGTACGTATACATACGTAGCTAGGCAACTGAGTACATGCATACATACCCTGCCCTGCAGATACACTGAAATTTAACTCAGTACACGTACGATGAGAGGTTCGTACATATGTGCTGATTGAATTTTTGTAAAACGAGGGATATCCGCGTTTTTATCATTTTTTCTCTTCTTTTCTTTTTCAATAAGTGAAATGAGAATATATGAGAGAAAAAAAAAAAAAAACCATAAAAAATGATCAATTTTTTTTCCAGATTTTATAACAGATTCCGATACACACTAATCTCCCTCGTTTTACATATTCTATTCAGATTTATAAACGTTTTTCTTAGCGTGAGAAATTTCTCTGAGATAAATATCACCGCGTTCTGACGTTGTGTAACCGTAACAAATATCCAGAATGCTCACATATGCGAAATAGGGTGTAGCGAGAGTCTGGTTATTTTCCATTATTCGCACAAACTTTGATATAATAACCAATTCGTTGAACAGAAAATAAAAAGATAAATAAAAGTAAAAATAAGGAGTAAAATCACAGATTGAATAATTGAAAAACCGTTCTGATATACGAATGTATCTCAATTCAAAGTACTACCCCAAAACCTTCGAACTTTTTCATTTCAATAACCCACGATTTTTTGCAAAAAAATTATTTTTTTTTTTTTCCAATCACAGATGATCTTTTAATATAGTGTGCAAAAATTGAGCAAAAAAAAAATATATATGTATATCGAGATCAAACGTGGGCGATAAAGGATGGAAAGCCCCATATGCAAATATTAACTGGATACTTTCGTTGCTGCTAGTTAGATATTTTGTTCTGTTTTCTTTTTATGCCAAAAATAACATTTTTGTTTCCACATTATTTCCATCGAAAACAGCACGGGCTTTTGAACGCTTTTCCGAGAGTATATATACGCAGGGGTCTCTCGAAGAGCGACGAAATATAGAGAAAGATAGGAATATGGGATGGGGTCAGAGGGTGGGTTATGGGGGTTTCGGACGCGTTCACGGCAGGCAAACTCACCCAGGGTAAAAGGTAACAGGGTAAGAACACCTCAAAGCAGACGGCTCTTCCCTGCTACCCTGGGCTTCCCTTTCTGTCTACATTCTGTCAGGGAATCAGGTAGAGAGTATATAGAGTAGATAGAGGTAGATAGGTGCGTACCTATAGGGCTGAGAGAAGGCAGAGGGAACAGGGGTGACACCTCCGAGGCTAAAATTAACGTGATTCGGTCTTTGTGGGGTATATAATATAGTCGAATCAAATTACGTTACACACGACGAGTATCCGTATCGACCGACAAAATTTAGGGTATAACTATATAACGTAACGTTGAAGGGTTGTTCTTGTTGTTCTCAACAATATATATATATATATATCAATCTATACACGATATCAATCATTCGACGATACGATAAAATAAATTAATTACCTAATATAGAGATCGCGGTATTTAGTCCAAAAAATTCAACATAAATTTAGACTTTTTTTTTTTTTTTTTTTTTACAAAAACGTTGAGATTTAGTAAATTTACCGATAACTCTGATATCTGATCGGGGTGGAAAAAATAAAACGCGGCTTATTATCTACACAGGCGAGAGTATGAAGTGTAGAAAAAAAAAGGAAAAAGGAAAAAGAAAAACCATCATATATAAAACTAGTATACCCTAATAACGCAACGATGTAATTTGCGATAAAATAATATGATACGATCATCAACAAACATCTGTCGTTGTTCGTAATATTTATATCTATATACAGGTTGGTGTATATATATATTGTATATAATTCATGTCTAAAAATCACATCGTGATTAAGAAAGTAAATGAATATTTAATTAACGCCTCACGGTCCATGAATATTGATTATTAATTATACATATGAAAAAAAAGAAAGAAAAATTGAAGAAGAAAAGCTGTGAAAATATTAAAAGCTAATTATACGATTATGGGTATACCTATGGTGTAGGTCGCACCGTCGATCTGAAAAGTAGCGCTTTTACACTTCTTGAATAATCTTGGATGGGGATGATGCGGCGGAGGCGGTGGTGGACCTCGTATTCCGGTGGTAGGAACTGATCGTTTAGTGTTCTGATCACTCATTTTAGTCAAATATTTATCACATTATTTTAAACCGATTTATATATAAAATCTGAATCCAATGTTTGATAAGTCTTCGATAATCGATCGGTATACTCAGCTGCTATATTATCTATATCTATAAATCGTCGGAGTAAAAAAATTGCTTTATATACTAAGACTGTAAACTGTGAAAAAAGAGATAAAGATTGAACTCGTTGTACTCATCGATCCCCAAAATGAAAAATAAAAAATGACTAAAACCTGAACTGACTGAAAGAAAAATATAGAAACGTCAACTGTTTTAACTCCGATAAAACCGTTCATCCAGTTTCCCTTCTCGAATCTCTTTCACATATACAAATGAAATTTCAAAGTCTGTATTCGACGTGAAACGCACGAAATCTACAAAGAGGGTTTAAATCCAGTAGCGAACGAACGACGTCAAACGCAAATCGAGGCTAAGCATCAAGTTCAGTTAAGTTAAGTTCAGTTAAGTTGAGTTCAGTTAAGTTTAGTTGAGTCGAGTCGTGTTTAGTCTATATCATAATGAATTTGGCAAATTAACCCACGTTCTTCTCTACTATGTTATACTACTGTGCGTAGAGATACGTACATACATACGTACGTACACGAAAGTATTGCATCTATGCCTGCATCAAATCGCGTGTCGTTATCAAGTCAAATGTCATAGGTCAGGATCAAATTCGAACGTCAGTATCAAGTATAACGTAATACGATATAGTACCCTCTCATTGTCATTTCACAACGTTAATTTATCAGATTACAAACTCTGTTCTGTTCATGATGGCAATAATCACGGAGTTATGATATAATTTCAAGTGGGTTATGACGTATACATATAAAGGACGAGAACATTATTACGTGTATACTACGGGATGTGGCTGTCCTCATCTCTACACAGAAGACAGTATATCGTGCAAATAATAATTGGGGGGTAATTATTTGGGGGAAAAAAAAAAAAACAAAAACAAAAACCAAGAGAAAAAAAGAAAAAACAAAGCTCACTTTTTCTCATTATACGTATTATTACGATAGGGTAAAGATTCTTTGACTTGGACCATCGATCGTGTGTGTGATGGAAGACGGGGGCCTAACGTCACCTAGTCACGAAATACTATTTCATCAGTATAAACGGTGGTTTCTATAGTTTTATTCGAAACGACGGAAGCTATCAAGTAACAGTAAATTAATAGCGGCTTGTAGATCAAACAAATAAATAACAAACTATATATATCTAGCTAGCTAGATAACTAACTAACTAACTAACTAACTAATTAATATAGGTCGGTGATAAACTGTCGAAAATGATACTCTATCGTATTTTATGGCAGACAATAAAACTCAGCTCGGTTGTACAATGTACTTATAATTAGGGTAATTCATATTTCCCATAAATTTCACTTGTTACAATAAACTCTATGCGTCAATAATTGAGAATATTTTCTTTTATCGACTATTTACTCGCGCCTATACTTCGGTTATGAAAATGAATAATACGCGATCTATACTAATTATATATTAGAAAGAAAGATAAAAAAAAAGAAATAAAATCGGAAAAATTTAGAAATGAATTGAAAGAAATTTTTCTAAACTTGACGTCGATAAAATTTGTGTATTTATACGGTTGATTTTTTCTCTTTTTCCCTGTCCATCTCTTTCTCCGTTTTTCTCTTGGAACGTCGAAAATCAAGCACCAATTAACGTTTACGTAAATAACTGATACCGTTGATTGAATAAAAAAAGGGATCAAATAAAATAACCATTTCGCAAGAGAGAATTCGAGAATAGGTATAATACGTATATGTATATACTATACGTATACACCGAGGCTTTTGTTTCCTCCAAGTGTACAGTCGTCCCCGTGTTATACTGTGATAGAATCTAATTGAACACTTGGCCTTAATTAATCAATTATTTTTCTATACCGTAGCTTGTGACCCGTAAAACTGAACATTCGTATCGCGCACTGCACCGCAGATTACGTTCGCGTGATTTTTGTTACAGCCTTGTTTTTTTTTCCTCTCTTTCTTTCTTTTTTTCTTTTTTTCTTTTATTATTAAACGAAACCGAAATACAAAAAAAACTAAACTAAATTCAGCGCGGTGTATCACATTCGCGAAATAAAATGTCCTAATATCACTTCGTAATTGCGAATTTTTATTTTTCTATTATTACTATTATTTGATAATTTTTTTTTTTTTTTTTCTCAATTTTATCATATACTGAATACGATGATATTAATATCAGGGAATACCGACGCTCGACGTCCTCTCGGGGCGCGTCTCCACGTGGTCTGTCATCCCCGTGGCGTTTCCAGGGTGCTTCACCGCCTGGCTATACCTACTCCGCGTATTATAAATAACATTGCGCAGACGCGAAAAATTTATGTATATATATATATATGCATATATCTATACGTATATATGTATTTCAGATTCAGCAATCGGACGAAGAGCGTCAAAAAATTGCGTAGTAATTTTATTGAAAATTTTCCCACGAGTATTGCCGGCTAACTGGATGCAAATGTTGACAGATATTGACGTTATATTGGCAGTTGATATCCAGATCAACGTTATACCCGCCGTTATATGGACAGAGAGAAATTAACGCGATTTGAAATTTAAAAACGAAATTAATAAATACAAAAACCAAATTATAATTGCAAATTGCGAATTTCGAATTACGAGAATTGAATGTCAAAATTTAAAACGATATTCATAAATCTATATCTAAACGTTTGCCTCCATATTCTTCTTGCGTGAAATGTATAAGCCTGATATAATCTAATACTAATTACTACACACTTTGATCAAATTATTTCGCTATCATTTCGTACCTGGATCTGCCTTATTAAGATAAAGAGAGAACAAGAAATTGTAAATCACGTATATGAAATAACTGATTGATTACTTAATTAATCAATTCAATTCGATTAAATTCAGATCGACGAATGATACATTTTTCGAATTCACTGGCACAGCTGTGGTGCATAAATTTATTGAAATATTTTTTTCAAAACACTGACATTGTGGGGTTCCGAAAATAATGAAAATATCTATTTTCTGTACCAACCACATTTAATAATCCACAGATTATACTGTTTCCGGATTCTGATTGCCATTAACTGAGATTAGATTAGATACTGTATTATCTTCTACCACCGTCCTAGCCGTTTACGTGACCAGGGAGTTAATGATCGCCTTACCCGTTCCGCTCTTACACACGTACACAAATACTATAATACATATATATTTATACACTGTAAAGTATATAGTAATACCTACCCCGCGTTATAAAAAAGAAAATAAAATAACTTGAGAAGAAACAAAATAGAAAAAAAAAATACAAAATGAAAAGAAAATCTCACAGGGTTCGTGATATAAATTACAAATTTACATCTGCAGCGATAATTCAGCGACTCATTGTATGCGCATTTATTATTTATATATCTACTATATATATGAATGAAACCGTTAGTTTGATAAAACAATATATTCATACAACGATTTGGAAAAGTCGTTGTATACGGAAAGAAAATCTATATATAGGTACTTGAGGACCTAATTTTTTGTTTTTTTTTTTTTCAAATTTTTATAAATCTTGTCGATAGATAGGTATATTATAATGCAGTGGCTTGTTGGTTGGTGGCTTTGCAAATTTTCTAACCAATGTTATGGATATATACCCTTCGGAGTAGGGATGCTCCCTCATCTGTAAGAGCCACGCTTCAATGCGCTCGCAAGCTTTTCCGCATTATTGGGCTTCGCACAGTAGGTATGTTGTAGAATACCTACAGCATGGTGGCACTCACTACCACCAGCCCCTTTTTCTATACCCTGCTCTTATGTATTTTAACCCTACACTGCTATACACCGTACAGCGTACGTTCTAGTGTGATTATTATCATTATATGATTATATATATATATATATATATATATACATATATCGATATTTTTCATCATTGATGATAAAAAGAAGAAAAAAAAAAGAAAAATGGTCGAAAATTTTGAGGTACAAAACCACGCACCGGAAAATTTGTGAATTAGCTCAAATAACGACGAAACGAAGAGATTGAAGAGAATATAAAATCAATTTGTATATGCTACTATACGAATATATATATGCATAGTATATAATGCAAACTTGAAGAAGATCAAAGTCGCTGTGAAACTTGTTCTTTTTTTTTTTTTTTTCACCAAGTGACTAAAAAGAATAAATTCTCTTTACTTTGATTCGAAGTTAAATTTTGTTCCTTAATTACGTATAGAAAGAAGCAGAAGAAAAGCTGCAAATTCATATAATAGCTTTCAGTTTTGTGTTTTTTTTTTTTCTAATTTCAAATCCATTTTTTTTCTTCTATTTTTTTTCCTTCATCCTTTTGTCCACTATTTCTCTGTGATTTTTTTATTTTTATATTTTTTGCAAATAAAGTCGCGAGTCGTATATATGCACGTAAATTTACCAGCTCTTCGCGTCCTCCGCGGAATTGAAATACCTCGCGAATTCTTTCTTACCCATATAATATATATACCTGCCTACATACTTCAACTAAACTGTTTGAACATTCTTTTAGCTCTCTCTCTCTCTCTCTTTCTCTCTTCAGCTATATATATATTTTTTTCCTCGATTTTCCAAATCCGAAAATACATCGATAAAATAACTATTTGAATATTCGTCAACGATCTAATATAGATCTAAAATTTCAATTAAAAAAAAAAAAAAAAAAATGTATAAGTATCTAAAGTTTAATCAATTTTTCTTTCACTATTTTACGTAAGTACTTCGTATTTTCTGCTTTTTCTTTTTCTTTTTTTTCTTTTCTTTTTCTTTTCTTATCTTCAATTATTATCATAACTCATTTTCTTATTTTTCTCTATCTAGCTAGTGCAGAGATGCGCTGCGGCACACATGTCTAGATTCGCAACAGAGTAGCGATTTATCGCTCCACGGCTGTCTGCAGTCTACAGACTGCAGTCTCCAGTCTGCGGCAGTCTGGTCTGACGATCAGCGGTATATATATACCTAACTCTGTGCACTTAAGTGCAAATGCGCTCTATTTCTCTCTGTACAGAGAGTCACAGACACTCGCATGGTATGCCCAATATATATATATATATATATACGTATAACGTATGAGAATCATTTGACGAGAAATAGGCTAAATGATAACATAAAAGATAACAGTTGTAGAAGAAAAAAAAAAATAAAATAAATAATAATAAAAGTAAAAAAGTAAAATCTGCGTTAAACATTTTTTTCACGACCACCAATATACCTCGTAGATATAACAACGTGCCTATTCTGTACCAGAATTGTAATCATCAGAGTCGAGAGAGTGTATAATTAGGTTTATAAAAAATGGACTATACGGCCTGTAATTAACTTGAAATGAGAAATTAAAAAGAGAAAAATTTTCCTTCTAAAAATTCACCCTTCGGTCAATCTCTTTTGTAATTTGAAGATAATAAAAATATAAAAAAAACACGAATTCTGTTTTTCCGTATCCGTATTATGTACATTACGAAATTCAGAATTCTATTTTTCTTTTTTTTTTTTTTACCCAAACTTGTCTTATAGTATCAATTTGTTTCGGAAATATTTGGAAAAGCGTGCATAGCTAATTTTTTTTTTTTCTTTTCTTTCTGCCCAAATCCGAAATACCTAAGTACGATTCCCAAGCTCTAAACTGAATCTGCAATGTCGTGCCAAGAATTTGCTTATTGCATTCCTCAGCGATTTGAAGATCTAGTCGTTCTCGAGAAATACGTTTTTATTTTATCTTATTTAATAAAAAAAAGTATCAAGAGAGGACAGATTTTTTTCTTCGGGGGGGGGTGTTTTTTTTTTCTTCTTTTCTTTTTCTATAAATATAGTAAATGAGAACACCACCACTACCACCTACTCTATAAGCAAGGGATGCGCTGCAGGCAACCCCCATGTAGGTACGATAATTTACCGACTGAGGAGAAACCAGCTACTAGCATCCTACGGGAGAAAACAGGGTTTTTCTTATACCCCTCACGTACAACGCCATCTCGGAAAAAGAGTTCAACCCCTAAATGATAATAATTATTGACCAATGATAGGATAGAATAATTAATGAAAAGAAATAAAAATTCGAAGATTGAAAATCTATACATTTATAAGAAAGAAATGTTTTAAGATTCGCGGAGGAAATTTCACCCACATAAGAGTATGAAAAACAGAAAAATCTAATGATGGATGACTGACATTAGAATAAAATTTTGAAAATCTGCAGGCTCATCATCGTCTCGGAAGCTGACGCGACGTGGGGAGCTTGTATAATAAAAAAGAAAATCTCGAGATATTTTTTTCCTCCTCCATATAGATAGGTTAACGCAGGCATGTAATAAAACTGAAATTGGGGTATAACCCCTTAGAGTATAAAATGCAAAGCGAAGAGATTGAGAAGTTATAAATTCTACAAGTTAATTTTATTTTTAATTTTTCTTTAATTTTATTAAATCTTTCAATTTTTTTCATCAGAAAACTTAGTACGTGCTTAAAAGATACTTGTGATTAGAACTTTTGATTTTTTTTTCCACAAAATAAATGATTTATGGTTGAGAGAAATCTCTCGAGTCCTTTTCTCTTATTTTTTTCACTTTACGAATTTTCAGGGTCCTAGATCTTCAAGGATCTCGGATTACAAGGGTTGAAACAAATAAATAAAAATAAACGAAGACAAGGGTTCGGATTTCTTATTCCATCTCTCCCGCCCCCGTATAAATCGACACTTTTATGATCGAGAGGGGAAAAAAAAAAAGAAGAAAAACGCGATCGAATGGATTTCGTTCCTTTTTCTTAATTCTCAGTATGACATACTAAATCGTATTAGCATGTAGTTTGAAATTTAATCGAATAATCAAATTCCCCAAAAGTCTTTGAAAATTGTGAAAATTATATTTTCGAAGTTTGGTATATTAATATCAAAGTCTCTAAGAGGGGTAGTATATCTCTCTTTCTCTCTGAGCTTTTATAATAATACGAAAGCAAAAAAGACGACTAATAATAATGATGATGATGACGACGATAAGAGAAAAGACAGAGGACTCTTCTCCTCCATTCCCTTCTCTTTCTTTATCTCCTTTATCACAGAGCGTGGAAAAACAATAAGAGATGAAGAGAGATATCGAATAACTTCGAGGCCTTATTCCTCGCGTATATCCTCGAGTGTTCCCTGACCCCTTAAACCAACGCCCCAACCTTATTCCAGTTCTAAGTTAAACTTGAAAACATTTTCTGTATTCCAAATAGCTTTGGGGTGTTGACGATAATATTATAGCCCTTGGGAGGCCACGGAACTCCTGTAATTAGTCGTTTTAACCGGCTTCCGTGGTATTAGGGTCGCCGTTTAGCGCCTGGCATTTATCATCCCTAAGCAACGATTATATACACAGGCCTAGACCGTATTCTACCTACACACTAAGATTCTAGATCCTCGTCCTCAGCGTCTATCCTACATCTTCGTCGTCTCCTCTTCAAGACTAGACCAATTTCATTCGTCTAGAAACCAATTTAGTAACAAACTTCGTACACGACCCTATACTATGATAATATGAATTCAGACACCCTGTGCGATGTCTCTTATAATACGTACCCTTCAACACGGCTGCTAATATACAGAGAGATGAGTTCAAGTTACTTAATTAACAAATATATATAATTATTATAATTTCTAGCCCCGGCCATAAATATTTCACTCAATTATTATTATTATTATTATTATTTAATATAACCAAGGTATTTAAATATTTTCATAATTTTCAAAACAAACCGTATGACTCGAGGCTTACTCTGCACTCTGCAGTTTAACTCGCAAGAGCAGTTCCTGGAGCCTCGTAGCAATTGAAGATAAAACAGTTTAACTCTCCTAGGTAGTTATGGAGATTAGATGAAAAATATAATAACCTGCATAACTGACGATATATAAACTTTTTCTATAAAATTCAAAGCGAAACTAAACTTATTATTTTTCTTATAAAATTATAGTATAACATCACGTTCGTATAATTGGCGAGAAAAGAAGAAAAAAGAAAAGAAAAAAATTATATTATCAAAGTTTAGTCACACAAACGATTACCTACACCTGTGTAACGCCTACAATAATTTTCTCTTAGTTGAGTAAGAAATCCTACCTTTTTTTTCATGCCCTTTTTCTCTCTCTCTCTCTCTCTCTTTTTTTTTATCACTTTTTTTATCGATTCATTGCATGCATTAGAAAAATTTCATTCAATTGGCTTAAGGGTAGGTGGAAATTCGCGAAGACCGAAGGCGATTAAAACGCGAGATAAAAAAGCAAGGGATTGAATAAATTGATTAATCAACTTAATTTCTTCGTTTTTTTTTCTCCTTTTTCTTCATTTTTTTTTTTTTTTTCGTTTTTTTTTTTTTTTTACACGAGTTCTGTGTAGTAGCGATAAAACTTTGAATCCACTTACATGATAAAGGTGTTGAAAGAGTTGTTAAACTAGTCCTATTATACGAGTACGCCTCTGTGTAGAGAAGAGGAAGTAATAAAAAGAAAAAAAAAAAGATGAAGAAAATTTCTCGCCAAAACTAGGGCAACGAATAGAGAATAATAAAATGAACGAAGAAGAAAAAATGAGGATGAAATTTGAAAAAAAAAAAATAAAAATTATATATATATATATATATATATATATATATGTATTAAGAAGAATATAATAAAACTTTTACACACCTTAAAGAAATCTACAGTGGTATGAGATATTGCAGTAGCGATAATCTAATAATAATAATATAATTCTGAAGCCGACCTCCAGCTCGGTCTAAGTGGCTTAAGCTTTCGCACCAACGTCTGTCGTCTACCTCCGCGAAACTATGTTACATATCTTTAAAGTTGGATGGTTACGGTACTTACAGACGTAATTTGGTCAAAATTTTATATAAAACGTTCGTTAATAATATTCGCAAAATTTCGTAGAACGGGAAAAAAAATAATTTTTTAAATTCGAAAAACAAGAAAAAATATAAAAATAAAAAAAGGTCAGGATAACAAATTTGTCACGAAATGTTGAATTTGAAAATTAATTAACTTCTTTTTCTTTCCTTTTTCCATTTTTGACCGAAAAAAATATATTCATAGCCTCATCACTTGAGATGAATAAAAAAAAAAAAATTTGACAAATTATTACCATATTTTATTTATAGATATGAGTAGGTATATTATACAGATATAACCTCGCGTGAGGGTAGAGTGAAAATTATTGTTTTAATTTAAAACTGGCAAGCTAGCAACATCTCGGATAAATTTATTGGCAAAGGTTGGACGAGGGGTTCTGATCGTCGAGGTCTGGGGTAAGGGAGAAAATAAGTTATACCTACTCAGAATAAAATAATTACAGTACTTCCAGAATATAGCCAGTTTTTAACCATATACTATATCTATATGTACTAAACATCGCGAAATACGTTGAAAGCTGCAATAAAACTGAAATGGCAATCGTCCGAGATTGAAGAGTGTTGGATATATATAACATTCGTTAATCGATAGGAAATAGCATTCGCTCTTTCTCTCTCTCTTTCTTTCCATCTCATCCTTTTTTTTCCTTTTATCGCGTCGTTTGTTACCCATCTAATCTCTGATCGTGAATTAAAAATAACAGGATTGAGGAACAAGTCCCCCTCCACGGCAAAAAAGAAAAAAAAAAAAGAATAATCAGATAAATAATTTGAAAAAAAAAAAACGAAAAAAATTGGAGGAGAAAATCGGTGTAGAATTAGTTAGGGGTGATTTAAGTGGCGTTGGAAAGAATCACGTTCTTTGGCTTTGTTATACACATATAGTACTTTTTTTTTTTCTTCTTCTTTTTCTTTTTTCATTATATACTTTACACGCGAATACCTATACCTATACCTATACCTATACATACTTATCCGCGAGAAGTGAGTGCCTTTCTTACATCCTATTATCGCCTTCTGCCCGATCCAAGAGATGGAATCTTATGCGACGCCTAAGTGATTTGAGAAAATAAAAGGGTAAAAAAATAAAAGAAAAATAAAAATAAAGGGTAAAAAGCCCTTCCCCCTAACAGCAAACTCAAGGTTTGAAGGATCACTCAATCTGTCACGGTGTACAACCTGAAATCAGATAGGTGGGAATGATGTGGTGTATAACAACGGAGGCTAACGAATTACTCGAATTAAAAAAAAAAAATAAAAAAAAAATTGAAGCAAAAAAAGAAAAAAGAAATATATATAAACGATGAATATGATAAAAACGACGGAAGGGGTTCTCTTCTAACGTGAAGTTAATTAAAAAAAAATGAAAGAAACTCTGAATTGTATACCAAAAAATTGAAAGTATTACAAGGATCGTTAGATATTATAAATTTTACGTAAATCTGTCTTTTCATATCTATACGAAACTTTGAATTTGACACGAGAAAAAAAATCAATGAAGAATGATATTTTTTCGAAAGAAAAACCGCCCTTGTGCAGGGTTGGAGATTATTGGTTAGACCGCAGTCAGGCATGAATATTTGGAATAAGGTTATACCAGGTGCAAGACGATAATATGGTGGCTTTCCTATCTTGGACAGAGTTTTTAGTAGGTCACTGACGATAACGACCATCCGCAGGATGGCAAGTAATGAGATATAGGGTAAAGGGAGAGAAAATAGAAAAGAGGAGAAGAGAAGAGAAGAGAAGAGAAGAGAAGAGAAGGGAAGAGACTGCTGCCAAACCGATATCAGAGCGGTTCAACGAATATCACGCCAAATGTGTCTCAGCACCCGGAGCAAAAGAGACAAATTGGTGAGATTATCGTTTACCGATACACACGGATGTTGGAACCGTTATAACCAAGCCATAAAGAAGCGTTAGAAAATCTGTATTCTATGAGTTAAAAACTTATACGTGAGAAAAGAGAACGAAGAAGAAGAAGAAGAAGAAAAATCCACCAAAAAAAAATTTCGTTTAATATGAATAATGTATAGAAAAAATTTGTATATTTTATCAAACTTTCTTAAATCTGAGCCTGAGAAGCAGAATACGTAGTGTAAGAGAACTCCTCTCTATCTGCACTACGGAAATTGTAATTTGATAAGTTTATTAGGTATAATTTAGCAATTTCGATCCATCCCCAATTATCCTACAACATTGGTTTTCTCTCTCTCTCTCTCTCTCTCTCTCTTTTCACCCTTCACACTTTAGATAGATACCTATCTGGTGTACGACGCTCGCTTCGCCGCTTCGCTTTGGGGCCCAATTACTCGCGTGTATAATACACGCCAGCTCTCATATCCCCATATATTATATACCTAGTATCTACCCATACGTACATCTCCCCATAAAGGTATGAGTGGAAATACGCAGGTAACAAACTGCAAATACTGCCCTACCGAATTTCTGTACGTTATCAATTCGTTTTTTCATTTCACCACTATACCATTTCATTTCATTTCATTTCATTTTTTTTTTTCCCATTTATTTCCAATTCAATTCAATTCGATTTGATTCAATGAATTATTATTATTATAAAACCTGCAGCTTGCTTCGATGGGTAAGTCACATCAAATCCTCTTAACATTAAAATCGTAAAACGAAAATGAGGAATAAAATGAAAAGATAAAGACGACGAGGTTCTCAAAAAAAAAAAAAAAAAAATTTCAATTGGATATTTTTTTATATATTTATATATATATATATGTATATTTTTTTTTTCGTTTGTTCTTTTACCTTGCACAGCATGCCGATAATCCTCCATATTTTTATATATATATAATAAATATATATATGGCCCTTCTGTTATATGTATATACTCGAATAATTTTTATTCCGCGTCGGGATGAAGGCAAGTTTCCTTCTTCCGCGTTGGCCCCGACCTTGCGAGGGGTTTAACACCAATTTCTTTTTATTCCCGTCACTTTTCAAACTGCATTTTTTTTTTTTTTTTTTTTTTTTTTCTATCTCTCAAAGCTTTTACTAATCGATCACACTAAACAATTTTTAATTCTCATTTAATTTATCTATGTTTTATTTACTTTGTTGGTTTATTTCTTTCATTAGTTTTTCATTTTTCTATTATCGTGTAAAGAAAATATATACATATATAAGAAAAAGAAAAAAAGAAAGAAAGAAAGAGAGAGAGAGAGAGAGAGAGAGAGAGAAAAAATAAATAGGCGATTGCTAAATTAAGATATCATTTTTGGCACGAAGGAGAGATACAGAGAGGAGCGAATAACTATTTCCCTCAAATTCTGTTCTTATTTTTCTTCTTTTTTTTAAATATATAGAACAGTCAAATATTCCCACGATTCTATACAATAATTAATAATAATAAAAATAAAAGTCATAAAAGTCATAAAATATTTGAATATCTAAAGCTTAAAGTAAACTCTGCGATTTATGCAGAGTTTAGATAGTAGCAATTTTCTTTTTACTTTTTCTTCTGTTTTTTTTTTTTTTTTTCTAATTTTATTTTATTTTTTTCTTTCTTTTCGTTTCCCAATGTTTAAAAATCCATGATTGGGGGGGGGGGGGGGGGGGGGGGGCCAGGAAGAGTCAATTATTTACATAGATATTTCCACAAGTATCGATGTATATACGAAATTAAAAAAGAGCTATCAAATCTGTATATATATAAAATAAAAATCGTCAGAGATAAAATAGTGCTCCAAAATTTGGAAATGATAAAAAAATTAAAAAAAAAATTACAATCAACGGTGCTGGATGGGGGTGGAAAGAAGGGACACGATTATCCAGCTGCACTTTACGTGTACTTTTTCGCCGTTTAATACCGTATTATTATTATTATTTTTTATTTCTTTTATTACTTTTATATCCAATTTTGACGTTAATAATGATAATAATAATAATAATAATAATAATAATGATAAAAATAATAATAATTAATTGATTAATTAATTATTATATAGATATGAATTCGACGATGCACGCTCGATCGAACGGCTGTCTTATAAAAGACGTGGCGTTGCCTTGGACTGCGTCGACGAACTGACGGCGGGAACGCAGCTCTTCTCCATCTCTCTGATAACCAGAGAAAATCCGGCATGCGCGTAACTACCGTGTCTATATACTATATGTGTACTATATACCATCACTGTTTTTCTTCCAATTAATATACTCTATATAATGTACGAATTTATCAAAAATGTTTAATAAGAAGAAAAAAAAAGAAGGCGATTATTAGAATTTTTCCGTTTTTGGATCCTAAATACGAACTAGAAATGTGAATTTTTTTTTTTTTTTATATTTTCAAAAAACGTTCATGACTATGACGCAGACGTGATAGAAAAAAGAAGAAAATAATCTAATACCAATATTTATATACGATCGCATTTTTATGTTGATGATTTTTTTTTTTTTTTTTTCCAATTTTCTTCAATTTTTTATCGCATTTTTTTTTTCTTTTTTTTTTTTCTTTTTCTACTTGTTTCTTTATTATTTTTGACTTCGTTGGTTAAGCTTGTAAACCCTGGTACTCTCTCTCGACCCTTCGCATTATAAACTCTACACACATAGACAGGTAAACACTGAACCAAGGCACCGTTTGCTTTGTCAGTCAACGACGCGTAAGACCGGTGTATATACTATGATAAATACATACGACCACATATGTACGTCGTGTATAACAATATGTGTACGTTATACCGTATAGTGTATGGGTACCTACTCAGAATGCACGAGTGGAAATGCCAGTCAACTAAAGAGGATATCCCTATCGTGAGAAAAAGAGAAGGGAAAAAAAAAAAAAAAAAAAAAAATTTCACTCGTATACTTCGTAATCATCGTTGCAAATTTATTATGCAATTTTTGTTATATCCATAAAACCTACATAAATGTAACGTGAATCTTTATTCCATTCAAATTCGCATTGAGAAATAGATTTTCAATATTCAAAGTAAAATCTACTTCAGAGGTAGAAAAAATAAAATAAAAAATAAAATAAAAAATAATAATTCATCACCATATACGGTATAACAAATAGACGTATTGTACTGCTGTTGCTGCTGCTCCTACCGTATTCATCCTTATATGTATATTTTAGAGTGTCTGCGGGTTGTAGACACGCTCCGGCACTTATTCACGGTAAAAAAATGTGAAGTATTAATCTGATATCCGGTATGCGAACCTTTCTTCACCGACCTCAAATTACAAAAAAAGAAAGAAAAAAAAAAAAAAAAAAACGCGGACGGTAACACGTGTATGTGCTTACGATGTGTTATACTCTCTCTATCTCTCTATCTCTCTATCTCTCTTTCTCTTTTTTATATATATATATATAAATATAAATATAAAAATATATATATATACGTATATGCAGAATCGGAGCTTCGAATCCCTGATATAATTAAAGTTCGCGAATTGGTATAGTAAAAATTTTGATATCCCTGTGTATATGGATTTCAAAGAACCGCATACAGGCTTCGACTTTCCTTTAATTCCCTGATTCCTTTTCTCATTTCGGAGTCCCATATTTAGGGCTTTCTCCGAATGTAGGTATAGCTCGCTCGTGAGTATCTATCTCTTTTTTCCCAACCCTTCCCCCCTCCAGTCAATGATGCGTTGAATGCCGGATTTCTGCCCTATCTCGAATCCCTCCCAGATAGAATTTGAAAAAGAAAAAGAAAAAGAAAAAGAAAAAAAAAAAAAGAAATAAAGAGAAAGAGAGAAAGTCATTCGGCACAGACGAGTTTGATTAAAAGTTGCTTTCATCGGAGAGCTTTCGGAGTTTCTGCAGGCACAGGGAAACGACGCGAAATGATGCAACCTACCCGCGATTTCAGCCACCCCTATCCCCTCCCTCCGATCGCGATTGAAGAACCGCGTGGGTTGATTGAAATTTTATCAAATCAATTTAACTCGTTTACTTTATTTCTATTTTCTATCAATTTTTCATTTTTCATCACCTTTTTCTCTTTATTTTATGAAAATGGCAACGAAAAAAAAAGTAAGGAGGGGGGGGAGAGAGAGAGAGATATATCGAAGATATGAATAAATGTAGAAAAGTTTTCTATTTTTTCTGCACACTATATAGGCCATAATTTAATTCAATGATTCAATTGTATTTAAACGAATTATGTGTGAAAGTTAATAAATTGCCTTTTTATACATAACTTTTCTCTCTATACCCTATATAGAGTTATTACACTAACTTGACTATAACTTTTATCACAATTTTAATCAACTTTCTCGGTCGACTCTATACATAATATAATGTAAAATAATTTACTTTATTTTTTTCTTTTTTTTGTTAACTTTCTAAACCAGTGATTATAACGTAAAATTTTTACCCATCTACTACAGTGATAAATAAATATAATGTTACATAGAAATCGATCAATAAAATGGATTATTATTATTATATAGAAAACTTTTTCAATATAACCTTTAAAAATACTTTTATGATATATTGGCATAGATCGCGGCATATATAATATATAGATATATTTACGCATCGAGGTAAGGTAAAAGTTAGCAAAGTTTTGAGTTTCGATATTGTATAAACTGGCAGGGACTATAATAGACCGAGGTTGGGGTAAAGAATTATTGTGATAATGGAGTAAAATAAAATACTACGAAAGCATCGAACGAACTAACCAACGAACACCTTATTATAGTCACAGTAGCTCGAGCTACTAAATACACCCACTTTCTTCCTTTCAGTATATTTAATCCTTTCGATCCTTTCAGGCCTTTCAATTGCCTCTTCGAACCTCTGTCCAGTTTCAATTATCGTTTTAATTAAATTTTCCTTTACTCCGCGATCGATCTATACCAGCTAGCTAACTAACTAACTAACCTTACTTTATTGCTACACTTTCCACCTCTCATTACTATTCTCTGATATAAACCTTTTTATAATAATTATTGAAATTTCTGTACATTATTTATTTATTTTTATTTTTTTATTTTTTCATTTTTAATTCGAATCTATTCTATTCTATTCTATTCTATCTCTAAAAAATTAACTAACTAACTAAGTAACTAACAGGGGTGAGAAGAAAGAGAAAAATTTTCGGGATTTTTATCTCTACGAACCAGACGCGAGTTTAAGAACGCGCTTTTGAACCAGTGAATTGGAAATACGCGCGGTGGTGATGAGATCGTGGCGAAACACACGGATAGTTATACTGCGCCGATATACTCAATTCAGTGACACACTTTTTAGGGATCAGAATAGGGGAGATCAACCCGTGTATAAGATGGATATATATGTATATATATGTCCATAGAATAAGAATAAGAAGAAAAATAATGAGAAGAGAGAAAAAATTGATTAGGGAGAAATAAATGATACTGAAAGTGATAATTATTTTCTATCCGTTGTGAATTAAAAGTCAGGACTTTTTATTCATTAGGGGTAATAAATAGGAATACTTATTGCGTATGTATATGTATATACACATTATATAGACGGTGCGCAGGGGTGCAAGGACAGAGTGATATATCCGAGCGAACTCTAATATCGTGGTGGTTAAAGGTTCGGGATTCTGTGTTGGTATTCGCGGAATCGACCTGTAGGAATCTCCAATATCGAACTGAATAATGAATAATTCTTATGGCGTATATTCGCCGTTTCGTTCCCCCTCCCCCCCCTTATGTTCATCTCTTCACCGAACCGCGTTCCTATCGACTCTTCTTATATTTATCTCCGGCCCTTTACTTTCTCACCGATATATTCGGGTCTGCATTGGGATCTTTCCCTTTTTATTTTTTCTTTATATCTTTTTTTCTTTATTTCTTTTTTTCTTTTACTACATCGCTCAGAACACGTGCCAAACGGCTATCAGTTTTTCGAGTTCTTTCTATAAAAAAAACCACGCACGTACGAAAGCTTTTTTTTTTTCATCGCATATTCGCGAAAAATATATTTTTTTTTTTCCTTCGTATAATAAATGATATTACTGGTATATAAAAAATATATTGATATCTTAATGAATCACGTAATATAATATTAAAAAAAAACTAAATTTATAATCGCAGTTTCTTTGACAGACTGTTAATTTCTTTTTTTCCCTTCTTAATGCACTCCAAGCTTCTTTTTTTTTACCCCCCTCTCTCCCTCTCTATTTTTTACATTTTTTTTTCCCTAGTACTGCTTGACCTGGTAATGTTAATTACCAACAAGGCTGCTGCTGCTGCTGCTGCTGCTCACCACTTTTGTCATAAAACGAGCTTACTTGGTCACGTAGCTAACGTAAGCCAACGTTTCGTTGCCATCCCGGGCTTGATATAATAGGTATATTCTAAATCGCTTCGATCATTAACCGCACGCCGAAACAAAAATAAAGTCAGCTTTTCGGTGATAGATTTCGATTTTTATTTATCAAAAAATAAAAAAAATAAATAAATAAATAAATAAATAAATAAGAAATGAGAAATAAATGAAAAATACTAAAAACAAATAGCAGCACCGAAAGTATAAAAAAATATATACCAAATATAATCGAGATAAACGAACAGTGATAAAATATTAAAAAAAAAAAAAAAAGAAGAGAAAAAGAAACCAAGCTGTATAATAAAATCTAGATATAAATGTCTTTGAATCCGCGTGCAGTGTATTAAGTATTAAGGGATGAGGCAATAATCTTTCAAGAGAAGATAAAGTGATGAATGGTCGCGGATTTTTCGAACCACTCTAAGATATCTTATATAGATTGGAGACAGTGTAGTGTGCAAAGGTAGGTAGGTACCTACTATAGAGATATATAGAGAAAGAAGAGAAGCATCGGAAAAAAAAAAAAAAAAAGAAAAAAAAAAAAATAAGAACCGAGAGACGTTCTGGTAGTCTTGAGGGATTCCCTTGTGCAAGGGCCAGCGATGGGTCGTTTCTGATCCCTGATAAGAACACGCAACGTAATCTATCTAAGAAACCACCGGTACCGCGGCTACGAACCTTTCGCTTAGCGAAGAACCGGAGTGATGCGGTGCGGTCGCGTTTCGATTTAGATTCCGATTTCTCATCTATCTATTTTCTGCAAGGCTTATAGAGCAACGCGAATATCGTTCGTTGCCTCATGCTATATAAACCCCCTAACCTTCCCCGATAAAAGGGATTAAAAAAAAGTGCTGTGCACACAGGCCCCCTTTTTTTTTTTTTTTTTTATTTATTTCTATCTTCAACTTTTTACTTTTATTCAGTCTCTTATTTCGCTGAGAAATACTCCTAAGGTTTACTTCTGAAGAAACCGCATTACCTAGCTACCCGCGCGTCTTCAAATATTGCTAAAAGCTCTGGAGTAAGAAAAGCTCTATGGGGGGTCGACGATCTCGGTATATAAACTATACACAACATCAACGGAAGAGATTTTCTATAAAGTTTAATAAACGCGGTTCGAGAGTCGTTGAATAAACAGGAAGAGCTATTCATTTATTTATTTATTTATCAAGCTTAAACACGGCCTCAATTTTTTTTTTTTATCTTCTCTTTTTATCATAGATTCAAAAACTACCTGAATTTCAACAGCTAGATATATATTTTGGACATTTGAACAGGTCTATCACATCCTAATAAAATCGAGATAACAGAGACGCGGTAAATAATTGTAATTAACTATTTAATGGCGGTTAGGGTTTAGGTAAGGTTGAGTTAAGTAAACACCTTCAGGGTACAAGTGGCTATACCAAACCGCTAAGTACTTATACTCAGGTTAATTCCTTAGCACCTAATACGCTCACCGCGGTGTCATGTCGTAACTCACCTTGTTAATTCTCAAGCAGAGTAAATAGAAATATTGTAGAAACGATGTACGATGGGCGAGAGTAAAATCTCTTTTATAAATATGCACATACTTATATTGCACATACATATATCATAAACGATAGTCATTTGGCATATAGAAAAAAATCAGGTGTTAAAACTGATATAATATTCGACTCACCGAAATCCGGAACATCGAACTTTGTCTTATCGTTAATCCTGCTGCTGCTGCTGCTGATGCTGATGCTGCTACTGCTGCTGTTGTTTATTCTGCTCCTCCTTTTTTCCGTTCTTCCGAATAAAGTATCATCGAACTTTTCTCCACCTATGATATCATACATGTATACTACGCACCTATATTATGTATAGATAAATGACTATATTATGTATAGAAATACACTTATCTATAACGACGTAAGGTATGATATAGTAGATCGATTGAATAACAAAGATCGGAATTTATTTCTTGGTGGGGAAAATTCATTTTCCTTCATACGAACGCGGGTGTGAAAGAAAAAGAAGAAGAAGAAGAAAAAGAAAGAAAGAAAAAAAACTAAAGAATATACATGAAAATACCACGCCGCGAGCGATTCTAACAAATTTTCTATACGTAGATATACATATATGAATAGATTTTCTATAACCTGGATACAAAAGAATTCACTCTGATTATCTACCTCGGAGTTAATAAATGATCGTAAAACAATACGAACTTGTAACTATCGCCGAAGCTAAACGGCGCATTAATCGCAAAACAGGGGTAAGAGATGTAAAGTAGTACCTGGCGTAGATGAGTAGCACGGCGTTCAAAAAATAGGACCTGATATTTTCAACGACTTGTTATTTGGATTTAATGAATAACAGAAAACGTTATTTTCACTTTTATTTAATCTCAGATCTCACTTATCGACGATAATACGATATTTTATCACTGATTCTGTTTGAAAATTCACAATATAATGCAAACACGTAAAAACAAGGAGAGCTAACTGCGCACGTCACGACACGATCGGCTTACCCCGATCTTATACCGGTCAGAAATGACTTTAAACAATGAAAAAACTTCACTCACCCACTCATTTGGTTTAGTTATCGCTAAATAGTACTGAATATTAACACTGATTGTTTAAAAACTCTAAATATAAGCGAAGAAAACGACAAACAAACTCTGACGCCGATAGCCGTCCGCCATCTTGTATCGTACGACAAGTCTAAACAACTGCAAGCCTGTTACCGGGATTTGACTATTTTAATCAAATAAAAAACTCGATATTATCGTTTTTTTCTCTTATTCTCATACCCGATTAAATATAATCCCCACTCGGTGTTAAATCTAACTCGATAGTTATTAAACAACGAATAATTTTTTCAAATAATAAAATATTTCGAACAATCATTTTTCTAATGTCGACAGTTGTTTATCACTGATTCTGTTTGAAAATTCACAATATAATGCAAACACGTAAAAACAAGGAGAGCTAACTGCGCACGTCACGACACGATCGGCTTACTCCGATCTTATACCGGTCAGAAATGACTTTTAACAATGAAAAAACTTCACTCACCCACTCATTTGGTTCAGTTATCGCTAAATAGTACTGAATATTAACACTGATTGTTTAAAAACTCTAAATATAAGCGAAGAAAACGACAAACAAACTCTGACGCCGATAGCCGTCCGCCATCTTGTATCGTACGACAAGTCTAAACAACTGCAAGCCTGTTACCGGGATTTGACTATTTTAATCAAATAAAAAACTCGATATTATCGTTTTTTTCTCTTATTCTCATACCCGATTAAATATAATCCCCACTCGGTGTTAAATCTAACTCGATAGTTATTAAACAACGAATAATTTTTTCAAATAATAAAATATTTCGAACGATACCTTTTCTAATGTCGACAGTTGTTTATATGCATATGAACCCCTTCTTGTTGTCACCCACAATTTAATATCCACGAACGATTTATTACTGGCTTTTATATTCTCCTTATTTCACTTATGTTATTACGATTATTTATTATACACGCTTATACTATTCTGTATGTCGCGTTGTCGTTAAACAAGAACGAGTTATTATAACCGGAACACATGCCTCAACGAGAGGCTACGATGAACTGAACTAAAATCTCTGTATCAATGAACACCGGTAGTCAATGAGAACCAATCCGGACAGACGTTTGTCGTTCGTAGCGTACGCCGTAGTACGTACGTTACGCCGGCCCTCTGTTTCAGTAGTAACATAGTTTACGGTCAGACGTATTAAATCGCGTCTGATTATATAGGTTTTTCTACTTACTTTAGACTTAAGAGTCTTAAGCGGCCTATTTGCCTAGATGAAAAAATTCTGTAAAAATTCGTACCTAGGGTTTACACCTTCTAGGATACCCTGGTTTAGTTAATTTTTGTTGGAAAGACCTTTATTCGTTAAATAAAAATAAAAATAAAAATAAAAATTTCATATTCTTCGTTTTCAATTACGGATTTATTGAATATCGCATGTTGGTTCTAACCATAGAATATGTATAGCCGAGTGTTTTTTTTTTCTTTTCTATTATTAAACGTAATATGCTTTAGAGAATAATCGTTTACTCGTTAAATACGAACGACTCACCTTTCTGACATCCTGTCTTCCGGCTTTGGAGAGGAAGGCATTCAGCTGATCCGGAGCAAAGTCGGACCAGACTCTCAGCCCCGGTTGTAGGGAGGCAAACAACAGTTCCCATTTACTCGATCGCGGAAGTGAAAGAAAAAAGAAAACCAAAAAAAAAAAAAAGAGAAAAAAAAAATAGAAAAAATACGTGTATATACTATATATTTATGTATTATAAAAAATTAACTACTGAACAAGGCTGCAACAGCTTTTCAAATTCACGTGAAATGAACCGTTAATTATTATTATCGGTAATAATTTGATCAATATGTTATAATAGATCGGTGATCTTCGCGTGCGTCTATCGCTGCCAGCGTGTTATATCTTAGAAAAATAATCTGAAACATACCATTAAACATATCTAATAAGATAATAAAGAAAATAAAAATAAAAAAAAAAACATATTATCAAACTACAGGATTTAGTATAATACAGATATTATAATTCATAAGCATGTATTCACGGATAGTGAATAATATAGATCGATGAATCGAAGGCTGCTGGAATAGCGGAGCTGCAGCCTTGCTAGCAATACATAAAACGATTAATCAGGTAATAGGATTGGGAATACAGGCTACCTGATGCAGTTTACTAACAATTAGCCGAAACTCCTTCCCTCATACCCCTAAAAATTTCCGGACGTTAATCATTTCCTTTATCATTTAATGAAAAGTTAAAGGTTGAAAATTAAAAGAGCTTCTATAAGTATATTATATTCTCCCACGCGTGCAGTTATAAAAATAATAGTAATAAAGTATAATGAAAAATGCTTAGATTTTTTATCTACTGCAGATATATCATTAATATACTTTTCTTTTCTTTTCAATCCAAGAAATTTTTATTCCTATTCGCCTGTATAATATAAACCATTATATAATACAAATATATCGCAGTCAATTCTTCGGAAAATAATTGATTTCAGAATGACGTACAGCTGCGTCGTTACGTCGACGAGGTTCTCGTCCAAGAGTTAAACAGAATTGACAAATTTTACCCCAGAATCTGTTCGTCCAGTTATAATAGCTACTCTCTGTCATCGCGGAGTGGTATAAAGGTATAACTGAAGAGAATGGGGAAGAAGTTACATAAAATCGAATCAACCGCATCAAGGAGTTGAGTGACGTGACTTTAGCGGACGCTTGGGAACGAGGGATATAACTGACGTAACTGAAAGTACGATGAAAATCTGAGGACATTTTTAAACTCCACGAAATATAAATAAAAAAAAAATAATAATTATCTGTATTATATATATTTATCTTAAATAAATCATACAATCCCTGTGTGTAATACATAATCGAAAATTTATTCCAATCAACCCTGGACAACCCCCAATCCTTGTATATTTTACCAACGAAAAAACTGTCAAACGTACAATTTTGCGGATTATAAATATTGCATATATACCATAAGTATATATCTTAAATTAATTTTTTTTCCTTTCTTCCTTACGAGCTTTTATACTCGATAAATTAATAATTGATACATAGACTCGCTTACGCTGGTTTTTTAAACGTGTACCATTCATATGTGTCTGTATGTATATATGTACGATCGTACGTATCTTATTCTTTTCTGTTACTATTCCTGTTCCTGATTGACCAGGGAAATAATTTCAACTTTTAATTACAGCTGTTATATTGTACATAGGTGGGTATATGAAATGTGGAGAGGCGTGTATATTATGTATATATTATGTATCAGCGATGGAAATTGAAACTACATAAGGAACAACGGTAACATGCTGATATATTTACATACTTTATAATGTGTACCGCGAGGGTAACGATACGCTGCGGGTTCAGTTGGAACTAAAGCCCCTAATATCACCGGGGCTCAAAACCCAGCTGGACCAGCTGATAGCACCGCGCATGTACCTGGACTACGAGCTGACTACATATCTATATATACAACTCTATACACCTACCCAAGTCTGACAGGGACGAAAGATCCACTGGGACCGGGACTCCGGATTTCTCGAACAGATATATGGTCGTGGACCACCGAAAGTGGAGACAGATATCTGGCGTATATATAGTATATATATCTATAATCCATATGCATATACAATATGTGTATATAGATAGAAATGACTGACGCTAATTATAACCGAAATTGATTTTCTGTCGATTTCTTTACTTCCCATTTTCGTACGGTTTTCATAAATTGATGCTGCGATGGTAACAATAATTTATAGAAAGTAACCAAAATCCATAAATCAACACTATACTTTACCTATACTCTACCGGGATCAGAGTTTGTTAATACCTAGTCATAAAAATCAGCAGCTTTTTTTTTTTATATCTTTGAATTGAATCCCTAACATGAAATCTGTTCGATATATGGGTCTGCCGCAGCCATGAGTAGTAGAGATGAAGGTATAATAGTTTGGGGGTTAATTGATTAGCAATAACTAATCCAGCCAGCCCCCTCCCTCGTACCCTATTGTCATAAACTAGACATAAAGCGCGTTGGGTATATATCCGAATAAAATATCAGGATGTATAAAATCGACGGGGTGTATTCCGGCTCGTTAGGATGAAGTGCGTGTGGAAAATTCAAACGTGTAAATTATACGGGAAAATCAATATTGGCCTAAGTCTCGGTTGGCTGGGCTCGAGATACCCACTTATACTGTGGCATAGAATTTCGTTAATTTTAATGATTCTGATCTAATGGTTGGGAGTATATATTTTTTTGATATTCTATTATTCGTCAATTTTCGAATTTAGTTTTTCGGGATAAAGTATAATGGTAAATCAGGTTTCAAACGGATTCAGTATATTTTGCAACAATTTTATTAGTGTTGTTTTGGTACACTTTAATGCTTATACACCATTCACATATTGTTGTGCTTTCTTTTAATTGATAACCATATTGTTGCCAAATATTTAAACACGACAATAATAATAATATTTGAGTTTTTTTTTTTTTTTTTTTTGTTTTTTTTTGGGGGGTTTTTTCTTTTCTTTTCATTTCCTATTTTATCATTATTTTTATGCTTCGTTTTGTTTCAATTATCCTCTCGGGCACAGCTTTTCAATTCAAATCATATATACTTTTACTATATCGATCACCTTTTACTCGGTTGTGTTTAATTTTAATTTTCTTTTCAATTTTATTTATTAATTTTTTTTTTTTTCATTTTTTTTTTTTTTTCTCAGTTTGTTTGCTTGCTTTTTGACTCGTCAAAACGTCATATAACTCATTATTGGGGAAAGAACGAACGATTGATAGATATGCAATCTCACATATTTCGAAAATCATTTGAATCGATGCATGTTATAGAAAAGAGAAAGAAAAAAGAACATTCATCATATTAGTTGTATGTTTATAATAAATAAAGATGTATTCATTTAATCTGTGGCAAAAAATTTCAATAAGATATACTATAACATACTTATACCCAAATATATAATTTTTTGAACCGGTCATTCTTTCACCGTTATTTAAGGCATAATGACCACTGCAATGAGATTAATTAATAATATATTGAATTATAATTTTTTTTTACAATATATAAGGTATGGTTGATAAAATTGTAAGTAAAACTGTTTTTCTTCGCTTTTCTTTTTATTTTTTTTTTTTTTGTTTTTTTTTGTTTTTTTTTTTTTTTTAATTTTATTCTTATTAAAGATGTTTTAATTAACTTGCATTTAAACTTAATTAATTAATAATTACAATCATTTATCCTTTGAGTATATATATAAAAGTTTCACGTCAAATCTAAACTCCGTATGAAAAATTTCCCAAATTCCTACTCCTTAAATTAAGCTGCTTACTCGTACTCGTTAACCTTAGAAACGCCTCCTTTTGCACACTTTTTCTAAACTTCGCTGTCCTCCCCGGACCAATATTATAATCATCTACCAATTACCAATTACCAATTATCAATTTACCTTACCTTACTTATATTTCTTACCCATATCAAAGCCAATTCGGTCATTAATTATTTTATAATTATGTATGTTTTTATACTTTTAAACTTCCACACAATATTCAATTGTTTTTTGTTTTTTGTTTTTTTTTTCGTTTTTTTGTTTTTTCTTTTTTTTTTTTCCCCATCATTTTCTTCTCTTTACTTTTCTATTCTTATCTTATCTTTCATTTAGAGCATATATATATATATATAATAATTATACAATATTATTATTATTATTTATTATTATTATTATTATTATTAATATTATATTAGCTATTTGATCACGAATTAATTAATATACATATATAATTAAATTGTAATTCATGAATCAATTTGCAAAAATCACAGACACATCGTTCGCCTTATTTGTTTTGCACTTTTGAAGGAAACTGCAGCATTTCAGTCACAACGCAAAATCAATATTTTTGTGCTACACTCAATACCCACCCCCGAAAACAGACGATCCCCCGCACATATCCCACTCGTAGGTATATTGTCAGTCTCTACATTCGTTTGACGAATAACGTGAGAGAATTAAAGAAATAATTTTATTTCATTCCGTAATTCCATAATTTTTTTTTCTCTCTTATCTTGTTTTTTTTTTTTTTTATATCATTTTTCATTTTTCGCATTTGTACACATCGCAGGCAACACAGCTGTAAGTATTAATTAACAACCGCGTTAATCCTTCTGAGATGAGTGTAACACATGGTATATAATAATTATATTTATTTCTATAATTCATCATAACATTTTTGCTCTTTTTCTCTCTTTCATTCTTTTTTTGTTTTTTTTTTTTTACTCATTTCTTTTTGTTTTTTGTTTTTTTTTTCTCGCAGCTCTTTGACTTCGAGTTTGAAAAAAAGACAAAAACCACAACGCGAACTTATATAGGTACATTCTTAAATCAATAATATACAATTATGTTTTATCGATACTTGCTAAGCAAATCAAACACACTACCTTGTTTCTTGTTCTTTTTTCTTCCTCCTCCTCTTCTTCTTCCTCTTCTTCGTCTTCTTCTTGTGCTCTTCAGTTTTTATGATACACATTTCGCGATCAGGTGGTTGACACAATTAATTACTGAATATTTTTTACATGGATCACTCCATCTGCGCCCGCAGCGATAAGTAAACAATTAATTATTTTACCTTGACTGGTTTTCTTCTTTCTTCATTTCTCTCTATATATCTATCTTTTCCTTTTTGCTTTTATTCTCTGATTTTTTTTTTTACTTTTGTATTTATATTATAATTTTTTTTTTTGTTTTGTTTTTTTTCTTTCCATTAATTCGTACCTATAATCGAGCAACACTTGTCTCACAATCAGCACCCCTAACTCGTTATTCTAAAGTCACCCCAACCGCGTTCCTCTAATCTATGCACCCCGCAAACCATAATTTATAGGGGGAGGGGGAATTCAAAGTACCTTTCTAACGTTTGAATTTAATGATTTTGTCAGGAATTTGATTGATTAGAATTCGATTATACTCAAGCCTAAGATTGCATCGAATACTGCAATGGAAATAATTCATAATTTAATTTCAATGAATATTTCAATAAAAGGAAAGAGATGATTGTCAATATATATTATTATTTATTTTTTCACGACTATCCTTTTCTTAACTATATTCCATTATACATATATGTATAATGTATATACATATATATATATGTATAATTTAACATATAACGGGCGATGATAAATTATTCAAATTGGTTTTTTTGTATTTTTTATAAGAGCATTATTTTAGTATGCAACTGTACTATATGTAGGGAAAAAAGAAGATTAAATGAGAAAAAAAAAATCATAAAAAATTACAATCGGAATTCTCTATACTCTAGATTTTAACATTTCGTAAATTTTTTCTTTCTTTTTTTTTTTGTTAGTTTTGTCTGTTTCTTTTTTTTTCCTCGGCCTTCTCTCCTCTGAATTCACTTATACCTCGTATTAACGCAACGATATTATAATTATAGTTACTTATTCCCCAGGCCTCAATTTTCTTTTTCGTTAGTTACATCGATATCAGAAAAAGAAAAAAAGAAAAAACGAGCGTAGGTGTATAAAGCAACGGACGTAAAATTTCAGACATCGAATTCTAAGCTCTGAAAATATATTTTCATATAATTTTGAAAATTCTTCTCTTCGATTCCTATTATGATAATGTTACTACGTATTGAGCCATAACCAGAAATTCGCGATTCAATTATAACGGGTAAATAAAAATGTGAATGTGAATAGGGGTAGCTGATATATATTTAACGCCCGTTACCCTGCACACAAGACACATTTAGTCTATTCGACACATTGATCTTCAGCTTCTTATTATTTTTGTATATTTTTTTTTTGGGAGGGTTTTTTTTTTTTTTTTTGGTATTTCTTTTTTTTTTCTTAACATGAATAGTAAATTTCGTTCGCACATTAAACAGGCATTATTATTATTATTATTTATTTTATTTATTTATTTTTATTTTTTTCAAAGACTTTAATTCAAACTCACATCATGGGAGTCCCCAAAAGCACGTTAATCCAAACCGTATAATCCGAAAAATAGACAAATTGCATGATTTAGTAATTTACCCTGTAGATACACACACGCATTTTGCTAAATATACACACATTTAATTGCAGGTTCTTTTTTTTTTTTTTGTCATTTTCCTTTTTTTATCACACATATTAATATTATTATAATTATATGCAATCGCTTGTGCAAAGCTGAATTTTCCCTTCCTCTTATTTCTCATCATTTTTTTTTTTTCGTTTTCTTTCTTTTTTTGTTTTTTGTTTTTTTTTTTTTGTTTTTCAATTTTCTTTTTTTCTCTTCAAATTCATCCCTATTACTATTTCACGTAACTCTATAATATTACAGTTACGTATCGTTGTACCAAGAATCGCGATCGTAGAATATTCATCAAGTCAGGGGCTGCGCACACTTATAGAAAATTCTTTTCTTTTTTCTTAATTTTTTTGTTTGTTTTTTATCTAGGTTCACCCATTTCCTTAAATTCACACATTAAATTATCTCACCATATTGAAACGACAAGTAAAAATGAAAAAAAAAAAAAAAAAATTATCAATCAGTTATCACATCGTCGCGTAATAACTTACTTTATTTTTTTTTTTTCACGTTGTGTATAATTGATCCAGGTTTTATAATAAAAGTTATTCACTCGATGAGAACAAAATAGGAACGATGCACAATCTGTTACTAATTTTCAACGACGTGATAGCTGCAGACGACGAAAATATTACGATGATAATGAAAATTGAAATAAATCATCTAGTCTCGTCGTTAAATTAGTTATTATAGAGATTCGACGAAAGCTGCAGGTAACAATCATTATTTATTTTTTTTTTTTCTCTTTGTTTCTTGTTCTTCTTTTCATCCCTCAACTATCCGCAATTCTGTACAATAATTAATTGAGTTCATTTGATTAAAGAAAATTTAGTTTTATCCCATCATGTTGCAGCTACGAAATGATTACGAACTAATATAAATCTCAAACTCCCGCACTGCGGTTAAACCAAATTCAACATTGCATATAAATTAATGAATAAATTGTAAAAAGTTCAATTGATATAAACAAAATAAGTCAAACTTGTAGATTGGTTAATATATATAAATAACTACAATCTAGTTATGGACTGAAGTTCCAAACTGTACACTCGTCGTATTTCTGTAAAGTGAGTTTTTTTTTTTTGTATTTTTTTTTTTTTTTTTTTTCTTCGTTTGTTTTACACACACATCATTTTCTTATTATATTTTCAATATTTTTTCATCTATACATACTATAATCGTCAGCCATCAACACCAATTATATATGTAATCATCTTTGAGATGGACGGTCTGACTACACACTGACTTTTTTCACTTGGGTATAATAATCATCATCTTCATCATAATAATAATAATAATATGCCCCCCCCCCCCCCCCCCTCCCCCCTCCCTTACTGTTATTATATTTATGTTAATAATTATTTATTTTTTTTTTATCTTTTGTTATGTTATATTGTATATATTATATATATATTATATATATATATATATATACGTATTTATCATTTTCCCCCTATAAATTAATTAATCAGTTAGTTATTTAGTTAGTTAGTTAATTAATTAATTAATTTTGTTAGTTTAACGTAATAAATTTTATTAAATATAGGGTGAAAATGTCGCAGATATATGTATATGTATCTATGTATGTATTTATACCCAATTTCCTTACCGAATAATAATTCAGATAATCGCATTATATATGTATATACATATATATATTATCAGAGCTTGATTATATAATTAAATATAATCATTGATACATAATATAATAATAATCTATCGTTCGCGTATTTATTTTTAATCACATATACATATATAGTATATATATATATATGTCTAAGGGTAAATTTGTACAAGGATTGTACTATGGTATTTCGCAATATATTATATACCTCTATATATATATATATATTACCTAAACGTACTATATATATGTATATGTATATAACATATATTATATATGCAAATGTATGCTGCTGCGGTGAGTGGTAAGTATCTGCAGTTTGTCGACTCTATTATGTATATATAAGTAATTACCATATATATTATATAATGATAATAATAATAATAATAATAATAATAATAATAATAATAAAATATAGATATTGAATGAAAGGAAAGTGAATAAATCAAGGAAATTAAATTTTTAGTAATTTATAATTAATGGTAAAGGTTGGTTTTTTTTTTTTTCTTTTCTCTCCCTCTCTTTCTCTTTCTTACAGTAATTAAACAATTATTAATAATCTAATCGATTTTTTTTTTTTTTGTTTTTTGTTTTCTTCTTTTTTCTTTCGATTAATTTATACAAACAGTAGTGTGTTACACTCAACGTTTATCTGTTACTAATTATTATAATAAATATATGTATATATATACATATATTATATATAATTATATATATATATATATATATATATATATATATATATATATATATATATATTGTCAATATTGCCACGTCTTCCGTATCACTAATAATATATGTGTAATAGGCTGATCAATATATTATGGATATTCAATCGATTCGAATCGTTTCGAGAGAACAAAGTTAAAGTCGAATAAAACTAAAGATGAAATATAGGAGATAGATGCTGGTATCAGACCAAAAAAAGGAGGAAACAAATTATGATAAGAATACGTGCGAAGAACGTGGACAATAGTGAGGTAGATAATAAGGTAGAAATCATATTTTTCAATAAATGATCAAAAAATAATAATAATTAAAGAAAAGAAAAAATATATGTATATATGTATATATGTGTGTGTGTGTGTCATATGTATTTTCAAAATACAATATAATATACGAATTACTTAAATATCATATATATAGAATCTTTCTTATATAGTCGATATATAAACCACGCCTATATATATGTATAATATCATCAGCGCCTGCGGATAATATTTCTCTTTTATATACTATTGTGTTTTACTATTATGTATATATGTATAGTTGGTGTAATTCTAACTTCAATTAATATCTAATTAATGGAAAACGAAAAGAATAAAAAATAAAAATAACTGTGGTAACTATATGTTAATTATAGATTAATTATTATATGATGCGACCCGTATCATATTAATGATGAAATAAATTTATTCATTTATTTATTTATTCATTTATTTATTTATTTATTCATTTATTTATTCATTTATTTATTTATTTATTTATTCACCCCAACCCCCCTCACCGTACAAGTGGATAGCAGGTAGGTATACGGTATTGTAATAAAGGGCGCGGGTGCACCGGCACTGCGATTTCCCACCCTAACGAAAACACGATCGTGATCGTATATATAGTATATATTTTAACTATTTACACAATATATTAATTAATTCATTAATAATTAATAATAAAACAATCGAGGCTTCACACGAAACTCGGTATAAGTACCTTTACACTCGCGCAGTACGTTTAACATACTACGGACGTGAATTGAAAAATGAAGAATATATAATATAGAAAATAAAATGAAAATTGAATTATTTTTTTATATTTTTTTATTTATTTTTTTAAATATATATATATATACAGGTATATATGTATATTATACACATATACATGTACGTGATAACGTTGATCGTGTATCGTGTAACGTGGGGCAGACTTCGGTATAATATTCGATAATTCTGATTTGTTTCGAGTAATTAGTTTTTCTCTATTTTCTTCTTCGTAATTTGTTTTACTTTTTTTTTTTCTTCTTTTTTTGTTTATTTATTTGTTCTCCTTCTTTTTTTAATTATCATATAATTGCAGAGGTTTCAGGTTTCAGGGGTTGTTACCGTTTAACAATTTTCATATATTATATATATGAATGCGTTTATGCTATATATAATAATAATAAGAACTTATAGTTTTTGCAACACGGGACTCTAGCGAAAACGGGTATCTTACATAATTAATATCTAAACACATAATATAATAATATAGTTATTATGAAATAATGTAAGGTAATTGAAAGATGACGAGTCGAACTTTTTACTTTGCTTTCAATAATATGTAGATTCGTATTCGTATAATCATTAATTAATTATATAATTAGAAACTGTGATTATTTATAAGCGCATTAACGCGTCCAGCGCAGTACTATTATAGTAGAGATATAAATAAATAATAAATATTAAACAGACAGTGCAATTATTATTTACACACTCGAGGGAGATTTTTAATATTAAATTGTTATTATTCATTATACCTGTATCTATATTATTTTTTATTTTCATTTTCATTTTTCTTTTCATTTTCATTTATTTAACACAGTATTATCATGTATCTCAATATCTGTAGGTATAACAGGTATAGGTATACCTTTCATATACGTTATAATATTATAAAATAATACTTTGGGTGTTTTTTCATCTTGTTAATTTAAAAAAAAAAATTTCATTAATTTATTTATTTATTTTCCAGTGTTTTTCTTTTTTCTTTTTCACCTCTCATCTGTATCTATTGAAGATTTTGCATAAGGTAAATATAATATCATGTATATTAACGTAATATAGGTATGTGGATTCCCCGAGATTAATTTGTATTATACGCGGGTAGAATTATTTAACATATGAAGAGGTAACATATTTATTGAGGTAGAGGCGGTTGATATACACATCGATATAGTATATATATACTATTAGGTATATTACTGACATACAATTTAGTTATTAAACTACGTAAACCCGATTTATATAATTTATATACCAAAGAAATTAATGATTTATTTATTTATTTATTTATTTTGTTCTGCTTTGTTGGCTGGTTACCATTTTTTTTTTCTTCTTCTTCTTCTTCTTTCTTTTTCCTCAAAAATTCAATTCAATAATAAACGTATTAAACCCCCTTGCCCCCACCGCGAGCTGCTCGTCGGTGCTAATTAAATAATAAAACAAATAGGAGAAAACAATAATTCTTTTTTTTTTTCAATCGATCGAAAAATGTCACGAGTAAATGATATTGGCAGTGGTGAATCGTATTGGTAATTAATTGATTATGATGAAGAGAAAAATAATAATAATAATAATAATAATAATAATAATAATAATAATAAAGTCTATTTCATACACTTGAAGGTGTACATACTATACCTATGTATGTATGTATAGTATTTTGGCAGTGGTGAAAATGAAAACGCGTATAGTTTTCAAAGATACAGATAAAAAATAAGAAAAATAGTAATTTTGATTGAATCGTTTTCATTAATTAATGAATTTATTCACTATTCCCGCATAATCAGCAGCTGCGATGGAAGTATTAGTTTACTTTATTGTTAATTTGTTTTTTTTTTTTTTTTTGATTCACTCTTCTCAGTGATTAATTTAAAAAAATTATTTTTCCTCGATGATTTATCATTTTCTTAATAATTATTGTTATAATTATTATTATAGTGACGTGCATAGAAAATAGAAGAATAAGAACGAAAATTGGAAAAAAAAAAAGAAAATTCACCTTGGTGTTATCAATTTTTTATTTTTTATTAATTTTTTATTTTATTTTTTCTTGTTTCTTTACCTCGTTTTCATACGATCGCGATAAAGAAGAAAAAAGAAAAAGAAAAACTAAAAAATGACACATCGTAAGTTGACTATTATATGTAAAACGAAAATATCGTGAAAGAAAATTAATAAAGAAAAAAAGAAGAAGAAAAAAAAAAAACTTTCTACTATATTATACGCTCTCCCTATTGCATTGTTTGATTATTCTGTACTATTTATTTTATTCATAGCTTATTAACTATTATACTTTATAGTTTGTACTTGGATTTTCGATTTCCTGAGAAAAAATTGTGTATTTTTTATATATATATGTATATATATATAGATATATACGGATATTTATGTGGTTTTATATGTATAATGTATATTTGTGTGTTAATGTTTTATGTGTAATTAGCCCCGCCGTCATTGTTACATATATATGTATATATCCATCACTGCATCATTACTATGAAAAACAGAGTACCAGCGTATCCCGAAAATCAGGATTTTTATTAGGTATACTACACGTATAATATACCTATAGGTATGTAGTACATACGTACGTTTGATTGCGATTTATGTATAATTTTAATACATGATATTGAACAATTTATTGTATACAATAATTCAATAATTTACTATAGTTATAATCATTATCATTATTATTATTATTATTAATATTATTATTATAAACATGTACTGAGTTTGTTTTGGTTTTTTTGTTTTTTTTTTTTTATTCTTTTTTTCTTTAAATATATATGTATATACATATATATTGTATAATATACTGTATGTAAAGATATAAACTTCTGTGCACCCTGTAGATATACTAATGTGTATAAATAGCATATACATATGGTATGTAGGTATATATGCCATATGAAGTGAGGTAGGATTTTTTTAATTTAACACATATATATATAGTATAATATATATATATACATATGGATAATATTGTATATTTATTACTGAGATTTATGTACTTTCTTATTATTGTAATTATTATAATATTTTGTTAGATATATTATCAATCAATCATATCAATATACATACATATATATATATATATACATAAATATAACGGCGTGGCACAGTATAATAAGTATGTGTAATATAATATGTGTATATGAAGAATCTAATCAGTTATTTGAGTGACTCGGTGATTTAGTTTGTTTATCTATTTTATTTTATTTTATTTATTTTTATTTATTTTCATTGAATTATTATTGAAAATCATTGTATATTTCATAATTATGATTTATATAATTAATTTTATTTTGTACTATGAACCACGGCTCTCAATAAAACCGCTTTTATGCCTCCCGAAACTAGAGTCTCGCGTTGCTTTCCTAGTTTATTATTATTATTATTATTATTATTATTATTATTATTACTTTTACTATTCATTAATTATCAATAAATCATTATTACTATTATTATTAAATGTACATTCGATGGTATAATAATTTTTACCCTTATTCTTTTTTTCTTCTTCTTTTCAAATGTGCAATAAATTGTATAATAAACAGATATATATGTATGGACCACCCTAATATATATGTATATACTACACCTTGTAATATTACATTAACATCGTGATTCAAAACGGTAAAAAAAAAAAAGAAATGAAATAAAAACGAGATTGCAGATCGCAGGCTGACGATAAATGGAGCAAAAAAAAAAAATCTCATATCCATATACCTATATGTATAAAATATAAAAAAATTAATCAATCGATCAATATTCATGATAATAATAATAATAATCATAATAATGATAATAATAATAATTACAATAATTATAGTATATAGTAATAACATATAATATAGTAATAATAATTATTATTAATAATAATAATAATCTATTGAATACCTGATGCTACGATCAGCGATGTATACGTATATATAAAACTTTCGCCAAGTATATATATATATATATATATATATAAGGTGTGTCACACACACGCAACATTATCAACATTAATTAATTAATTAATTATATTGATAATTAATTAATCAATCAAAGGATTTTGAATCCATATAATAAACCTACATACAACGTATTAATCAAATATACATATATATATATATATATATATATATATATATATCTATGTATATATATATATATATGTGTGTATATATATGTAATTAGAATTCGGTACAGCTGACGCTCGTGCTTAGAGACCCTACTATCGGTACAAGTTTTGTCGTAAATAATAATAATGAATACAAAAAAAATGAAAATGATAACGAAGATTGTGGAGAGGGGAAAAAAATAACAATAATAATAATAATAATAATAATAATAATAATAATAATAATAATTGACAATAAAAAGAAAGAAAGAAAAAACAGGGAATCGAATAATTTTTTTGAAATTGTTTGCTGATAATAATCATCCAGCCATTTCTGACCCGGTTGAAAAATTAGTTTTTCATTATACAACAGAACATAATACATATTATAGTATGCACATTCGTCAGAATTATTATTAAGAAAACTTGGACGAATCAAATTAGGAAAATAAAAAATAAATATAAGATCTTATTCATTTTTTTTTTTTTTTTTTCTTTTCTTTCCTTTTTTATATAATTCGCGCAATACCGACTGTGAATTATTATTATTATACCAAGGGGGTGAAATGATATATATATATATATATATATATGTATCTTTTTAACATACATAATAATAATAATAATAATAATAATATTTATAGCCTAAATTTAATAGTAATAATAATTATACATTTATTAATTATTATCTAGGTACTTGTTTCACTTATACGCTTAAATATAGATGAATTTTATCTCTTTCCTCAATTTAAGACGACTTAGCAAACCTGGCTTTAGCCAGTATCATTCATATATTCGTGTTTTTTGTTTTTTTGTTTTTTTTTTTAGTTTTTTTTGTACATTTTTGTATTTTTTTTTGCCTTTTTTTTTCATTTTATTTATTAATTAATTAATTAATTTATTTATTTATTTATTTTTTTTTGTTTTGTTTTGTTTACCCCAATAACCATCGAATGGCAGGCCGGCACCGTAACCTTAATCTTAAACTAACCACTTCCATTATATGCCAATCTTATTTATTTATTTATTTATTTTTTTAATTTTTTCTTTCATAATAATTATTTTATTTTTTCTCTGCTCAGCAGAGGTGCCGAAAAATATTATTTAATTATAACTTTTTTTTTTTTTTTTCTTTTTTTTTCTTGTTGATTAATTTTCACACATTAATACATATATACATATATATATATAGTAATATAATTCTCAATATATTAATATAACATAATATACATATATACACATACATATATATATATATATATATATATATGTATGTATAAATATATTATATTCACTAGTACATAGTACGTAACGTTTCGTTCAGGTTTTCTTTTTGTTGGTTCCTTCTATTTTTATTTTTCTCCTTTCTTCAATCTCCGTCGTTTTTTTTTTTTGTTTTTTCTTTCGTCTTCAATAATTTATGCAATTTCAATTAAGTATAATATTCATTTTGTAGAAACGATCATTATTCCACTTGAGATACTCAGCGCACGATCTTCCTCTAATTATTCTCTTTTCTTCGTTTTTCAAATTCATTTATTTATTTATTTATTTATTTATTTATTGATTTAATCAATCATTCATTTATTTGTTGTTGTTGTTTTTTTTTTTTGTTTTGTCCTCTTATTTTAATAAACAAACAAATTCATGAATTTATTTAATTGCAGCGAGCAGCGAGCAACGACGATAACGACTCGATCTCATTCGACGCTATTTTATTCCCTTCGTTTTATTTTTTTTAGTTTTTTTTTTTTTTCAATTTTTAACATTTTTTTTTCTCTCTTTCTTTCCTTCTTTTATCGACATATCATTGTTTTAATTATATGCATACCTATGAATTTTCCCTTTCTATACATTATTACATACTATAATATATATACGTACCTACGTTTATACGTAGCGAGAGTAGGTGGTGGTATTTTATGGCGACGAACAGATGTTATTTTTCTCAATATTCTTTTTTTTTCATCTTCTATTTTTCTAAAATACGCAAAAAAAAGAAAAAAAAAATTAGAAATACAGGTGGAAAAAAAAAATACCCTTAAAATTTATCCATCGCGATTTCTATTGCATTACGTTTATATATATATATATATATATATAGTAATATATTATGTATTCTATTACATATATATATATACCATATAGTTTTTTGTTTTGTAATTTTTTTGTTTTCTCTTTTTATAAATTAATGAGGTAGTCTGTATGAACTTCACCATATACATATAATTATACTTTCGACAGATCTGTCTGTGTTTGTTCTTTGTATGATTATTAGTTATTTTTTGTTTCTGAGTTCGTTTGTATCTCCAATTAAGCACTAACTTTTTTTATTCATCTCTATGTATATTATAGGATGAAGATAACTGTTATTTAGATATTATATTTTACTGAAACTTGTATTGTATTCAATTATTCATGTATTTTCTGTTATTTAAATACTAAATAATTCTCTATAAGTTTATCAAT